>OZ007571.1:62543088-62965588 GCA_963931925.1 Onchidella celtica
GGACAGAAGTATTAGTAGACAGAAGCAGTAGTGGACAGAAGCAGTAGTAGACAGAAGCAATAGTGGACAGACGTAGTAGTGGACAGAAGCAGTAGTGGACAGAAGCAGTAGTGGTCAGACGCAGTAGTGGACAGAAGCAGTGGTGGACAGACGCAGTAGTGGACAGAAGCACTAGTGGACAGACGCAGTAGTGGACAGAAGCAGTAGTGGACAGAAGCAATAGTGGACAGAAGTAGTAGTGGACAGAAGCAGTAGTGGACAGACGTAGTGGTGGACAGAAGCAGTAGTGGACAGACGCAGTAGTGGACGGAAGCACTAGTGGACAGAAGCAATAGTGGACAGAGAAATAAATAGATAGATAAAAAGAGAGAATGGGTAACAGAGAGGAAAGAGAAGGATAGAGGGAGGAAAAGAGAGGGGAGGAAGAAAGAGAGAGAAAAAAAGAGAAAGAGAGAGAGAGAGAGAGAGAGAGAGAAGGCTGACACTCACCATCTTATTCCCTTGAACCCCACATCGTTGCGATCCCCTCATTATCTACAGTTAGTAGCTCTATCATTTTCTCTATTCTGAGCCGACTGCCTGACGTCACGCACAATTTGGTATTGATTTCAAAGGCAGCCCTGTTGGCAAGCCCTTTCTGTCCCATACGACGGTGGAAATGCTGTACCCTGTGGTCAGTGACATGACACTGTAATCAGCCAAGATGTCGCGCACATTTTCAGATGGAAACGTCATCAAAGGTACAAAACATTTCCCCCAAACCCCCACCCTCCAATGGCCCACCCCACCCCACCCCTTCACCAATTTTTTTATTTTTTTTTGGTAATTATAAGAGAAAATATTATCTGGGCTCAAGGAAAGTGACAAAATATTTTTTAAAAAACAACACAGAAAATCTGTGGGGTCGTAGCAAGGCTTGAAGCAGTGTCAAGCTGTGGCAAAAAGAAAAAGTTGTATGTTGCAAAGCCTGACAAAGAGAAAGATATATGTTGCAAAACCTGTCGTGAGGGTTTGCAACATACAGCCTTTTTTGTTTGTTTGTTTGTTTGTTTTCCCGAGGTTTAACTTGTTAAGTGTGGTTATGTTTAGACAATACTGTCAGTACCATGACGTCCTGTTAGTTTCACCTTTCACCTTTCACCTAGGCGTTGTCCAACCACTGCAGGCTGTAGCCCCCCCCCCCCCTCCGACAATGCTTTCCATTCTCTTCTGTCTGTTGTTTTTCTCATCCATGTTGTTCCTCCTCTCTTTGTAATGTCTTCCTTCCATCTTCTTCCTGGTAGTCCTCTTGTTCTTACAACATTTTCTTCTGTCTCGTAGTCTGTCACGTATTTAGTTTTGTCCTTGTACATCTTCAAGCCGATCTTCTTGCTCTCTTTGTTTAGTATGTTGAGATTGGTTTCCATTAAGTGTACTTCATCTGCGCAGTTAGTTGCCTGTTTCATATTTTATTACTTTTAGTTGCCGTTTGAAAAACAGAGAAGGGATGAGATCTGTTGCTGCAAATTAAATGCTTGTTAGTTTTCTACTTGCTCCTGGTCTGTACAGAACCCGAGGGTGAGCTCTTCCCGTTTCATCAAAAGAAGCGTCCGTTGTTAGTCCAGATGCCACAACAACGTTAAGGATCTCTAAACTGCAGAGGTCCGCTGTAAAGTGGCTGTTCATGTTAGTTCTCTTCCTGTCCTAATGAACTACTAACTGAATGATTGAAAGTGCAGCTGTAGCAAGGAGAAAGGTGACCAGGTAATTAACGAACAACCTTTGACTTTTCGACACATTCTGACTTGGGCTCAGAGAAAGTATTCTACAGACGTAGACATCGGGAATGCGAGGTTCTTAAAACCTGCAATCTTTCCTTTTAGATTCGAACCATTATTATTCCAATTATTCGTGTTCCACTGCAAAGCAACAGGCCGAAGCAATGCGCTTTTCGTTCTTTGAAGATAAAAACAGAACCCATCGGAGCATAGTAATACACATTAAGGTGAAACATTGAAAAATTGCACACACAAAAAAAATAAACTCAATGACAATGAAAAACCGTTCGATATGCTCTACTTGGGCGAAAGAAAACCCGGTTTATTGTTAGCACTCACCATCTCAATTATTGACGTGTTTTACTTCTTTCTGGCTTTTGTTGAATAATCTGCCCATGAAAGCGGTTTCAATAAATGATGATTACGTTACCGGTCATGTCGTTTATAATGCAACAGGATTATTGTTGGAATATATGGGTCAATGTGTTACCGACATTTTTGTCGTGGCGAAGTCTAACAATGATTAGGTGGTAATTTTCTTTTTTAATATTCACACATGCACGCACACAAATAAATACACACAGAGTATCTATGAAGTAGTTTTACACATACACACACGCTCACGCATACAGACAAACACACACCCATTTAAGAGGTTTTGAATGAGACTTCAGTCAATAAATAACGTTAACCTACGTGTCCGTTGCAGGTTTTTGCCGTTTTCGTTCTATACACACGTAAACACAGCTTTAGGGCATTTTGAATAAAGGCCGCTTTCCACAAGTATTTTTAACGTACGTCATTTCTTTCACGCATGCGCCTTGCGGAAGTCGTGCGTATTTTTCATTTCCATCAAAACAACAAGCCATGGAGATGAGCCGCAAGACTTTGGTCAATATGTAATGTTAAGTGATTTTGAATGAGACTGCGGTCTTGATCGAGGCGAGAAATAAAGACGGACCCCAGGTCTATTCCACCAGTCTGCACAATTAGTCTTGTAGCTTTGAAATCAGATATTAAAGAAAACGTAGAGCTTTAATCATGCATCATTGATTGTAGTACACATAGATGATTGACCTCTCCGTCTCTCTCTCTCTCTCTCTTTCTCTCACTCTCTCTCTCTCTCTCTCTCTCTCTCTCTCTCTCTCTCTCTCTCTCTCTCTCTCTCTCTCTCTCTCTCTCTCTCTTCTCTCTCGCTCTGTCTTTCCCTGGATATTTGAGTTTAGCTTCTCTAAAAGTTTTGCTGAAAGTTGTTTTAGTTATTTTGCTCGTTAAAAAAATTGGCCGACTAATTGTTAACTTAAAAAAGAAAAATGCTGGCATGTTCCAAATACTGTTTTTCAAGAAAAAGATCATGAAAAATGAAAATAAATCAGTAACAGACACGACGTTTTTCAGTTTTACCATATCTACTCATATCCCTGTGCAAAGAAATTATATTCATCTTAAATGACAGCTGCCATCCCCTGTTTCATATTATCTTATCTTACCCATCAATAGATTTACCCCCTGTTGACCGACAAAATCATTTTAACGATTCGATTCTCCTGACACGGAGCAAAAACGACTGATTGCAGTTTTTTTTTAAAAAGCGCTTCTTGATTCAAAATCTTTCTCATGATCTTTGCTGCCTTTTGTGCTTATATTCCAACATTTTTTTTTCTTGAAAAAAAAAAAAAAGAATGAAATTCCAATTAGCAGAAATGAAAGGCGGCGTGGTAAAATATCGTAATGGGGTTTTTGCAAATTTTCCCGAAGAAGCAAAAACACTTAACTTCCTTTTTCAGATTGAATAGTATTAAAAATCTATCTATAGATAGATAGATAGATAGATAGATAGATAGATAGATAGATAGATAGATAGATAGATAGATAGATAGATAGATAGATAGATAGATAGATAGATAGATAGATAGATAGATAGATAGATAGATAGATAGATAGATAGATAGATAGATAGATAGATAGATAGATAGATAGATAGATAGATAGATAGATAGATAGATAGATAGATAGATAGATAGATAGATAGATAGATAGATAGATAGATAGATAGATAGATAGATAGATAGATAGATAGATAGGTAGATAGATAGATAGATAGATAGGTAGATAGATAGATAGATAAAAATTCTTTATTTCCATTTGAATACAATACAGATTGTACAGATATAATATCGAAACATTACATCTAAGTGGAAATTGTACCATGGTGGGTGGCTTTACTTTATCTCTTCTATGGAAGGGATGGACAAAACTGGAACATGTTTTTAAATAGAGTTAATAATTCCTATTATACGACCTGCATCTTTTATTCCAGATTTTGAATGATCCAATAACTGAACTGATACTACAGTACTTAGATATGAACTTACTTTCTGAATTGTTAATGTTTAGTTTCTTCAGCCCAGTAATAAATCTTCTGTGAACATTTCCCAAACTTCCACTTATTAAAACTATTATATCACATTGGTATCCCATAGCACTGATTTCAATGGCTAATGGGAAATATTTGTCAAATTTGCCTTGATAACATCTATCAATGTAACAGTCGCATGGTACTGCTACTTCAACGATCTGGACTTTCTTATTAGTATTGTCTATAACTGTGATGTCAGGACGTGTTGCTCTGGTGGTAAAGGATGTTGCATCTGACCCAAACATTGATGGGTTGATGAGTGTGTCCTTTAGTACTTCTTTGTTACGATTGTAATAAGTGATCTTCCTTTCAATATAATGAATTCGTCCCAAAGCTGGGCGTTGTTAAAGCGATTCCAACTCACCGGATTCCACAGTGTGTTATGGTCGACATTTTGGTAGTTCCGGTCGAAATCTTGAGTTCCAGGTGAAATAAGTTTTATCCTTCCACTTCTCATGGCACTTTTATAACACACTCTGAGCCTAGGGACTAGGCCCACAGTTCTGTTCACCATGGCTACGTTATCGGCGGCAGTTACGACGGATCACGGCCCAAAAACAGCAGGAAGAACAGCACTACACAAAAGCGCAGCTAGTTCAGCCGCCATCTTGATGACGTACATAGATAGATAGATAGACATGCAGGTAGGTGGGTAGACAGACAGATAGATAGACAGGCAGACAGATAGACAGACAGACAGGCAGGTAGGCGGACGGACGGACATACGGACTGACAGACAGTTCCCTAGTTTTCAGAATTTGAACTCCAACTTATAACACAACCTGCGGACTGTCAAGTCTATGATGAGCATGTCAAATGTCGCAACCTTTGAAGAAATCGTCGCCCTCCAACTGTGGCCTAATCATTTGCATGTTCAGAGAGAAAGACACAGGGAGAAAGTGTGTTTGCATGTGTGAAAGAGAGAGAGCAGAGAGAAAGAAAAAGAGTGTGTGTGTGTGTGTTAAAGAAAGAAAGAGTGAGAGAGGGGAGAAAGAGAGCGAGAGAGAGAGAGTAAGAAAGAAAGAGAAAGAGAGAGAGAAGAGAGAGAGAGGGAATAAAATGCATTTCCCAATACTGCCACCCTCTCCCACACACACTCACATACACACACACACACACACGCCTCTTTAGCCCATGCATTTTCCACTTGGATAATCCAATCTGCATTTCCTAGGTATCAATTTATCTGCAGAAAGATCCATTTCCTCACACCCTCTACTTTCATTTCGGCCCATAGATTTTCTCCAAATTCTTTAAATCAACACGGGATGTTTCCCAATATCATGGATGGATCTATTCCTTTTTATTTCGTAACTTTTGGGGAGCGGAGCGCTGTTATAATGTTATATCGCTGTGCACATGATTTTCCTTTGCAAAATATACTTAGGGAGAAGGAAGGAACCAGCACTGGATTTACCATTAGGCTAGATAGGCTGAACCATAGGGCCTCATAATCTAAGGGAGAGGTGGGAGGGGGGGGGGGTGGCTGGCCGCCTCAGGCCAATCGGCATATTTTGTGACACTCATTGCCTTTTCTTACCTACGATGTCACAAAGCACAGTAGTTTCTGAACAAATCTTTTGTAATATTCCTAGCTTATGTCCTTTCGAGAAGGAATTGTGAAGTGCTGAATGCCAAACACCTACCATCATCATTGGCGTTACTTGAATTATCTAGGCGTAAAAGTGGGGGAGGGGGAGGGGCCTCACAGATAGAATAGCCGAGGGCCTCTTTTCATCTAAATCCGACCCTGGAAGGAACGACAGGACAATAAGCTTTTTATTTGTTTTTTCACAGGAAGCTCGTGGAAATTGAATGTCTTCCCGGTTATTGACAAAATATTATTTAAAAAATAAACACGGAAAATCTGTGGGGTCGCAGCAAAGCTTAAAGCAAAGTCAAAATATGGCTTTTTAGAAAACCTTGTATGTAGCAGTAATACAGAAAAGATGCAATAATAATAATATATATATATGTATATATATATCTTGTCTCTATTGTTTCTTAAGCTGGGTTTTCATGTGTACGGAAACGGAGACGGCAACGGTAACGAATAAAACCGTTCAAATAGTGAAATAGAAAGAATGTTTCCATGGGAAGGGCAAAGCCATTTCCCTACACATGAATAACTCTTTCTATTAACCACTTGATGGGTTTTTGATGTATCCATTGCCTTTGCAGTTTCCGTTTCCGTATCTATGGAAACACAGCTTTAGGCGAGGGTTTGCTACATATTTTGACTTTTCCCTGACGCATTGCAGATCAATTTTAAAAATACTCGAGACCTGTGCAAAATGAATCAATTTTGTATTGAAGCTCCAAATGTCGACAACCCAGTGTATTGACCCGGAATTAGAAGGGGGAAAGCTGTAGAAGTAAAACACATTTAATCAAGATGTCATCTATTCCATTGATTAATTTTCGTGTAATTACTAATTAGAATAGGCAATGTGGCATCACGAAAATCGCCAAGCCAATGCAATGAAGGTCATACATTGGCATTAGCAAGCACTAATCATTTCTGAACAGCAGCGGCAGGCATTTTGTGTTGTTGCGAAGCTGACAATGACTTGAAGCTTTCGGGTAATTATCCGCAATTGGAGTGAGAATTTTTCGTCGTTAATCTGATTGTTCAAAGATTTTGAGGGAATGGGAGAGAGAGAGAGAGACAGTGAGAGAAAGAGAGAGGAGGGAGAGGGGAGGGAGAGAGAGAGAGAGAACGAATAGATAGACAGACAGACAGACAGACAGAAGATAGATAGATAGATAGATAGATAGATAGATAGATAGATAGATAGATAGTAGATAGATAGATAGATAGATAGATAGATAGATAGATAGATAGATAGATAGATGGATGGATGGATGGATGGATGGATGGATGGATGGATGGATGGATGGATGGATGGATGGATGGATGGATGGATGGATGGATGGATGGATGGATAGATAGATAGATAGATAGATAGATAGATAGATAGATAGATAGATAGATAGATAGATAGATAGATAGATAGATAGATAGATAGACCGTGTGATGTTTCCACTTTCTCTCACTCTTCCTCTCACTAACTTTCTTCTGACACCAGCCGTGATAGGCACGGCACAAACACACTATCTCTCTTCTATAAGTTATAACAAACGATATCCGTATTGCTTATATATACAATAATTATTAATTCATTCAATAATAATAGGAACATAGGTGATACAATTTCACGTGAATTTCGATGGAATGAAATCAATGCAAATCAGCACATGATAATTAAAAGGCTTCGTAATATTCATTTTCTAGCACATTTTATAAAACACATGGGTACATTCAGCATAAGGAAACCTCTCCTTTAGGGGTGTATGGCGCTATCTGGGGGCTGGTTCTTCCTCTCTACTCTGGCTTGACTGCGCAGTTAGATCAACAGGTATCGGCAGGTACCAATAGGTCGGGAAACCAAGAAGCCACGATGTCGTTAATCAAAGGACAAGAAGTTGAGAAGCCAAGAAGGTGTTGTTCTTCCTCCTCTGTAGAAAAACAATCGCAACTTCCTAATCTACTGCTGGAAGGCATGACTTCCATACTTACTCCATGACGGATATTCATCACCAATACTTTTAACCGCTGACACTGTCAGGCTGCAGCTCCTATACTCCATAGGCTCCCATATAGGCAATAGAATAAACGATCAATACAGTTTTAATGATATTTACACGTTCCCCACGAAGAATAACGCTCTCTCTAACAGACCCCATCCTATAAGGTTTCGTAACATATATATAACGGCGTTTCCGTGACTCTCTCAGAGGCAGTAGTTATACCAAAGTAAACCCACTAGATTTAGGTTCTACAATCATGAACATTAAGTAAAATACACATACATCGTACAATTAACTTACCACTCACCAACAGCTCAAATGCCGACAAGATACCAAAGATACCACGCTCTGACAAAGGATGTTTGCGGGTTCCCTGACCTCCCCCACTCACAAGACTAGTACAAAGTTACAGTTGCAGTTGTGGTCTCCTCTTCGGCACGAAGCTGGTGAGTGCTCTCAGCGGTCTGAAGTTGGAAGGAGCGTTCGGGGATTTATACCCAGTCAGGTAGCGTCCCAAGACGCTCACCGAGTGTACATTAGTTATCCTAATAGCCACCCCCGTCGACTCCACGTCAAATACTATTGAAGCATCTCTACCCCCCAAGCAATTCCCAGGTGATCTGATCGTCAAGTACGGCGGTCAAGTAAACACTACCCTTTTCGGGTGTCAAAGCGCTTTCCGTTGTATCCCTTACTTTCCCCCTCTGGCCTACAATAACTCTGTCTCCCCGCCGTCAACTATCTTCCCACGCTAGTTATACCTTGCCAATCTGTCACCCTGTTACAGACCGATAGGTAGAATGAGATAGGCAGACAGACGATAGGAAGGTAGGTGGATAGGTGGATAGATAGGTATGTCGACGATGACAGATAGATAGATAGATAGATAGACAAATAGGCAGACAGATAGACAGACAGATAGACAGACAGACAGACAGATAGATAGATAGATAGAGTGAGTGAGTGTGAATGAGTGAGAGTGAGAGAAAGAGGAGAAAGAGAATGGGAGAAAGAATGAAATAGGAAGAAAGAGAGAGGAGAAAGGGAATGAGAGAGAGAGAGGGAGACAGGCAGACAGACAGAGACAGGGTCTGTGTTTTTAAAAAAAATTCCTTTGGCATTGCTTCGTTTTCATATCAAACCTGAGGGAATTATATCATTTTGTTAAATAATCAGACTATAAATCTTGTGCGCCTGATCTAGGCTGTGATGGTCAAGAGTATCTTACCTAATAATCCATTAGGTTATAGTTCTAATTCAAACAACACGCCCAGCATGTAACCAGAAATCATGATGGCATGTCATGATGACCAAAGGCACCTGTTTCACCCATTTGCTTCACCCAGTTTCAATCGCATTCCGAACTATACCCAGAGCGCTTTGCCAAGAATATACTATGCTGGGATGTCACGATGACCTTGAGAGCCCGTTTCACTTGTTTCAGTCGTGTTTTGAACTAATGCACAGCACACTACCGGAGGTCATGCATGAAAAAAATAATACATGTGTCTGCACAGGATGTACATTTACATTTACTAACATCTCTGAAGCAGATTCTACCCAGCCTACAGCCATCCATATACCCTTAGGAGTGAAACAGACAAAGGCTAGTGTAAGCACCAGACCGGTCGCGACCTAAATTCTTGTTTGTTCTATCTCCATTTTCTGAAAAACTGGAGATATTTTGCTTTGCAAAAGAAATATAATATAACGACGAATTTCTCAATTGTGCAAAAAGTGGAACTGGAACATACAAGAACTAAGGTCGTGTGGTGGCTTCCCGCGCATAAATTCTGATTCACATTACAACAATTATGCACTGGCCAAACCGGGCCCTGGCGTGAAGCAAAATTTATGTGCGGCAAGCCACCGGTCTGGCGCCATCGCCAGCTTTGATGTGTTTCACCCCTTACTGAAGATAGCTATGGCATGCTCGATAGTCCTACGCCACTCCACACCAGCTGGTGTGCATGTATACCTTGTTTACAAGTACTGAACCCATTACTGCACCTCAAATGAATGCTATCAACACTTCATTTATAGCAGCGTATCTCACCTGCAAAGCGGTATATCACCCATGTCCTCTTTCCTAACGATATCTGAAGCATACTGTACATTGTACAACCGAGATATAATTTACCTATAATTAGGACAACTATTTTGAATGCGGAAACAACAAGAACGGAATCATTTTGAACAACATCAACGCCATGAATTTAAACGTCAGTAACAGAAAGCATCTGAAACGTTCACAAACTAAATTCTAAAAAGAATCTAAAACGTCAGTACGACGCAGTGTATAAATAAAAGGATATTCATCAGAAGCCATGGGTCTACAAACTAAAAGTTGAATAATTGAACATGGATATCAAATGACAATGCGTTATCATAACAATGGTATTCCACACCTCCTAATAGAGATCTTCACGAGAACTAAGTCCAACCCATCGTCGACTGGCAGTGGTGATGGACACTGTGAGTTTTGCGCCCACATAATGAAGTGGTGAGCAGTAGAAATCAACTTTAGGGAAACAAGCAGTGATTCAACCTACGAGAAAATAAACAAACAACAACAAACAACAACAACTACAACAAACAACTACTCACCAACTAATCATTGCCGATACACATCTACGCTATTTGTTGTGCATTCTACACATCAATAATTTTCCTTTTCTTTTTCTTTTCTTCTTCTGCCTTCCTCTTATCGTCTTCCTCGCGACACGCAGTATAATTGTATTCCAAATGCTGTGCTGTACTAATCTGCAATGTGTAAGGTTTCATAGAAGGAAAGTTGCCATATAAACCAAGTAAACATGTGCCAGTTTTTAAAAAAAAAACAAACAAATAACTGTATTCAACTCTGACAAAAGTAATCCAGGATTTAGATCTATTATTAGAAAAGGAGATCGGCCCCGGCCTTGGCAATGACGTAATACAATCTCCACTCTAGGCCTACACGCGCATTAGCTGATTGCGATCTGCTGTCTAGTTGGGTGGCCACGTAATGATATTGTTTCAATGAGACCTCGCGCATGGGCCGACTACTTGGATCGCATTGACACTTGTGACGTCACCATCAAACTGGTTTGCCCATTAAAATCGGCCAGTGGGCGCCAAGGCTAAGTGAGAGAAGTTGGAGCCAGGGAGTTGAAATGCAAAGTTGACTGGTGGAACCCAAGAAGAGGATACACTGTACATGTGTAAATGCTTTAAAATCGTTGCAGTTGTAACTTTTAGGTCCTGGGCGAAGTGCTGGAGAAACATTATGGGCATGATGTGTGTGCATGTTGGTGTGTGTGTGTGCGTGTGTTAGAGAAAGAGAAAGATAGCGAGAAAGAGAGAGAATGAAAGAGAGAGGGAAATGAGGAGATACAGACAGAGAGAAAGGGAGGGAGAAAGGGTGGGGGGTGAAAGAGAGAGGGAAATGAGGAGATACAGAAAGAGAGAAAGGGGGACAGAGGGGGCACGAAAGAGAGAGGGAAACGAGGAGGTACAGACAGAGAGAAAGGGGGGGGGGGTGAAAGAGAGAGGGAAGTGAGAAGAAACAGACGGAGAGAAAGGGAGGGAGAAAGGGGGGATGAAAGAGAGAGGGAAGTGAGGAGATACAGACAGAGAGAAAGGGGGAGAGTGGGGGATGAAAGAGAGAGGGAAATGGGGAGATACAGACAGAGAGAAAGGGGGAGAGTGGGGGATTGAAAGAGAGAGGGAAATGGGGAGATACAGACAGAGAGAAAGGGGGAGAGAGGGGATGAAAGAGAGAGGGAAATGGGGAGATACAGACAGAGAGAAAGGGGGAGAGTGGGGGATGAAAGAGAGAGGGAAATGGGGAGATACAGACAGAGAGAAAGGGGGAGAGTGGGGGATGAAAGAGAGAGGGAAATGGGGAGATACAGACAGAGAGAAAGGGGGAGAGTGGGGGGTGAAAGAGAGAGGGAAATGGGGAGATACAGACAGAGAGAAAGGGGATAGAGAGGGGGATGCAAGAGGGAGGGAAATGGGGAGAGACAGAAAGAGAGAAAGGGGATAGAGAGGGGGATGCAAAAGGGAGGGAAATGGGGAGATACAGACAGAGAGAAAGGGGATAGAGAGGGGGATGCAAGAGGGAGGGAAATGGGGATATACAGACAGAGAGAAAGGGAGGGAGAAAGGGTGGGGGGTGAAAGAGAGAGGGAAATGAGGAGATACAGAAAGAGAGAAAGGGGGACAGAGGGGGCACGAAAGAGAGAGGGAAACGAGGAGGTACAGACAGAGAGAAAGGGGAGGGGTGAAAGAGAGAGGGAAATGGGGAGATACAGACAGAGAGAAAGGGGGAGAGAGGGGATGAAAGAGAGAGGGAAGTGAGGAGATACAGAGAGAAAGGGGATAGAGAGGGGGATGCAAGAGGGAGGGAAATGGGGAGATACAGACAGAGAGAAAAGGGGGGGGGAGAAAGGGGGGTGAAAGAGAGAAGGAAATGGGGACAGAGAGAAAGGGGGGATGAAAGAGGAGGGGAAATGGGGGGATGCAGACAGAGAGAAAGGGGGGGAGAAAGGTTGGATTAAAGAGAGAGGGAAATGGGGAGATACAGACTGAGAAAAAGAGAGAGAGCGAATGAAGGGGGGAGGGGGTCTCTTGGCTCTGGTTTTTCCCTTGCTATTTCATATATTTCATTTCTGTATATTATTAGTCCATTCATCTGCTTTTTTAGTTTCATAGTTCTCAGTGTTATGAGGCCGACAAGTGTAGTTTGCCCTATCACTCATCGATATTTGTTGCATAACCTAATGTTAATTGTCGATGCATCTGGTGCCCTATGCACAATCTCTGCGAGGTGATATTTACAAAATAATTGCCTTCATTGAGGATGAAACAGAGCAAGGCTGGTGTAGCGCCAGACTGGTGGCTCGCCGCCCATAAATTATGCATCACACTAACACGAACACACTAGGCACTGCCCACCCCCTGAGGCCTAAACCAGCCTAAGTCTGTTTCACCCCTTAGGCCAGGAGCTCATCAGCCATTTTGGTTTCTATGAGACCTCCCTCAAATGTCAACTAGTTGAGGTTTCACCAAAGATACTAAAAATGATCCAATGAGACACATAGGACTTCTAGCGTGCACAGATTTCGCACCGCCACCTAGTGGCAAACGCGCGGAAGTCATGAAAAGTGCCGTATTTTACAAAGCCAAATAGGGAAAATATTGAATTTTGTTCACTGTTCAGCTATCCCTATAAGCCTTGATTGACGTCACTTATTGTGGAATTATGACCTCAATCGCTGTGAGAAAAACCCTAGCTAATTTTACTTGCTTTTAGTCGCAGTAGCACTGTCACAATTTTGCATCATAAATTTACCATTATCTCAAGCATTCTTTTCATGATAAACTCAGCACAATAAGTCAAGGAACAAAATGCCAAAGAACACAATTTATTCATTTTTTCTACAATCTGTCTTTGAGACCATAGATTACATCTGTGTAATTTGAATTTTAAACGAGGTCGCGATTTTGTTTTAACAGAGTTCATTACAGTTTGGTTGATTAGACATAACGGGTTTGCGAGATACTGAAGTTTTATTTTGACATGTGAAAATGTAAGTTGTTCCTTGAGTTATTGTGCCGAGTTTATGAGCCATGGGCCCCGCCCCCGATCAGCGCGCAAATTGTGTGCACGTTTTTTTTTTAATGGTGCGAAGAGGACAGTGTCTCATCTTATCGTTTCTAGCATCTTTGGTTCCACCAGAGAGTATGTATGCATAGAGATCTCACTTCCTCCAAATCGCGAAACTAGGTCGCTGTGGTAAACTAGAATTGAAAGAGACCGTCTTCACCAAAAATAGTGTGCAGATCTGTTTACTGTGGTTTGTTCATAATTTTGGGCTGACTGAAACTATTGAAGCAAAAACGGGTATTGTTTACCGCAGCGACCTACTTTCCCTCCATGCTAACAATGGTTTTGCGGAGCCTCCCGTGTCTCGCAGTACAAATCGACCAATAATGAAACCTCTCTATACATACATACTCTCTGGTTCCACTGAAACTCATTGTCAAAAGCCAATCAGTCGGCCAATCCAAGTCAGCTAGTGCGCGCCAAGGCTTACGGAGTAAAGTTGTGTCAACTCGCCATTTTTTTGGGGTTTTTTTTCTAGATCGACTTTCGTTTGAGATAATTCTACTATTCGATTATTCGAATATCTTTAGAATAATGGTATTGTTGACAAACACCGCGATATAAGGAGATTATAATTATAAGTCTGGTGATGAACTGAAAGGCAAAGCAATGTTCAATCGCATCTGACACCTTAGTGCTATGACCTAGATCTAGATTGTCAACGCTGGTATTTAGTTTTAAGCCCTGTTTAAGTTTTCTGACCTGTAAATTGATTGGGGTGTTGTTGTTTTTTTGAGTGCCCAGGTAATCATTTTTGAAAAAACAAGGAGTCGAAAAACGATTCCAATATTTAAATAAGGACATAATCGACTTTCGAATAGTTCTTGTGTTTGATTAATTGAATAAAACTACTCAGTTACAGCATCCCTATTACAGAGAGAGACGCAGAGAGACTCAGAGACAGAGAGAGAGAGAGAGAGAGAGACAGAGAGAGAGATAGAGAGAGACAGAGAGACAGAGAGAGACAGAGAGAGACAGAGAGAGACAGAGACACAGAGAGACAGAGACGGAGAGAGACAGAGAGAGACAGAGAGAGACACAGAGAGACAGAGAGAGACAGAGAGACAGAGGGACAGAGAGAGACAGAGAGAGAGAGAGAGAGAGAGAGAGAGAGAGAGACAGAGAGAGACAGAGAGAGAGAGAGAGACAGAGAGAGAGGAGAGAGAGAGAGAGAGAGAGAGACAGAGAGAGACAGAGACAGAGGTGTCTTTTAATATGTTTTTGGTTTTGCGTGAGTTTATTTGGTTTGTGTAGGCGTGTTGTTTTGTCTAGTAAGAGGAGTACGGTTTGCATTTCATGAGACTTATTTATAGTGAATATTCATCCGGGGACCTGCACAGGAAATTTTTCATTACCGGATTTACCATGGACAATAATATGGTGCAAAACTGCAAATGGTGCAGCTGAACCAGGGTCCACAAAAAAAAAGGACTCCATATTAAATGAAAAAATTAAAATAATGATTTGCTTGCGTATTAGTCCAGCTTTTTCATTTTTAATGTATACAAAAATAATTTCATTTCGAAAAATAAAATTCTCTTTTATGATTTATTCTTGTTTATTTTTTGAATGACATACTGTACAATATAATGGGGGCACCAAAATCTTTTAAGCACTTAGGGCTTCTAAAGGTCTTGATCCGGCCCTGCTCATCGCCCATCTCATATACCATCTTATCGCTGATTTTGCCTAGTTTTGAGTTACGACTATGTTCTAATTGCTCATGGCGATAAGTATTTCCCCACAAAGTGATATTGTATCGATGTCATAAATTTTATAGTTTTGGAATTAAAAGTAGAGACGTGTTTGCCATAACGCCGCCTTAGTTCTTGTTTGTTCTATCTCCATTTTCTGAAAAACTGGAGATCTTTCAGTATGTAGAAGAGGTATAACATATGCACACTTTGACACTTGTTTAAAATGCATCATGGCACTTATCAGGCTGTTCCACAGTTCCGATTTATTCCAACCCTTTATCATAGTACTCTTGCCACAAATGTTTAACGTCGAATTTCTTAGTTGTGCACAACGTGGAATTGAAACAAACCAGAACTAAGGTCGTCATAAGCTTATCTGGACGTTAAAAAATTTCACTCTGGCCATACCTTTGAAACGCTGTCCTGTGGTGTAAAATGGGAGATTCGTTGATATGCCACTGCTTGATTTAGACGACGAATCGCTTGCAGCTCATTATGTACATCTATGCAATTATAGCTAGAGATCTGTCTCTTTAATGTCGGTTCGAACTCCTATACCCTGATTTAAATATTTGTTAATGTGTCGCCACAGCTGAATGCGGTCAATAAATAGCACTCGTTGTGCATTTGCCATTTCACAGTTTCAATGGACCAAAGCATGTCACCCTGTTCCTTTCTACTCCTGTGTAAATGATTCATGTATTTTTTCAGGGATACAGGTAGATAGATAGAGAGAGAAAGAGAGAGAGAGAGAGAGAGAGAGAGAGAGAGAGAGAGAGAGAGAGAGAGAGAGAGAAAGAGAGTCGAAAAAAGAACGACATAAAGAAACAGAAAGAGAAAGAACGCGAGAGTAAGAAAGAGAGTGTGTGTGTTTGTGAGAGAGAGAGAGAGAGAAACAGGAAGAAAGACACAGAGAAACAGACCGGCAGAAAGATGGACAAATAAAAAGAGAGTTGGAAAGGGAGGTGGATAGATAGACAGACAGACGGACAGACAGACGGACAGACAGACAGACAGACAGACGGACAGACAGACAGACAGACAGACAGACAGAGAGACAGACGGACAGATAGATAGATAGATAGATAGATAGATAGATAGATAGATAGATAGATAGATAGATAGATAGATAGATAAAGAAAGAGACAGACAGACAGACATACAGACAGAACATAACAAAACATTCGACAACAACAACTGATTTATTCCATTGTTTACATTCCAAAATTGCGTGAAATTTTCATTAAAGCATTGAAGTGTTGGACAGAATCAAATCTCAACACTGGATGAAGTAAAAATTGTGAAAAACTAGCGATTATAAATTAATGTAGTTGTGGAGCTGCCTGTCAAATGGTGCATATCTGTGCAATCTTCAATGGGTTGAAAATGAATTCTTGAAGTGAATGAAAAAGGGGGCAAAATGTGGTAGTTGGAACTAAGTGGGGTTTTTTTTGGTGTTTTTTTTTTTACATATTCTGTGGCTCTTGTATGTGACAAGTATGGCAAACAGCTATTAAGTATAACGATGGTGTCGGGCGAAAACCAGCTAAGTCGGAAAATTTCATATTTCTTTTTATAGTACCATTTTATGAAGATTGGTACCCCGCATCATCTGTAAAAATAGCTCTTACCATAATTCAATAGAAACATTCAAAATAGACATGTGATCAAACCAGCTAGCTACATTTCCCTTTTGTGTTATCCGCAATTTTTTTTTTTCTCCTGTAAAATTTGCTAATCTTGAACTGGCTGGTTTGTGTCCGACAACATCGATAAGCAATAACAAACTGTGTAAGGAAAGCATACCAAAAACCATTCAGGATGAAAGTATGTGATCAGGATAAACCTTAGGGCGCCATTTACGGTTTGGGGTCATTCATGAGAAAAATAAACATACACTAAGGGGTAAGGCAGACCGAGGCTGGCGTGGGCGCTACGCTGGTGGCTCACGGCCTCATTATTATGTATCACACTATAAAACTGGGTTCTCATGTATACGGAAACGGAAACAGCAACGGAAACGTCAAAAAAGTTGTGAATAGAAAGAATGTTTCCGCACGCCGTTTCCGTACACATGGAAACACTCTTTCTTTTTACTATATGGGGGATTTTTGGCCGTTTCCGTTTCCGTACACATGATAACCCAGCTTAACACTACTAACTGCCCACGCCGCCGCGGTGTGGGTTGTGAGTAGCGTTTTAGTGTGATGCGTAATACCCAGGTGGCGAGATACCAGGCTCGGGGATGCACGTTATGTCGGCTTTTCACACCTTGATGCATTACGCTATGTCGGCTTTAACACCTTACGCTATGTCGGGATGATTTTGTAACGCTATGTCGGGTTTAGAATCGGTGAAATACCAATACTAAGATTTACTGGTCCTCACGTGTTCGATTACGTCCAGTGTAGTTGGGCGCCAAAGTTGCTAGTGTGCGTTCTTCCTCTTTGCCAGACTGATACAATACAAATTTCAAACTCACATAATAATTCTAAAGAACGTTTTGTGGATATTAGAATGATTTCGTTTTCAGAGTCGATGTCGCAGATGAATTCGGTCCTTTGCTCTGCCAGATATGTTCTAAGTTTGTCGAAAGTGTCTTTTCTGGACTTGGGAAGGTTTGGACGAGCTTTGGCACGTTGTCTGTAGAGTGCCCGTCTTATAGCATTGTAGTCTGTTGGTAAAAGACTTGTCGACTCAATATTATTTATTTCTTTGGCAATCACCTTTGATGGCTTCGTACAAAGGTCTTCTTCTGCTTTTCGTTTGACGGCTTGGCGGACTTGGTGAAGCTGAAGTTCTCTTTCACGCTGTGGCTGATGGTTGTGGTTTTCATTGACGGAAAGTATTGTGGAGAACTGAACGTCCACATGTTGTAGGCTTAGATTGTGCTGGGCTATTACATTTCAGTATCGATATACTCGATACGTACGTTACTAAAGTGTTCTAATGTCGATTACAAATTGACAATTTGTAGCCCGACATACCGTAAGGCCAAATACCGACATAGCGTTAAAACTGTTTTTACGTAATACCGACGTAGTGTAATGTCCCCACCAGTCTGGAGTCTATCCCAGCCGTCCAGTCTTGGTCTGGCTTACCCCTTGGAGTGGGAAGATAGCTGTAGCTTATACTCCGTTAGGCAGAAGAAAAAAAAGATTTTTTAATTTATTATTTTGCAAACATGGTCTAATATGGACTTCAGTCAAAATTAATAGCCATGAGGTAAATTCAAATGTTGCACATTTCTGTGTAAACTGCGTTTTAATTTTATGGGAAAATGGTAACAAATGATGCGAGGGACTGAATATTTGATTCGCCCACACAACGGAAGGGACAAATTTCGAGCACAAGAGCCAAAACAAAAACAAAAAAAATCGAACTTCTTTGAAGAATGAAACATTGGAATCCTGCATGAAATAAAATATCCAATAAATACAAAAACAACCCAACAACAGCAAAAATAGCATTTTTACGAGGAATGTGTACTTTTAAGAATTGTATTTTTCTTTCTAGGTGATCACATTGAACATTTAGACCAGTGGTTCTTAATCTTTTTCGGGCAATAGCCCCCTAACCTTAGGCTTCAAATCTTCTTTCATCGCCCCCTCTCTCTCTGCCTCCTCTCCCCCCCCCTCCAATAATCCCTACCCAACCCCACACAGAAACATTTCACAACAAGACCACACTACACACAAATTATGTCAAGTTCTTCAAAGCCTTGTTAATGGCAATAAGCGTGTTGATTATTCATTATAAAGCAGAAAACATTCTCTACTAAATGAACTGAAACCATTACGCCTTCTCCGTTCATAAAACCCATCTACGCGTGCCGTTGAACAAGTCAGTAGCTGCCCTATATTTGCAACCCCCCCCCCCCCGCCCCCTTCCAAATTGTCCTCCATTCATGTCTTCGCCCCCCTCCCATCGCCTACTTCATCGTTTTCGCCCTTTGTCGCCTTTTTCATCTTTTCTGCCTCCCCCCCTCCTCCCCCTTCGGATAACAAAATTGCCTCACGAGGGAGGGGGTGGGGGTGGGGGGGGGGGGGGAGATATCGCCCGCTTTGAAATCACTGCCTTAAACCATAATAATATTATTTAGATTTTCCCTAAGAGATGAGCAAAGAAACTTCACTCGGAGGCGAGGTTTGGAGTTCTGGTGAAGAATGAAAAGGGATTCTGTCTCCACTTTGATCAAAAGACGAAATCCTTGAATCTTCACCTTAGAATCATCTCTTCGGACAGTTAATGACCTTTCAGATTCCGGATCTGTTTTTCCAATCATAAGTCATAATTTTCCTCCCGAGAGACAACTGAGAAAACTCTCATGAGATCCTCGGTTTTATTTATCTTAATTTAGACCTTGCCTTACAGTTTGGGAACGGAATGCAACCCTGAATTTAACGAAGCCGGAAATAATTTGTGCGCTTAGAATGGCAGCCTTCATTTTCTTCTCCCAATACTGAAAATTAACGGGTCATTACGCCAGCACTCACTTTGAAGCTTTGCCTTGATCAGGAGGACGGAGGAGTGGGAGAAGAGAGTCGGAAAGGGAGAGAAAGACTCCCCATTAACTGTCTGAAGAGAACAAAAATAAACGCTCATGTATATCTGTCCGTGAGATAGATCTATATTTACACTATGAAAGTGTATATCCGTACAACATGTTGTATGGATATGGACAGTGCATATCCGTACAACATGTTTACCAAAAAGCGCTACTGGTGAAGGTTTGCTGAAACAAAACTTGGTATGGTGTTCACGAATTTAAATAAGATGACGACACATGGAATAGTCAGATGGACCTGGGGGCGTGAAGGTCTAGTCAGTTTGTATCAATGGGCGTTAGTCAGCTTGACTAATCAGGCGAAAAGGGGTTGGGCTAGCCATTGATGTTCGACGTACAATCAAGTATATTATTAGCGCAGATCACGCAATCTCCGAGCAGAAGTCGGATTGTTTCGTTACTAAGCCGATTCATATTTTTAAAAACTATGCAAATTAACAAGGTCAGTAATATAGTATTCCGGTGTGTGTTCTACGTCATCGAATTGTGTGCGTTGTATGGATATGCGCCTCCTTACACTACAGATTTAAATGGATTCGAGAAAACTAAAATCCGGGATAGTTTATTGAGGTTAAAAAACTGTACTTCTACAATAATAAATAAACAAATAAATAAATAAATAAACTAAATAAAATAATTCAAGTTTAACGTTTATTATAGGCCTAATGGCCAATTAAAAACATACATTAGAAAGATGAAAATTTAAAAAATGAATGAAAAAAGAAAACAAACAAAAAAAAAAAAAAAAGCATTCTGTCATTCAATCTCTCCCTTCCTTGCTGCCTAGGACAGTTTATAGGTTTACATAATTATGTGCAAATTAATGTAACTTGATTGATAAACCCCAGTACCATGCAGCAATAAGGTAGAGAATTGTGACAATAATTAAATTTAACGCAGTATATCATCGAAAGTTATCTCTGAGGTAATACAACATCTACAATTAATTATATCGCTGCTCTATCATGAACCCGCAAAACTGCCAAAGATGCAATTTTTCATGAAGAGGAAAAATGGTTTTATTTGAAATAATAATATTCTTTATCTCAAATGTATTTTTAAACATTTGAATATTGTTCTTCTTTTTAATCAATAGAATAAAATTATACTAAAATTTCGCCAAGAAGTTCACAGAATATTTGGGGACTGTAGTTCTTGTTTGTCTTATCTCCATTTTCTAAAAAAAAACACAAAAACTGGAGATCTTGTAGTATTTAGACGAGGTATAACAAATGCACATTCTGACACTTGCTTAAAATGTGTTGTGGCACTTATAAAGCTGTTCCACAGTTCCTATTTATTCTAACTCCTTATCACAAGCTAAAGCCGCAAACGTTCAACGTCGAATTCCTCAGTAGTGCCAAAAATGGAGTTGGAAGAAACAAGAACCAAGGTCGCAATTTGGCAACAACAACAACAACAACAACAACAACAACAACAACAACAACAACAACAACAAAAACTGTTGTGCGAAAAAAAGGCTTGAGCGATTTATTCATGACAGAGCCAGATAAAGTTGAACACTGTCGCAGTTGGTAAAAGATTTGGCGGTAATGCTACAGTAATTTAACTTTTGTCCGAGTTTTGTGTGCTAAGTGGAGACTGAAAAGCGCGCCGATTTTCATTTCATCGTAATTCCATCTGCCTTGAGGTTTGCTTGTCACGTAAAAACAACAACTCTGATAAACCGGGAATACGGAACTATTTAAACAAAACTTCAGTCTCAGAAAACTCCCGCCAGCCTTTCCGATGGTATGTGGTCAAAATAAGTTAAATGTTTTTCGGAATTTACTAGATTTGACAACAATTTAGTATGACCAAAATAAACAAGGTTTTTTTTTTTTTGGGGGGGGGGGGTGTCTGTTGAGGGGTGGGGGGGGGGGGCTGTTTTTCAGAGAAAACACTTCCAGTTCAATTCAAAGTGGGCACCAGTCACTGATGAACCAGAGATTCACTTTAGTCTTGTGATGAACGCCAAACTGCGCCAGAAAATTGTTTCCACTGCGCAATTCTCTAGTTTGCAAAAATGTCCATTTCCCGGCGTCGATAAAATGTAGCAAAAAGGAAAGGTTAGTTTTCTCAAAGTTTACATCATCCAGTGCTGATAATAATTATAAGATTCTATCCAAATACTTTGATGATTTTCTACGGCTCTGATGTATTTCATCATGAACCCGGCCACGTCTAAAATACTCGACATCAACTCTTTTTTAAAGACTGCACCCGCTTCAAGGATAAAACATTATGCAATAGAAATTACATCAGACTGGGGGAAAAATCCACTAGAAAGTAACTAAATGTGATGTCGTGTATCAAAACTTATGTGTGTCAATAATAAAGGGCTGTGGCCTGCGTGCAGATATAGATCTGTTACTGATTGATTAAAATAACGATCCGTTGTCACTGTCTGTGGTTACTCTTGTGGTTCTTAACCGAATGGGGGTGGAGGGGGATGGGGGATTCTTTTGCATTTGTATCGGGGATATATTAATACAAGCTATATTTTTTTTATCAATATTATTTCATTTTATTGTACAATGCTTAATCATTTTTATTTTTCCTATTCTTATTTTTGTTGACGATGAACTCTCTGATGCAATGTACATGTATTTTGAAGTACGGAGTCGTTTCCATGTTTTTTAAATTTCATTTTGTGCACAAAAATTTCCAATGACCTACAACTCAGCCTCCGTTATTTAAATTCTGTTGACCCGGGTCCGACTATCAGTGTTGCCACATGAAATCGAATTTGAATTGTAAAGCCACGAGACACGAATGAAGGAGTGGAACAGGTTTTAAAAGTCTTATAACCACTAATCGTTCCATACATGATTGTGGAGCGGTTGATTTCAGTATCTGACATTACTGACGTGACTCGATTACGTTGTTTCAAAGCTACAAATCTCTGTATTGTCTGGCCAAAATCTGTAGCTTTAAACATGTCAAGTCCGTTTTATCAAATCTGATGCAGACGACCAGGAATGATGGAAGGAAGGATTTATTTGAGATCATATTTTCTCTCCTTCTTCGTACGGTTACAAATACCCAGACTAGACTCCCCAGACGGGTATTTCCTATGATGTCCACAGACAGCTAGCTGCAAGTCTTCGACGATCCCCATAGTTTTTCCTCATTACTTTTCTCAGTGGACCAGATTTCCGATCTTAAAGCAGCACAAAATTGTTGTTTAGGTCTTAAAGATTTGCTGCTCTTGGCATTTACGTCTCAGGTTTTTTTTTTCATTTCATTGTTCTTATTTCTGTGTGTCTTCGTGGTAGGATTAATTTTTTTCAGAATTTTGCCCATGCAGCGGCTTTGTTCGGTCTGCTCTTCTCGACTTTCAACAGCCAAGGTATCTTTAACGTGCGCAACATGCACACGGGCCCTCTCAGCTTTTCGTACTTATCCAAGAAGACTAGGTGATCGATCTTGCCTGCCCCCCCCCTCCCCTCCCCCCCCCCCCAAAAAAAACAATGTTTTATGGCCAATTTTATTCCTTTCACCATATATAATGCCGCGTCAAGCTGGGTTCTCATGTATACGGAAACGGAAATGTCAAAGAGCCTTCAAGTGCAGCTTTTGATACAATGATACCTGAACTAAGGTGCTAAAATGCACTTGTAACTACCGTTCTGCACTGGCGAAAACTTAAAGCGCGAATGGGATTTGAAAGAGTTCCCTTTACACATCAGCATCTCCTAAACGGTCACCGACATTCGGTGACTTGCATACAACTACCATGTCTTATACATGTAGGCCTACGTAATACAGCTCTGCCGTGAGTGGATAAAGACCGTAAGTGAGAAACAGAAAACAATTACAAGACATGCAAACAACACTCTTTCACTCTATGTCAAATTTCCATTTTTGATGACCAAGGAAACTATTTTTCATTTAAAAAAAACACCAAAAAACCAGCAACAAATTAACCCAGCTAAAAAAGACAGATCATATTTCATTCAAAAAAAAAATAGTGGCAAATGGTTATCTTTGACCTTGATTGGGGTACATGAGTTCTTCCCGTAACAGTGCAGCATGTCACCTAATTGTTACTCTCCCCCCCCGCCCGACCGCCCCAACCACCACCACTTTCCTCCTGTAAACGGTATACTATACCGGATATCTAGATGGGCACGGCCTGGTTCTCGGTCATTGACACTGACATTGTACGTCACGCTCAGCCAAAAAAGTTGAAAGATGGTTCAAAGAGTGTCTAGGCCCTATACTAATCCTAATCAGTTAGTGCATTCAACTGTACTAACAAATGCACATAATGGTGTGGTAATATTATGGTAATATACTGCAAATCAGCCAACCATAGCCAAAACCCACTTCAAAAAAAAAGTTATGCAGCGGAAAAAATAGGTTTTAATAAAGTGCGTAACTGGCAAGAATAATATGCTTTATTTGGAGAAGTGGGGTGCAGAGGTTTGGTGATGCCCCACTATGCCCGGGGCCAATCCCTTGATTGTATACACCAAGACTTAAGTATAGAGCCTAGACACTCTTTGATTGGATGCCCCCTAAAATGGTTGACTATGGCTGTGGCCCCCCTCTGCTCACTTTTCTGCACGCCACTGATTTGGAGAAAAATCTGCGTGAAAATTTGAATATAATCTGTAATTACTTTAAAAGTTTATATAGCGAGGAAACAGTTTTGATGCTTGGCTTATAATTGTCAATAGGATGTATGTCTATAAACCAGGTGTTCTATTTGACATGAAAGACAAATCTCACTTTCTTCAGTCTTCTATTTACATGTTTCTTTTCCTTTCCTTTTGTTTATCTAGTTGTGTCTCTCCTTTTTGCCCTCTCCACGCTTCATTTTTTTTTGGTCTGCAGTCAGCTTCTTCTCTTCCCTCTCTAAATACCTTTCATCGCTACCTGAAAATCCATCAGTGACGCATTCACTCACTCTCACTCACTCACCTCATCACTTACTCACTCACTCACTCACTCACTCACCTCATCGCCCACTTACTGACTCACTCACTCACTCACTCACTCACTCACCTAATCACTCATTCACTCATTCACTCACTCACTCACTCATCTCATCTCATCACTCACACACCTCATCACTCACTCACTCACTCACTCACTCACTCACCCATCAGAGCATTCAAACAGCACTGTAACACCCACGGCAACAGGTTGGCTCGAAACATGAAGGAAATACCGTACAATTCTTCTGATCTAACATCCATTGATCTATATTTATTAGATTCTCCTTGATCTCCTTCTTACTCCGTCTATGCCCACGTGCACGCCCGACTTTTATTTAATCAACAGTATATTTTCAAATATTTCGTATATTTTCATCCCGGCTTGTTGCCTATTTCCAAGATTAAATAACAGAAAAACTGACACTTTGAGCTGCTGCGGCAAATACAAATTAGCGAGATTCTCTTCGTACGACTCTCGTTGCTGTAATTGAATTGAACAACACCCGCAACAACAACAACAACAGATATAAAAAAAAATTTAAAAAGTAAATAAAACATGTTATTGAAAGATTTAAAAGATCAAGAGATATATGTTGTGCAATTCTGCTTTTCGTTTTTCATTTTCTCTCCCGAGGATTTGATGTTTTAAATACAAACACAAGGCCAAAATGCCAAAATAACCAACAACAACGAGGAAACAAAAAGCAGTAGCAAAACAAGAAGAAAAAATATGGAAACTTGAGGAACAGGTTGTTTGGAGGAATGGAGGTTGGGGAGAGGGAGGGGGAGAGAGAGAGAAGAGAAAGAAAGAGAAAGAGAGAGAGAGAGAAAGTCCGTGTGTTTGTGTGTTGAGGGTGGGAGTAGAGGTGGGGAGAGGGGGGTGTGATGAAGAAGAATAAGAAAGTGCTGCAAGTCAAAGCTGGCAAGTCAGAAGAAAGACCACGGCACTCCGAAGTGAGTCTGTCAAATTCCGGTTATACCCGAAGAAAGTTTTAGTTTCACATCAGTTTCCTCCTTAATATTTCCTGTTGGCGTATACTTTTTTCTTCCCTCTGCAACCTCTTCTCAATTTTCCGCAACACCATCCTCTCTTCCTTAGTAGAAACCGTTATTAATTTAGAAATGCAGAGACACCCCACTGTGCTAGCCACATTATACAATTACCTATATTTGTCGGGATCAAGCATCTGTGGGTCTGTGTATTTTGGGAAATTGTAAGCACACAGATCAATTGCGGCCAAGCTTACATTATTAATGATCTTTGTCAAGGTACAATTACCAGTTCAAGCGTGCCCCCGGTGGTCGTAAGTACATGTACGGCAGTCTGAAATTTGTAAAGGTTCTTGGACCATCCTTTTCCAGAAAGAAACGGGGGGAAAGGAATCTCGTGCAGAGTTTTAAGTGTTCTGACATTTGCAGAATTAGGCTCTGTGACACTCGTGTCTTCTTTATTTAGCATTCAAGGGCCAATACACTTGTTTGACGGGGGAGTCTCTCCTTGAGAAGGTCTCGCGCTCCCATAGACTTCAAATACATTGACTCACAGATGCTTGATAGACTCACTTTCCCACAGAGTCTGTTTTTTTTTTTTTCTTTAATTGGACTGTGATAGGCCTACAGCTAAATTTGACTTGTGCATGATGGTTGTGTGGTGTTTTTCAATTTGGACTTAAGACTACACACATTCTACATTTGCGGAAACCACAGAACTGCAGACATGGGTGTCTCAAGAAGATGATCCCATATGTGCCCGAGTTTATTTTCAGACACATTATGTTTACTTAACAAAATCTCTCGTCACCATATGGGACTTTGATTCGCAGACTCAAATCCCAGTGTCTTAATGTCTTAAACAGTGTCAAGTATAATTATATTCCATGTATTCAGATATGCATGATTTGGTGTGCGAGGTACTGGAAGAAAAAAACAATGATATAATATATATATATACCCGAGGTACAAACACAAGGCCAAAATGCCAAAATAACCAACAACAACGAGGAAACAAAAAGCAGTAGCAACACAAGAAGAAAAAATATGGAAACTTGAGGAACAGGTTGTTTGGAGGAATGGAGGTTGGGGAGGGGGAGGGGGAGAGAGAGAGAAGAGAAAGAAAGAAAGCCCACTTCACATCACCCTGACTGGTATACCGCGACCAGTGGGGATCCCTTTTTGCGGTCGAAACAAAAAGAAATTCAGCTTACTCAGGCTAGTATTTGAGTCCTTCATATTGGCCCCCGGTAGCGGTGTGGTCATAGGCTTGTTTGCCTAAATCACAGACGAAGAATTGAGCAAACTTCCCGGACGCAGCTTCGAAGCTGGCGGCAGCAGGCCAGTGGCTGATTGATAGGGCAGATGGCAATATACCGTCACTCTGGCCTGGATATCGTGACACAGAGCACCCACCAGTATTGGTGTTCTTTGGTTTGGGTCTTTCACCCTAGTCAGTTGGGACTGCGAGGCTGTGGAGTAGCCTACAGGCAGCCGGTCAGGCAATATGACTGTCCCTCTGGCATCCTCCTGCACCTGGATACATTTCCAGTCGTCTTGACCTTGTCTTGCCACTTGGATAAGTTGTGTCCAGGCGAGAGAGTGAGTCTGATGTTTGCGCAGCTCTTTTTCACTAAAAACAAACTCTTTGCGTCAGTCTTAACACTCACCTCGTCTTCTTTCATCTTTGCGTTCGTCTTCTTTCCTCTCAAAATTCCAACGGCGATGGGCGAGTGCGGTGGCAGCAGGTTTGGATAGACTGGAAGCTGTTAGCACAGACCTACACGTTGGTGGCTGTGGGCTATGGTCGCTTCATCGTCGATTGAAGTGGAGGCGTGGGGAGGCAGCACCCACAGTAGCTGAGCAGCCTTATTTAAGGATAGCACTGCTCACCTCAACTGAGGAAGGGGCTAGAAAAGGTGCCCTAAAGAAAGCCCACTTCACATCACCCTGACTGGTATACCGCGACCAGTGGGGATCCCTTTTTGCGGTCGAAACAAAAAGAAATTCAGCTTACTCAGGCTAGGAGCCTGGAATATACGCACACTACAGGACAACTCAAACAACCCGGAAAGACGCACTGCACTTATTGCCATTGAGCTCAGCAGGTACAACCTGGACATAGTGGCACTCAGTGAGACCAGACTCCCTGATAGTGGCCAACTCAAAGAGCTCAGTGGTGGATACACCTTCTTCTGGAAAGGCAAGGGTGCAGTCGAACCGAGACAGCATGGTGTTGGGATTGCAATTAAAAATGACCTTGTCAGAAACTTGCAGTCCATGCCAATTGAAATAAATGACAGGCTAATGACACTCAGGATCCCAGTTGGGAAAAGCCAGTCAGCCACCCTCATTAGCGCATATGCGCCCACCATGACAAACCCAGATGAAGCCAAAGACAAGTTCTATTCTGATCTAGAATCTGTCATATGCTCTGTCCCGGCAGCTGATAAGCTGATTCTCTTGGGGGACTTCAATGCTAGGGTTGGCTCAGAAATCTCAGCGTGGCCAAATGTTTTTGGGCCCTCATGGAGTTGGTTCATGCAATAACAACGGGTTGCGCTTACTTACTTTGTGCGCTGAATTTGGCCTGTTCATTACCAACAGAAATTTTAGTCTCCCCGTGAGAAACAGAACGTCATGGATGCATCCCCGCTCAAAGCATTGGCATCTTATAGACTATGTCATTGTGAGGAAGACTGTGGTGCCGAGTGTGGAACTGACCACAGACTCATTGTTTGCAAGCTCAGACGCCCTCAAGGGAAAGCGCCACCTAAACGCCTAAATGTTTCAAAACTCTGCTCAGCTGAGAAACAGAGCGAGCTCTCCTCAGAACTCTCCTCAATATTGGATTGCGTTACTTTTGACCCTGAGAACATTGAACAGAGCTGGACTGACCTAAATACGACTGTACACTCTTGCGCCAGCAGCACAGTTGGTTTTCCTGTCCGCAAGCACCAGGACTGGTTCAATGATAATGATAATGAAATCAAAGTGCTCATCAAAGAAAAAAATAGTCTCATCCAAACTCACTGCAGTGACCCCTCTTCCACAGCAAAAGCTGATGCACTGCGTGCATGTAAGGGTGTACTCCAGAAGAAGCTGAGGAAAATGAAAAATGACTGGCTAGAAGAGCGAGTAAGAGAAACTCAGAAATATGCCGACACAAACAACACTAGAAAGTTCTTTGAGAGCCTCCGAGCTGTGTTTGGACCATCCCGCTCTGGCACTACGCCACTTCTTGCGTCAGATGGTTCAACACGCATTGTTGAATTGAATGCCATAATTCAGCGCTGGGCAGAACATTTCGGAGGTGTGCTAAATCGGCCATCAAATATAAATACTGAGTCCATTGACCGCCTCCCTCAGACTCCTATTAATGCAGCTCTTGCCAAGCCATTCACAGCAAATGAGACCCGGACTGCCACAAATCAGATGTCCTTTAACAAATCACCAGGCGTGGATTCAATTCCTGCTGAGGTGTATGCCTTCGGTGGTGAAAAGCTTATTGAAAGGCTGACCGAGTTGTTCAATCATATGTTGAAAGCAGGGAAGCTGCCACAGGACTTCAAAGATGCTTCAATCATCCATCTGTACAAAAACAAAGGGGACAGCCAAGTCTGTGACAACCATCGGGGAATCTCTCTACTTTAAATTGCTGGCAAAATATTGGCAAGAATGCTTCTGAATCGCCTTCTTGATCACCTCTCGTCAAATGACTTGCTTCCCGAGAGCCAATGTGGCTTTCGTAAAGAGAGGGGAACGGCGGATATGATCTTTGCTGCCAGACAGATTCAGGAAAAATGCATGGAACAAAATAAAAAGCGCTGTACATCACATTTGTTGACCTCACAAAAGCATTTGATACAGTGTGTCGTGAAGGCCTCTGGAAGATCTTGGCGAAGTTTGGGTGTCCACCCGAATTCATCACAATAGTGCGCCAGTTTCATGATGGCCTGCAAGCTGCAGTCAAAAGTAACGGTAGTGTTTCAGAGCCCTTTGCTGTCACAAATGGGGTAAAACAGGGTTGTGTCTTAGCCCCAACTCTGTTCAGCATCATGTTCTCTGCAATGCTACAAGAAGCCTTTAGCTCTCCTCCTCAAGGGGTAAGCATCAAGTACCGAACTGATGGCAGTCTATTCAACCTCAGGAGACTTCAGGCAAAAACCAAAACCAAAAGTACTCAAGTCTGTGACCTACTATTTGCTGATGATTGTGCACTTCTGGCACACGATGAGGATAGCATGCAAAACTGTTGATAAGTTCTCTAGTGCCTGTGACAACTTTGGCCTCACAATAAGCACAAAGAAGACGGAAGTGCTCCATCAGCCTACTCCAGACGACAAGTATCCTGTGACCCCAAATATCAAAGTCCATGACAGTCTTCTGAAGGTGTCGGAGAACTTCACCTATCTTGGCAGTACACTGTCTTCCACGGCTCGTGTTGATACTGAAATTCCCTCAAGAATCAGCAAAGCCAGCTCTGCATTTGGCAGGCTTCGAAAGAGAGTGTGGGATGTTGCCGGCATTCGCACAGACACTAAGCTGAAAGTGTACAATGCTGTGGTCCTTCCCACCCTACTCTATGGGGCTGAAACCTGGACAGTGTACCAATCGCATGCCAGAAAACTAAATCACTTTCATCTGGCCTGTCTTAGAAAGATCCTAAGGATCAAATGGCAGGATAAAATTCCAGACACTGAGGTCCTCAATCGTGCCAAGGAATTGAGCATCTTCTGCCACTTGAAAAAAATTCAGCTACGTTGGGCAGGACATGTTGTCAGAATGCCCGACTCCAGACTCCCTAAGCAAATCTTCTTCTCTGAGCTCTCCAATGGAACGAGGAATGTTGGGGCCCCAAAGAGACGTTACAAAGACACTCTCAAGCAATCACTGAAGGCCTTTGCCATTGATGTGAGTGAGTGGGAAAAGCTCTCGCTTGATCGTGCAAATTGGAGGGCGGCCCTTACCAGAGGCAGCAAAGCATGGGAAGCTGACAGAGTCCAGCAGGCTATCAAAAAAAGAGAACGGCGCAAGAAAAGGCCCAGTGGTACTGAACCAACGGAGCACTCTTGTCACTTATGCGGAAGGGTCTGCAGGGCAAAAATAGGACTTATCAGTCACATGAGAAGCCATAAGTCATGAAAGAACAGTCTTTCCATTCTGTCCTCTGTGTCCTTTACTTCTCTTTATTGTCCATGTGTTGAAATTCTCAACAATTTCTGTTCTTTATTCCTCTGGTGTTGTTAAGGTCATCATCATACCTGATGGACGAACTATTATTATTATTATTATTATACCCGAGGTATCTAATTCCATAGCCGTGGGGATCTGATCGCGGCTCACTAAATTGGTTCCCACCCCTCCAGCAACTTGGGTAATAGAATCAATACCTGCCAAGTTTGAAACAAGTCTAACCGGAGGTGTCCCAGAGAGACCGCCTGCAGACAAGGACATAAGCATTATTTAAAGAATGCAGATTGTGTTTGTGTGAACTTGTTGGGTGAAAACACTGAGAAGATTATCCTGAAAGATATTTTCTCCATGACTCAAGCATCTGAGAAGGCCAACACGAAAACTGATGTCCATTCGCTAATAATAAATAATTTTTTTCACGCAAGAGGCCACAGCTTTGCCGGATTTGTCTTCGCGCTTCAGTCAGCAAAGTAAACAACGCATTGGGTCCATCTCGCACCGGGAAATTCTTCACTGGTGGTCTGTGACAGTACTTGTAATGTCTGATTTCAAGGGCGAGACAGGCAGTGTCAGTGACTAAAAGTAACGTATGAGTTAACGCGAAGTACAGTCTTACGGTTAGGATTAGCTGCCAGTAGAATAATAATAATAACGATAAAAAAGAAAGAACGGGAACGAACGGTCATAAATATCAAAATAAACTCGATGATTCAAGCCGATCTAAAACAAATTTCTACTCTACTGGAACCTTTCCCGTTCTATAAATGGTAAAAGACAAAAGCAGTTATTTCTGACAGAAAAGAATCCTCACAAAAAGTTAAGTTAGTAAAATTTAACGCAATATTGGTATAGGTGACAAGATGCCAAAGGTCCTCAATAAAATTCAGCGAGTTATTGACAGACAGGCAGACAAAAGACAGACAGACAGACAGCCAGATAGACAGATAGACAGGCAGACAGACAGACAGACGGACAGACAGACAGTTTTGAAATTAAAACATAGAAACCTTTTTTGCATTATTATTTTGACTCCACCGAGGTAGCAGTTTTCAATAAAAGCCAGTCGACACCTTTTGACACTTTAAAACATTTTATGTAGCAAACGGCCGTGGCAAAGTGAGTCCTCTGCCGTGTAGAAATGAATGTTTACGTATTTTCTTTTTCCACTGTAAATTGCAAATAATCAATGTAGAAATATGAGGGCCCACCTGTATTAATTACCATTGTCACTCATTTTAAGTCGAGTGCTTACTCTATGCATGGCATATATTTAGTTCTGGTAAAGGTCAACGACTGGCGCAAAGGTGAACGCTCGACCTTCAAAGAAAGCTGAAAAAAATAAAATAATTGCCATATATCTGTTTAGACAAAGGAGCTTCCTTCCCCCATGTTTGTGACTTCTTTACTTTATTTTTTACTTATCTTTGTGCCCTCAGTATTTTTATTCCAAAAAGGACCTCAGCATTGTAAGCATTCCCGACAAGAACATCATCACTTCTTTTTCATTATTTTAGATTCTCATTGACCACTCCGCCACCGTTCCATAAGACTATAGTAACTAAAGAATTCGAATAATCGAGATAATTTAGCCCGGCCCTGCCTGGGAGAAATAAAATTATTTTCAGTTTTGGGGTGGCTATCATGGATCAGCTTCACCTTGCCTGTTCCTTTTAGGTTTATTCTGTTGTTGTTATTTGTATTAGAAATGTCATTCTACACTCCGTTTGCGCTTTTATGCCGGATGCACCCTGTCAGATCCTCATGAAATGACAATAATTTCAGAAACATACGTTGCCAAATAAAGTCTGCAGGTTTGACTAAAGTTTATGTAGGTTTGCGCGAGTTTTTAAAATTTTTTTTATTATACTAGATTCAGCTACATTCAGCATCGAATGGTCCTGGTTACAGACTCCTAGGCCGAAAAATAACCGAACAGCAAATTTTAAAACATTCCTCGTACCATTTGTGCTGAAATCAAAACAATTGTTTTTACTTCTCTGGAAAAGTAGCCAAAACCGTGTTACTGCAGATGTAGGGAATAGTGACGTCTTGTAAAAAACCTGCAATAAACAAATCTGAAAGCAGCAAAATACATGTATAAGTTACAACTTTCCTGCCCTTTCCTTTTCAAGTGATCGGCACTCTATGTATCGGAAAGTCAAAATTCTCCACCTGTGTTTTCCCACCAAATGCCACTCCCTGTGTTTTCTGACCTTGGTCAATGCGTTCCGCACGCGGTAACTTTGTTTTTCAAGAGGGTAAAACGAAAGCTGGGACAATGGCGTGGCCCCTGTGACCGCAGCTAGAGCAAGTCCATTGCGGGCTTCTGGTAACGCACATACACTCAATGGTATAACAGTAATTATAATTTGACCGTAGCTGTTCCGGCAGAGCGTGTGACCTCACATGAACAAATTGAAACCTCGAAGTTCTAGAAGCCAATCGACAATCATTTTATGGCTAAGGGCTATCCATAAAGCATGCGCAAGCTTGATTTTGGCGATTCCCGCTGCCCTTCCATGTACACTTTTAATGCACCCCACCCCCCCCCCCCCCAACCCTTGTACAAGTGTAAGCCCGGACGTATTGCTCTGCGGAAATACAATCCGGGGCTCGCAGATGAGTATACTGTATTGATTTAATATTCTAATTATTACACATTCTTCACTTTATTATTGTTTTATCTGTTCAATTTTTCCGTTTCGTTTTTTCTTGAAAAAAGTACATCACCAAAATATTGAGATTTTTTTGTCTTCCCTTTTTCTTTGCGTTTCATTGTATCGTTTGGATATTATTTCTTACCCGAGGCTTTGCTACATACAACTTTTTCTTTTTGCATATTTTTTGACTTAGCCATAAAAATGAGGAATGAAATAAAGCCTTGGTGTTCAAAAACGCTGAGCGCCATTTTGCATTTTGACTATTTCATGATAAACATGGATTGGACATAATCCAAAAATTTAATTTGCTCAAAAATAAAAAAAGTAAATAAAACCAAACATTTTAATTCACTTAATTCTTTACCCACGGGTGGTTGGTGGGCATTTCTGGTAGGGACTCCTTCTGTCCTGCCACTCTGCTACATTCTGTCTATCCTCTTGTTTTTTCCCAGCACAACATGGCCGGTATCATGTCGACGTACTTCCTCTGAACTCAAACTCAAACCCAAAACTCAAATTCATTACCATAAAATTGCAACAAGTATATATACATCCCAGAACCTCCTCCCCAGTGCACATATTTTGCAAGTTGGGGCCGCCCCCGCCCTCCCCCCCCCCCAGAGAGTATGTACTTTGCAGATGGCCCCCTAGATTGCTGACCAGTTGACCAGTGATGCTTTTTAGAATGGGATTTCACTAATAAATCTTTCTCCCACAGAAAATACCGCACCCAGCATGTTTCGTTAATCCGGGGGTAACAAATCATATGCGATTGCTACCCTGTCGCACTAATCGTGGCGTCGCATGAACAGCCCGTATTGGAAAACAATAAGTAAATTAACATGGCTTAGCGTTTAATAGGGTTAAATGTTTCACTCTGTTCATACGGGAAATTTTATCCTGTTTTTGTCGTTCATAGTCAGGTTTAAGAAAGTTACAGTGCACCTGGCAATGGAGTGCTTGCCTGGACAAAGCTGACCCCAGGCACACCAAGCACGGGTACTTATTACCTGCAATTCAGTGATGGATAATGTCGAATCTGGATCAGAATCGATACTGTTTTTCTTTCAAGACAAACGAAGATTTACCATCAGGGTATGGAGACGGGGGGGGGGGGGGGAGGGGTGGGGGAGTAAATGAAAAACACACATTTTGAATATTTAAGAGTTTGAAACGCTGCAAAGAAATAAGAAGAACGAATGGGAATAACGAAAAATTTGCAATGAATATCTGTCTGTGTTCCCCCTCCCATCTCTCTCTCCTCCTCCCCCCCTCCCTCTCTCTCTCTCTTCCCCTCTTTCTCATTCTCTCTATTCTTCTTTAATATTATTCTGAGTTTCACAACTATAACGAAATGAAAGACAGGAACCGTTAACTTTTTCTTTCGTTGGTTGAAACATTTTACACCACACTATTCCCTCGGGGCTATTCTCTTGTACCTCTGGTCATTTCTAAAACCAGTTCCAGGATTATTTCCTACCACATCAAAAATACATCTTTCTCAGACATCAAGCATTATTAAATTTTAAATCTCTGCCATGCCTCTGGCCCTATCAACATTGTTTGTTATCGTTGCCACACTTGATTGTTCAGTAGTTTCAAATTAACGCTCGGCGGGTATTTTGCTATCTTTAAAAGAAAAAAAAATGTATACAACGAGTGCAGAGAATGAAAGTATCATTATTATTATGTCATGAAAGTATAATTATTATCATGTTATGAAAGTATAATTATTATTATGCCATGAAAGTATAATTATTATTATGTCATGAAAGTATAATTATTATCATGCCATGAAAGTATAATTATTATTATGCCATGAAAGTATAATTATTATTATGTCATGAAAGTATAATTATTATCATGCCATGAAAGTATAATTATTATTATGCCATGAAAGTATAATTATTATTATGTCATGAAAGTATAATTATTATCATGCCATGAAAGTATAATTATTATTATGTCATGAAAGTATATTATTGTTATTATGTCATCAAAGTATCATTATTATTATGTCATGAAAGTATAATTATTATTATGTCTTGAAAGTATAATTATTATTATGCTATCGAGTGTATGTGTGTTACAAGAGGCTCGCAGTGCAATACTGGTCACGAATGTACTAAAGTTGAGACCATTCAAGATCAACATTAACGAACGGCTGAGACAAAAATGAATGAAGTTCTTTGGAGACTTCGTTTGTAGCTGATTCAAGAAAGTTCACTAAACTTCCACACACACTACGAGATATTAGTGTTTTAGAGTGGTTACCAGCCAGATAGACACATTGGCAAAATACAACCACTGACGGCCGCATCTGATTGTAAAGGAAGTTCCCAAAGAGTTGCAAAATCTTTTGCTGTGAACTGTTTCAAACAGCTCGTTGTAGAAAAAAAATGTACGAGATTCAGTATGTCCATCCTGACAGTGAGAATTATTTCAGTGTACTGACATCCATCGGACCGATATCGTCTTGGGTGAATACTGAATAGTCCAGTAGTGTTTGTACGTGCAGCGGACTGGCAGTAATAAAGCCTGGCCGGAGGAGTTATGTAAGATCGACCAGGCCCGCGGTCATGGGCTTACCTGCAGGGACTATGAAAGGGAACTGGCCTGGGTACGGGAAAACTGAGCCGGATTTTTAATCCTATTGTTCAAAACTTCAAAGGTAGCTCGTAAAAGCTGTTGGAAGACTGAGCCGGTTTTTGGCATATCGATACTTAATTTTTCTAACGACTAGTCAACCTCTTCCGTTCGCCACTTATCGAGACTGTTTCTTTGCTTTTTTTTCTGGTGAATTTTGTAAGAATTAAATGCATGTAATTATAACAGCTGATTGAAACGGTCTTGATACGTGTTGCCTCCTGCTTACCACGGTGGAGGGGGGTGGGGGTGGAAGTCGGATTTTGAGCAGGATAAATGTTATATTGAGAGCTGTTAAAATCATGATAAAAATTGTTTAAAAATATTAAAAGGGGCCTCAGAACTTGACGGGTAGCATCTTGAGAGCCATTTTGTGCACAAACTCTGCCTGGGACAGCCTTTGCTCATTGTACTCAGTAATGAGGGTCTCCCTAATTCTCTCACGCTCACGCAAGCGTCTCACAGGAACATTGTGGTACTGATAGGATGATCTGACCTTTATGTCAGTTCGTAGCTGTTCCTCTGCGAGTTTTTCGATGAACAGAAATATGTTTGGATGCGGCGATGTAAAGTGGGTTGCAAAATGTTTATGGAAACTTTCGCATGCATTGGTCGTTCTGACGGAACTTTCAAGACAAGCCCACAAGCTGGGCGGGTATCTGGCAGTTGAAGAAAGGTAGTTGTCAAAAGCATAGTCTGAAAACATTGTGAGTTTGTCATCATCCTGGTCTGGGCACTGGACCATGATGACAAAAGCAAAGCAATCTTGTACTTCACTAGGCTCAAGAGCCGGTAAGCCAAAAATGGATTTTAGCCACATTGCAGTTTCACTGGTGGACTTGTACTCAGAAGATAGTTCAATTTGTTGAAGTGTTCGGCACCATGCTTGACCGACATGAAACTGACAGGCTTTTATTGTAGTCTCTGGGAAGGTGCCTCAACAGGCGGAAAGCATGGCTAGCCTATTGAGTTGTGTTAGGCGCGCGCGCACAGTCAGTTTGTGACTGTTGTGTGTTAGCATACTGAGTCTATCCAAAGATCTATCATGTTTATACAGTCCAGTGACTTTAGGGTTGATACATCAGTCTAATCGATCTAAAGTTCGAAAACAACATAGTCGATTTCTACAACAAAAAAACCGGCTCAGTTTTCCAACAGGGGTCGGCGGCTTATTGCGCAATGTGTTGCATAACAGGTGAAAAACCGGCTCAGTCTTCCGTACCCCACTGGCCTCTCCATGCCCCATGCTGAGGATTGCTTCCATGGTGAATAAAATAATAACGGACAACCACCGTTGTTGTTGTTTTTTCCTAATACCATTTGAACATTAAGTGCAAAGTTGAATTGTATAGTTATCCTACCATGAAACCGCATTAATGCAGTCTCACAACTGTAGATGAGCGCTCTGTTTTGCTAAATTATTCTGTGAACTCCCTGAAATAAGTTTATTGTGTTCTATTGAGTACAGTAGTTGAAATATTTGTTATTTAACTAAATATAGATTTAAGATAATACATTTTAAATTATCCCCATTTTTTTCCTGTATGGTAAAATTAGCCCCTTCGCACTTGTGCAGTTTCATGATAGTGCCGGGTATATAAGATAAGATATTGGTACAATCAGTGTATTTACAAGATAGCTACTGGCAGGAAAACAACATCGATAAACAATGCAGCCAATGGTGGGAAAAACAGTATACATGTGCTTTGCTGCCAAGGTAACTTCTCGGACAACACTTTCAATCTCCACAGCTTAGTGTCATCGGTGTAACAATGCCATGAATGGAGACGACTTTAGCGAGACCATCGTGGTTCACACTGACCCAAGTTTCCAGTGCTTATTCTTATGTCTGAGGCACCAGCCAAGAGGTGTTTCGAAGGCTAGATGGGAACAGTCTTAGGTACAGATTCAAAAATGCCTGGCGCAGTGATCCCCCGAAAACAAAGATTCAGACCAGAGGGAAATGGACGGTGGCCTATCCCTACTCCAGGGTCGTTTTAACATCATTAAAGGTCCCTGTTCAAAGCAATAGGCTGCAGCCCCAATTTTAAAAAGCCAACGCAATTTTGCATGCATGGGGCTCCCTAAACCCTTGAGGCCCCTGGGAAACTGCCCAGTGTGCCCGTTTACTACTCTGCTGTAAAGTTAGAATGTCATAAAAAAGAAATAATTTTTAAATTACGCAAAGCCCACGTTAGAAGTAACTAGCCACCCAAACTATGCAATAATTCTTTTAGAATTACAATAACAGAAAATACCGCAGCTCGCGGTCAACGAATGCTCTCACCAGGCTAAAAAAGAACTGAAACAATTTGAGGAGGTATTTCCTAACATGAATAAACAAATACGAATGGCCTACTTAACTGTGGTTGGCCCTTCTCATTACTCTGTGTTAAAATCGTGTCAAATGACCCCTTCAATATCATAGAATGACTTATGCGTAGCATTATAGAAGTTTGATATACAGTATGTATATTTAATATCATAGTCATCAATCCCATGCCACGAAGCCTTTTTTAACAGAGGATTGACAGCGATGATGTTGAAACAGATCAGATCCCCACCCACTCAGTAGCAAAGCCTAATTACGGATACATCCAGTACTATTTATGTAGATTAAAATAAACTAATCCCTTCAAAACGAATCATCTTCCGGATTCGAAATGAGTCATTATTCCGATGATTCTAACACGTATTTCATTTTCTGTGTTGTCCAGGAATGTCTCTAGTGTGGCGAAACAGGAATCACCAGATTGTGCCTACGGTTGACTTTCATCAGAAATATAGCAAAACTATAAAATCGTTGCAATCCAGAAATACAGCGTTTGCATTCCACATCGACAGTGGCTCTGTGCTGCTTTTAAATTCAGCCCTACAGCATTCAGTAAAAGTTTTTCATCAGGGATTTTTTTTGTTATAAAATCAAAATCCACAAGTCTACGGCAAACAGCTTTGAATTTGGACATTTTTATTTGTGGGGGCCCGTGAGATAAGGTGCGAGAATTTCAGCATACCGAAGTCCAGAATGAGCTTGATCAAAGTAGAAGCTTTTTTTAAAATCACATTGCAACACCCCTTTACACGGTTTACAATTAATAGTAACTGAATAATAATTATTCCAAATCTTTTTCTATACATTTCCTGTTGACCAGTGTCTTCGGTGCGATGTCTCAGATTATTCATCCAAGCTCCAGAAATTGTAATGGGTTCCATTAAATGATATTTTTTTTATTCTCCAGATTACAGCTGAGTGCACTAAAAACAAAATGCTCGTGAACCTCGTGTTCCGCTTTCACAAAAGAAATTGTCCAATAGCAACACTGCCACAACCTTGACTGCTTGTACGTTTTTTGATGTTGTTGTTGTTGTTGTTTTCTTTAGAATGAATGAGAATGTAGGTTGATGATAATTGCGAGGAATAGGGTGATTGGTAAGTGGGTTAGGTTTAAAAAAGGTTGCAATGCACTTTTGCAGATGTCAGCTAATATTGTTATGATGGCGGATGCCTAGGCCAGGCCTATTAATTTCATGGGCTGCACTGCCTGCCGTCTTTCCCCTCTACTTCCGTATGCCGCATTCTGCATTAGGCTCAGTTTTCACATGCAAGGAAGCCTTTATGGCAAAACAACACGCAGTTCAATGTCATAACATATGTAAGTGGATCTGGCGAAATCGGGCTTAAGGCGAGAGACCAAATTCCTGAGCACCCCCCTCCAAAGAGGAAAAAATAACCTAAGTAAACGGAGATTTGCTTATAAAATGGAAGACTAGCCATTTTTCTGCGTTCAATTAAAATATTTTGCCTGAACTCGTCTTAGAAATATTTTATTTTGATTTTTTGAAGACGTATAAAAATTTCACCATAAGCCCGAATTCGCCAGATCCACCCATATAATTATTATTATTGTCTCGGGTTTCATTTTGTGCCGAAATAATATTCTCTGCGTGGCCACACACAACACACACACCGGGAGAGAGAGAGAGAGAGAGAGAGAGAGAGAGAGAGAGAGAGAGAGAGAGAGAGAGAGAGAGAGAGAGAGAGAGAGAGAGAGAGAGCCATGGGGTAAAGGAAAGGCCTGGTACAAAATTAATGCTTGTTTCTGGTTTCTTGTTGTTTTTTTCAGTTGTTTCTGGTTACGAGAGAGGTTTTGCAAAATTCAGCATTTTCTTTCCTTACTTTCTTTTCTCCATCTTACTTTAAATTTACATTTGGCAAGAGTTAGTTCCACCTAAGATTTAGAGAGTCCTCTTAGGTTCCACTTAGTACCATTTCTCTACCATGAAAAGGATTCACACTGCACGGACCCGAAAGGGGAGCTGCCATTCAATGCTATTTGCTACCAAATAACACGTAGTCCATGCCGTTAAGAAAAACGAACATTTTGCTGATATAATGCAAAGTAATCCACTGGCAATGGGAAATTCCCAAATTTGCCACAGCAAAATCCTTGAGTTCCACAATGGTCATGCCTATAAAAAGACCTGCTATGTGAAGGATGAGGGGCACTACATTCCTGTGCTAAATCAGCTGTATGTGTATAAAAATCATTCGCAAGCTGACGTGTCTACAGCCTGGTATCCTTGACATTTTTGGAGGGATTGGAGGGAAAACAAGAGGTTCTAAGGACAAAAATACACTCGTATATATATATTAAGAAGTTGAAGGGGGTGGCGGGGGGGGGGGGGAGGGGGGGAGAATTAGGATGTTTTATTCGGGGGGAGGGGGGCACACGAACAAAATCATTTCGGAATTGAGGAGGTGCAATGAAAACGTACTAGGTAGTGATTGGAACCTAATTAGCCATTAGTGGCCCTTAGGAAAATCTGTACCACCCTACTATTCAATATTGAAAAGCCAAGTCGCCTAAGCGTTAAGCGGATGAAAATCACATTACGGAACAAAAGATAACAAATAGGCTATTGGATTTGTGAATAGGTTTCCAAAATGATGAACTTTGCACTCAGTACATTTTGATTTTCAAATCTTAGGTCTGTAATGACTATGTGCGCGTTTAGTGGGACCACATAAAAAAAAAAAAAATTGCGACCTATCCTTGCTAGCTAGGCCATGGTTCTGAGACACCATGTCTCGATGTTCATCGGTCAGGAAAAGGTGACGAAGTTAATTCATTATGATCCTTCACGAACAAAGAAATCTAATCCTAAAGACCGTACCCAGCGGAAATGAAGATCTGACAGATTATGTCTATGTTTAGACACAAATTAAGTATATTTAATCATGTGATATATCGTTACCTCAGTTCCTGTTTGTTCTATCTCCATTTTCTGAAAAACTGGACATCTTTTAGTATATATCAAGAGTTATAACAAATTAATGCACACTTTGACACTAGTTTAAAATGACCATTATGGAGCAGTTTCACAGTTCCGATTTATTGTAACTCCGTATCATAATCCTAAAACCGCAAATGGTTAATGTTGAATTTCTCAGTTGTGCAAAAAGTGGAATTGGAACAAACAAGAACTAAGTTAGTAAGAAAAAGCTGGGCAACACCCTCTGACAGGCAACGCAGCATACAGCAGCTTGACGTGTCTCCAAGATAAGTGTGAGGAACTGAGTGAAGGTAACGTATTAATTTGCGACTTGTGGCCCTTAAGAAAGTCGACAGGAATAAATATAAGATTAATTATAAGATAAGATAAAAATCACTTTATTATCCCATGAGGGTAGTTCTCTTTCACAAAGCGTTTAACTGCTCATACATGGTACACACATCTTACACATCATTACATAAACATATATCACACCTCAATAAACTCAAAAACAGACATACATGAAGGGACATGATAAGGAACCATAGTGAAATATGCCACCTCTAGCTAACTTGCCTTGTTGAGGCGAATTGCTGAGGGCAAAAACTATATTCTGTATCTTTCTCAGTTTGCTTTCATGTGTATCACTCTGTTGCTCTTGGATAATATCACCCATCTCAAATAATTATGTTAAAGACCGAAGGCGCGTAAATGTTAAAAATATGTTACTTAATGTAACCACGGCAAAAAAAAAATGTATATTATTCTAAAAAATATCAACTCTGCACTTACTTCGCTCTGATTTTTTAATCTTCACTTGTCGTAATTTTCACCGACGGCATTTTACACTGACTACAGATTTCACAGTGGGGCAACAGAACAAAAAAAAGTGTAAATTGGGAATCTCTATAAGAAAGTGAACGAATACGGGAAAACTTAACTATACCAGCAGAAGACCACGACGCACTCATGTCTTGCTCTAAATTGTGCTGTGGTGCGCAACAACAAAATTACATCAATACATAAATTTCACTGTGCATATTATAAAGGCCTGTCGTTGAGCTCCAGTGAGAAGAAATTTCCTTGAGTGGTATTAAATATTTTTAAACAAAGTACCTAGGAAAGTTGGAGTCAACATACGAATGCCGCATAGCCATGGCAGCGAAAAGTACTATGAACGATAACACGTCGAAATAATACAGAGATGACGGTAAGAGGGTAGGGGCAGGGTGAGTGCGGGTCTGGGGGATGGAATCAATAGATACTGTTCAATGTCTCGCTCACGGTAGTTTTGGCAGTATTTTCTCATTGTATTCCCGATCATTTCTGCACTGACTTTCGCCAGAATATACCCTAACAGAAACAATCGCAAATATCCATAAGAATTTATTTTTTTTCCTGTCCGTTTTGCCTTGCAGAAATCTTCAGTTTCTCAGTAGGAATAGCTTTGTTTCGTAAACAAGCAGGAAAGGACGCAGGAACAGCCAATCTCATTAATTCTGTAATGGAAATCGTGTTCAAAACATGAATTACGATGTTATACGAGAGAGAGACAGAGAGACCATGCAAGCATTCATGGGGAAACTATTTCTCAGTGTCTGAATCTTTGACGTAATCAGTAGGAGCAATCGTCTGGTTCATGTTCTTTACACTGTGCGCTGTTCCTTTGGGACGATGTGAAATGTGAAATGTGAAATATTTACTTCAGCTCTATTACTGCAAGGGCCGATAGTGCTGTGCCGTCACTGCAGGTTTTTGACCTACAAGTAGTTGTCTTTTACCTTAAGGTATTTGAAGCTAGCAATGATCCGGACACCCCAGCACAGAGTATGTTTACTAGCTGGTTGTTTTCAGTGGCTCTGGCAGTATGGTGTCGAGAAATTATACGATTTCATCAGCTAAAGGCTGTTGTAGGAATAAGCTCTATAAGCAGTGCCATTTCGTTCAGTCAGAGTATGGCCAAAAGAAAAAGTTGTGTGTAGCAAAGCCTCGCATAAGAAATGATACAGAAACGGTACAATTAAACGTAAAGGAAACGGAAAGACAAATCAAGCTTTCGGCGTAATTACTTTCTTCAGGAAAAAAATTAGTATAGATCTATATATGGCAGGACAGAAAGTTAAACAAATAAAACATTTAAAAAATCGTAGAACGTTTAAACCAATACGGCTATTTAACGTCTGCGAGTACCAAACTCGGATGATGACCTCAAACCATTTTTGTATTTAAAAACAAACAAACAAACAAACAAAAATGTTTAGTTTATTGATGCTATTATGCGAATCGTGACAACTATCATGAATTTCCATACATTACCGTTAGCCTGCTCTATTTGCCGTGTGTTTGAAATTCACGTTTTTGTCGAGCATTTCAGATTTCCTTCTGTCTCAATGGAAAATTAAATGTTAAAAATAGCTGATACTTACATAAAGCCAGCATCCGTTTCAGGTCACTTGTCAAAGAACAGTGGTAAGGTCCGTTAAGTTACAAACAAGTGATGTGTTTGCACAGTCAGGACAATACGCGTTGTTATCTCCACTTGAAGGAATTCCCTCATGAAAAAGCTTCAGACAATAGACAGATCTTGCTTAGCACAGCATGAATTATAAACTCAAGTTACCAAGGCACAAAATCGTTACTACATAGCACATTCCACGTCTCGTGAATAGCTGGGTTTGGAATGCGAATGCATGCTCTGTTTACTGATGAACGATGGAACCTAACACAAACAAACACAGCAAGGCGCCAACGGTTTTTGACAATAGGTGTGCATGTGTGAATTGTTCAGTTATATGGAATTAATTTCACCGATTGTATGAATTCCGAGAGACAAGTGTTTCACTCTAAGTCACACGGTACCAAGCGAATCTGAACCTGCTAGTGGCAGATATAAAGTACTTTCCTTCTTCCGACAGACCGAGACAAACTAATAATAGATCTAATATAGCCAAAAAAAAAAATCTATAGTACATGTAACTCGTTCCCAGTAGATCTAGATGAGTTATTATCAGAAAACAGAATCGCCCCCGCAACAAAACACTAATACTGATGTCCACTTTCCATTAAAAAAAACTAGGTCGAAGAACTCCCCTTCACTGTAACACGAATACTTGGCGAACCTCGTAATTCAGTGATTACCATAGCACTGTCGATTGTACTGACCTATAGCCTGGTCAGTTGATTATTTCTCCACTCTGCTGCGGTGGCCACGGACGCACCAGAACACGTCACAAGCTGGCCAAACCATTATGTTATCAGCTTCGGGTGGGTTCATTTACAAGCCGGTCCGCTTATAGTGGAAGATACTGTTCGCCCCGAATAGCCAGTGTCCACTTAATACAACTTAGGGCAAATTATGGACATAATTACTTGTAAATCATTCGACCTCTCTCTAATCCCCCCTTCCTTTCCAAACTCTTTCATCTTTCTCCGTCACTCTGATCTTCCTCTCAGTTATTTCTATTTCTAACGTTCTCCGCCCTCCCACCCTCTCTGTCCTTTTCTTTCTCTGTCCCAGTTTCATGACATTACCATTAAAAAGCTGTAATTGTCGTAGCTTTGTATCCTTGCTAATTTTCAGGACGATGACAATATCTGGGAGTGAAATCGAGCTTTGTCACCAATTAAAGTCTTCTATCCTTGATTCTCCTATTGTCCACTTATTGGTCAAGAAAAACTGTTCAGCATGATACTAAATTTTATTTATATAATATACTTTTTTTTTTTTTTTCTAATGATTTGCACATTGTGGTGGTCTCCGAGCCTGTCAGATCGAGGGTTTAATTTCCACTTTTTCTCGGTGTTTAGTAGAGAATTTTGGTTGTATCTGCAATTCGGTATTTCCGTGTCTGAGACATAAATAATATCAAACTTACGTACCTCAAGTTTGTGTAAGATCCTGTTGATCTTTCCAAATATTTAATGCTACTCAGAAAATTAATTACCACTATGAAATTTTTAACCAACACTTCAGAGGAAGTTGCCTTTATATCGACGCCCGTGCATTCCTTTTACCAGAACTTTAAAAAATTTTTTTTTGATATCCTCCAAAGCCGTTTCCATTCATCAGAGTTGCGAAATAGCCACAGTATTTAATTTCGGATCCATCTCTCGTATCACAGGAATTCCCGTTTTTATTCTTCTTCCCTTTCTCTGTCTTGTCCTAGATGTAGCAATCATCTTGCCTCTGTAATGTTGTCCTGACAGATCTTCCCATCTCCCCCCCCCCCCTCATGCTGCTGCCCGTCTTCATTCTTCGTCTTCCCTCCTCCACGCTGCGTTACTTCTCATTGCCTGTTGGTCCTGTCAATTTCACTCTTCTATTCACATCAGTATTTTGCGTCTGTGTTTAACTCAGTGACGATTTGTTTGTTCGTTATTGTTTGACCTCATAATTATTTCTTCGAGAGTGTTCCTGAAAGGGCTGTTAGATGGGAACTGCCAATTTCACTATTCTTTCGACACCGCTCTTTTTTTTTTCAAGTGTCTGTATTTTATTCAATGACTATTTGTTGTTCATTTTTGTGTTTCCTCACATTTCTTCGTGAGTGTTGCTGAAAGGGCTGTCAGACAATGACATATTTTTATATAACATATTTTGATTTATATTCTTGTTTTGGTCTCTAGATTAAACAACAACAACAACAACAACAACAAACTTATCTCGTCTCAACATCATTTAATCTAAAGCTTGCATTATATTACCCCAACAACACTGCTGCCACTTTCCGGGACAGAAACAGATGTTAAATTTGATATGTTATTTAGTCTATCTGTCCAAATTTTTTTAAAACGCGGGGGGGGGGGGGGGGGGGGGTCAGGAATTACAAAAAAATGTACTTTTGTTTATTTGCGTGCTTGTTCGTATGAACAGGAATAGAACAGAGACAAATGAGTGATTGAGCGATTGACTGAATGAGTAATGAGAGAGTGAGCGATAGATTGACTGACTGAGACACCACAGCTACATTACCACTCTCTCCTCGTTACTTCAGCTGTTATTACACGCCACTGTTGTCATTGCTTTCTCCTTATCAAACCGAGAGCCAATCAAAGGAAATTGGATTCTCGAATCTATCTATACTATTGTCAACTGACGGTACTAATTATATATAGCACAATGATTGTTTACCTCTCTACGGTCAAACCTTATTGCCGCATTCTGAAGGCAATATCCGGAGAAGATTCTGTTTGTTGAATAATAACTTAACACTGCCTGTTGATAAAATGATTGAGTGAGTGAGCGAGTGAGCAAGTGCAAGTGCGAGCGAGTGCCTGAGTGAGTGAGGATATCTAAAGCTGCCTTTAAGTCTACAGTGACTTGTCACATGTCACACAAAGGTACGACGTAAAACAATTGTTTATTGAAGTTTTCACTTTCATTTGAAGATAATGTTTTTCCAGAGATATCTGTAAGCATATAGAATTACGCACAGGCCAGCTTCATTAGTCCAAACCTTAGCCTATCGTAAAGCATCTCTGACGACCATCAGTTAAATCGAATTCCAATTTCACAAAGGCTTAGCATAGTGCACAAGCCACACACAATCACACATTGACCATGTCACTGCGGTTCAAAACCTTCGTGTGACCAGGACGTTAATTTTGTCGACTTTCGGTTAAACCGATGTCCAATTCATTTTGACATGAGCGTTTAACATAGCCAGGGACGGATTTATACCTTGGCATTTCAGGTTCTGTGGGTCCCTCATATTATAGAAAGTAGAGTGCGCAGCAAATCATCAAATTTACACAAAGACCATTTATAGTATGTAATTCGAACTGACAGGCTATACATACACAGAAATATTAAATGGGTTGCAAATACATTATACATATAAATACATGACAGCAAATCTGCAAGTAACTTTTCAGGTAAGTCAAAGAACATTGCTTTGCTGCTATGTACTCTTTGGTTTCTATAGATAACAATGGCTGACTCAACTATACGGACAACAAGGTTAAAGTCAGTATTATATTTCTATAAGTTGCTACTTTGCGCTCCCACCCCCTTTAAATCCTGCCATGAACATCGCCTTGTATGTAGACGAATTAACATATCGCTGATCAAGACTGAAAGACACTGATGTTGATGTTTTGTCCTGCACTTCAATCATTTGCCTATTAAAATGTCAAAACTATCGGTGCATGTCAGCATGACCACTAAAAAAAAGAGAGAGGGGGGAGGGCGAGCGAGAGAGAGGTAGATGGACGGACTGGAAGACAGAGGGGGCGAGAGAGAGAGAGAGAAAGAGAGAGAGAGAGAGAGAGAGAGAGAGAGAGAGAGAGAGAGAGAGAGAGAGAGAGAGAGAGTATTTATATTGTTTATAATATTATGTGATTCAAGGCATCCCTAGCACTAACTGAAACTGGCACTGTCTTTCATCTGTCATGAAATTCGCAGTTTTGTCTACCAAAATAATTAGACTGGACAGAAATTAACCCAGTTTCCGAGTGCACGTCAAGTCAGGAATTCGTAGCAAAGAGGTGACTTTTGAAAAAAAATAATTATTGTTGTTGTTGTTTTAATTCTGCTTTAGTTTTACCATCTTTTGCCTGACAAAAGTCTATCAAGCCCGAAAACTTATGAGGTTTTAAAAAATATTTTGTTTCTAATTCTTTCGTGACCTGTTGTAATGTATCTTCATTTCTTCTAACGTGTGGCTTTGCATTATACATTTTTTTTTTTCTGGTCACAGTTTAACACAGTTTGAGAGTATAACTTTGAACATCAAAAAAATGGAAAAATTGCAGAGAAATCCTGTCTCAATTTGATAATCAGGTTTGTCATTTTCTAAGTCAAAAGTTGGCAAAACGAAAAAGTTGTAAGCTACTATCCTTGTGTAGCATCTGCAAGCTATCCCTTGCCCTCCCCCGTTTTCTTGTTACACTGGTGAGCATGTGTTCATTTCTTCTTGACAACCGCTAGAGTGTACTGTACTCCGTGACCTGACCTTCTTCTCCTAGTGAGTAGTTTTTTCCTCGCCCGCTTGTTGTCAGGTGTTTTGACTCGTTCAGTAAATATTAGTATGTTCCCGAACATTCGATAACACTGTGGAGAAGGGTGTTTACGCCAGATTTGGCCTTGAGTGATGTAACCTGATGACGTATTGATGCGTGATTGGTTAGTTTGTGCGAGGGCAAAGGTAACGTTTATTTCGGGAACTTTCTGTAGGAATGTTTATATATATAGACCTGTGTGAGTGGTTGGGGGGGGGGGGTGAGTAAGTGAGTTTCCTTTTGTGTGGCGTAGATATTTAGTTTCGCTGGTGTCTTCCTAGTAACTTATTGTTCACTATACAGTTATTAAACTTTAGTATTATTTAATCTATCGTCGGATCTCGTGTTTATTTATTTTACAGCTGTAATAGTTTCGTTTTCTAAAGGGTTGTAGTTAGATCAACTAACTCCCCCCTACTATAACGTGCTAGAACAACCTCAGCTGTTACATATTGGGGGCTCGTCCGGGATCCGACCATATTCGAACGGACCAGATCTAAATTACTAGATTTATTTACATAGTTTACAGTAGAATATCATCGACAAGCTATCTACAACATGTCGGAGGTTATTGGAAGGCTTAGCCAGGAAGCGGACGCTATGGAGCTCACTGGGCAGGAGAGACGGGAATACCTCCGTGAAGGCCTAGAAAGAGAAAGACAGCTGGAGGCTCAACGACAGGAGAAGGAGGCTGAACGACAGGCTCGGGAGAAGGAGGCTCAACGACAGGAGAAGGAGGCTGAACGACAGGCTCGGGAGAAGGAGGCTGAACGACAGGCTCGGGAGAAGGAGATGAACCACGAGTTGGAGATGGAGAAGATCCGCCAGCAACGTGGAGGCAACGACTAAGCGCAGAAGACCGACGACCACGCCAGTTCCAAGAGACCCAAGCTACCTGCATTTCAGGATGGGAAGGACGATCTGGATAGCTGGTTGCTGCGGTTTGAGAGGTTTGCCGAGACAGCTGAATGGCCCAGATCCACCTGGACGACATCACTGTCTGCCCTGCTGACCGGGAGAGCTTTGGAGTGCTTCTGCAGACTACCGATCGACGAAGCCAAGGACTACGACAAGGTCAAGGAAGCGTTGCAGAAGAGGTACAACCTGTCAGAGGACGGATACAGACTCATGTTCAGACAAGGTAAGCCTGAAGATGGAGAAGATGTTGGAATGTTTTTGACCAGGATCAAGACCTATTTAGAGAGGTGGATAAAGCTGTCGAAGACGGAGGAGACCTACGAAGGAGTGAGAGATCTGTTCGTCAGAGAGCAATTCATGGATGCCTGCCCACCAGACCTTGCAACCCATGTGAGGGAGAGGAAACCAAAGACGCTACAGGACATCGCAGATTCAGCGGAGGCGTACCTGGTAGCGAGGAACCGGACGCTCAGCGGGAGCGCCAGACTGCAGAGCCGGCCAGTGCGACAGAGGCCCAACGGAGACAGAAGCCCACAGGTCTGCCATAGGTGCCAGAGGCCGGGACACAAGGCGGCGGAGTGTCGTGCAAAGTTAAACGACAAAGGTGAGTGGAAATGTTACCTTTGTGGAAAGCCAGGCCACGTTCGGAGGATGTGTCCAGCCCAGAAGGATATGGGACGAGGCAAGCCAAACAAGGCGGCGGCGGCCGTAGTTATAGCGGCGGACGAGTCGTCAAGACAAGATGTGACGACGGCTGACACCAGCATCAACGTTCAAGCGGTAATGAAGGACGGGAAGCTACAGTTAGCGGTGCCTGTTACTTGCGGAGGATGCAGTGACGGAAGGACCGTGGAGAAACTGAAGTTACCAGTGATGAAGGGCTTGATTGGAAATCGAGCGGTAGATGTCCTAAGAGATACCGGCTGTGAAGGTGTAGTGGTGCGGCGAGCACTGGTGGACGACGGACAGCTCACCGGTGGGAAGAAACTTATCGCGAGGATCGATAACTCCTTGCTAGCGGCGGAGGAAGCCGTTATCGACGTGAAGACGCCTTACCTGACGGGCAAAGTGACGGCGCTGTGTCTCCCGGAGACCATCTGCGACCTAGTAGTCGGGAACGTGGACGGAGCGAAGGATCCGTACGACCCTGATACTGAGGTGATGGTAGGAGCGGTGACCACGAGGGCCCAGGAGAAGAGGAAGGACCGGTCTACGTCGCTGAAGGTGCCGAGGGCAGAACGGCACGCGGGAGTGGATAGAGAGGAACTTATCCGACTCCAAGAAGAAGACGAAGTCATTAGGAAGTTAGAGCAGAAGAAGATCCCAACTAATAGAGGCAATAAATCTGTTCATTTTGAGAAACATGGAGGAGTACTGTACCGGATCTACAAGGACCTGAGACAGGCGACGGTTATAAGGCAAGTGGTACTACCCGAGAAACTGAGGGAGTATGTACTGAGTGTAGCCCACGACTCGATCGTCGGAGGACACCTCGGCGTGAAGAAAACCAAAGACAGAGTTATGAGCAATTTTTATTGGCCTGGAATTGAAGGTGCACCTGCAGAGTATGCCAGTAGTGGACGTACCATTTAGGCGAGTGGCCGTGGACTTAGTAGGACCTATCGACCCCCCAAGTGAAGGTGGACATCGGTATATCCTGGTGTACATAGACTACGCTACTCGTTACCCTGAAGCCACACCCTTGAAGAAGATCGACGCAGAAACGGTAGCAGAAGCCTTAGTGAACATCTACAGCCGTTTGGGTGTGCCCGAAGAGATCTTGTCGGACCAAGGGACCCAGTTTATGTCAGATGTCATGAAGGAAACGAATAGACTACTGGGAATTCGACAGTCGACCACTACAGTCTACCACCCTATGTGCAACGGGTTGGTGGAGCGATTCAACGGCACGCTGAAGAAAACATTGAGACGACTGTGCGCAGAGCAACCCAAGCAGTGGCACAGATACATCAACCCGCTGCTCTTCGCATATCGTGAAGTTCCCCAAGAGTCGACCAAGTTTGCCCCATTCGAGTTGCTGTATGGGAGAACTGTGAGAGGACCAATGCACATTTTACGACAACTATGGACCAAGGACGTAGAGGAGCCGGAAACGAAGACCAGTTACCAGTACGTCATGGAACTACGTGAGAGGCTGGAGGACACATGGAAGTTAGCGACGGAAGAACTCTCCAAGGCTCAAGGTAGACAGAAGACCTACTACGACCGGAAGGCGCGAGAGAGGAAGTTCCGCCCCGGAGATGGAGTGTTGGTGCTACTGCCGACGAACACTAACAAGCTCCTAGTCCAATGGAAGGGACCATATAAGGTAGTCTCAGTTGTCGGTGTTAACGACTATAGAGTCAAGATGGGTGCAAAAGAAAAGACCTTGCACGCCAACCTCCTCAAGAGATACATTCCAAGGACGTCAAAAGCAGCAGCAGTGGCAATGGAACCGAGACCTATTGTGACCGAGATGTGTGGGATGGACAACAGTAGGAGAGATACCACGCCTGAACATGTCAACGCCATAAAGGACGGCGGCGGTGATAGTGCTGAGACTGTACTGGCAGAGGACGACATGATGGACAAGAGTCAACCCGTGGAGTCAGCTAGCATGACAGTCATCGAGGACTGCGACCTGGAAGGCGACAACGGTGGAACGACGGAGGACCTTGCCGACCTAGGAAGCTGGGACCAGAAGGAAAGCTACAGAGATGTCCAGTATGGAACGCAACTGACATCGGAACAACGTCAAGAACTCTGCGATGTGGTGAAGAATTACCAGCACGTCTTCACCAATCTCCCTGGATGCTGTCAGTTGGGTGAACATCGCATCGACCTGACGACAGAAGTACCAGTTCGTCAACGACCATACCCGGTGCCCTACGCTATGCGCGACTCATTGAAGGAGGAGCTTAGCACCATGGAACGGCTGGGCATCATTCGAAGGAGCTCATCAGCTTATGCTTCACCTGTTGTTGTCGTCAAGAAGAAGGACGGATCCAACCGAGTCTGCATCGACTACAGGAGGTTAAACAAGATCACAGTATTCGACCCTCATCCGACAGCAGCGCCATCAGAAGTGTTTCAGAGTCTCTCGAGAGGAAAATTAGTCTCTCGGATTGACCTGAGCAAGGGATACTGGCAAGTGAAAGTTCGAGAGCAAGACATTCCCAAGACGGCGTTCGTCACCGTGGGCGAACACTATGAATTCATTCGGATGCCTTTTGGGATGATGAACTCAGGAGCCACGCTGAACAGGATCGTAAAGCCATTGATCCGTGGAATGAACAATGTGACAGCATATGTGGACGACCTGCTGATTCATACAGAGACATTCGACGAGCATGTGAAGACTCTCAAGGACTTACTGCAGAGGATGGACCAAGCTGGATTAACTGCAAGACCATCGAAGTGTCTGATTGGAACGTCTGAAGTAGACTTTGTTGGACACTTAGTGGGAGAAGGTATGATTGGCCTGTTAGAAGAGAATGTATGTAAGGTACGAGACGCACCCAGACCCACCACTAAGAAGGAAGTGAAAGCATTCTTAGGATTAGTGGGATATTACCATGAATTTATTCCTAACTTTTCAGCGATTGCATCACCATTGTCTGATTTACTTAGAAAGGGTCAGCCCAATATAGTTCAGTGGGATGAAACGCAGGAGAAAGCGTACACCTCTTTGAACAATGTCATTATCTCCAAACCCGTGTTATGTTTGCCAGATTTTTCCAAAGAGTTTGTCTTAGCAACTGATGCATCAGATCGCGGATTAGGCGCTAGTCTTATGCAGGAACACGAGGGAAAGTTGTACCCTGTGGCATATGCTAGTCGTAAGCTATTGCCTCGTGAGACAAAATATTCGGTCTCAGAGCGCGAATGTTTAGCTATTGTTTGGGCTGTAAAAAAGTTTACTTTGTATTTGTATGGAAAGGAGTTTGTGCTCCAAACTGACCATCGGTCATTAGAGTTTTTGAACTCTGCCAAGTTTGACAGTCCAAAGTTATTACGATGGAGTTTATTTTTACAGTCTTATCGATTCAGGATTCACTACGTAAAAGGCAGAGAAAATGTCTGTGCCGATTTCCTGAGCAGGGTATTTTAAAGTAGTACACTATCAGTGAAATGCATTGTAACCCATACTTTTGCCTACTAGATGAATTTCTAGGACGGCAGTATTGTACCGTAATTGGGGACATAGTTCATCTGTGACTGAATATTGAATTGATGGCTGATAGAGAGTCATGATGTGTTAGTCACATTTTGATTTTATGCTATGTCATATTAGTTACCAATGGAACTTGGTGTAATTTTTGGAAAATGTAACCCAAATGGGGACTGCGAGCAAGCAGTGTTTGTGTTATATTGCAATGTTGTAACTTGTTTTGACCTAATATGATGAAGAAAGACCCTAATCAGTGGTCGGTATGTATTGGTATTTTTGGCCATTGTACGTATGAGTTATACATTTTGGAGATAACCATGTTATGTACAACAAGTTATATGTTATGATTCGTGCACGAAGCATTGTGTAAACGATGGGCCATCGTTTCACCTTATATGATTTGTAATAATATCATTGACCATTGTTTCACCACAGTGGTGGCGTTGTGTTATTTTCACTAGTAGGCCTACTGTTTACTATTGGGAAGCAATGACGGTATTGTATTAGTTATGGTATTAGTGATGCAAAGGATATTGCATTGTATTGTATTTGCGATGAAATTTGGGAAGGCACTGAAATTGTTAATAATTGTAATAGAATTAGCAACTACCTTTGTGAGATTGGGAGTACTGTAAGATTGTTATTTCAAGATATTGCAGACGCTGAATAATGTTTCGGAGTTGAAAATATTCAACTTAAATTGGGGAGTTGTGTAGCATCTGCAAGCTATCCCTTGCCCTCCCCCGTTTTCTTGTTACACTGGTGAGCATGTGTTCATTTCTTCTTGACAACCGCTAGAGTGTACTGTACTCCGTGACCTGACCTTCTTCTCCTAGTGAGTAGTTTTTTCCTCGCCCGCTTGTTGTCAGGTGTTTTGACTCGTTCAGTAAATATTAGTATGTTCCCGAACATTCGATAACACTGTGGAGAAGGGTGTTTACGCCAGATTTGGCCTTGAGTGATGTAACCTGATGACGTATTGATGCGTGATTGGTTAGTTTGTGCGAGGGCAAAGGTAACGTTTATTTCGGGAACTTTCTGTAGGAATGTTTATATATATAGACCTGTGTGAGTGGTTGGGGGGGGGTGAGTAAGTGAGTTTCCTTTTGTGTGGCGTAGATATTTAGTTTCGCTGGTGTCTTCCTAGTAACTTATTGTTCACTATACAGTTATTAAACTTTAGTATTATTTAATCTATCGTCGGATCTCGTGTTTATTTATTTTACAGCTGTAATAGTTTCGCTTTCTAAAGGGTTGTAGTTAGATCAACTAACTCCCCCCTACTATAACGTGCTAGAACAACCTCAGCTGTTACACCTTGTAACTATCTATTTTTTGTCAGTTTTTGACTTTGCTTTAAGCCTTGCTGCGACCCCTCTGTTTTTCTGTGGTTTTTATAATATTTTGTCATTTTCTGCACGTTTTTTAAATTATTTTTACGGGATTGAATCAGTATTTTCCGTGTTTCATCTTTGCATAGGGACTGCATGATGCCACTCAGTGTGGAATAATGGGGGAAAACGTGAGCGACCTGAGTGAACATCACGTTATACTGAAATAGGTGAATGGCAAGGTATTATGTCCCTTTGGTTTGCTTTGGTTTGGTGACAGGAACCAGAATCCTAGTACACCTGGCATCCCTAAAAAGTGCTCCCCTCGCAGCTCCAAAATCCGCTAGAGGGTTTTCCTATTAATTTTATGGTCCCAGTAGCCAGTTGGTTCCCTGTTTGTTGGATCCGTCAAGCCTTGTCGCACATCCTTCCCTCACGCCGTCTGTACTCCGCCTCAATTATTCTAGTAATGAGTGTGGGAGAGAGGGGGGGGGGCAGCTCAATGTCTTACATTGCCCTTACTACCACCTACTATTGGCAGAAAACTTTCTCTCGAAGACATTAATAGGTTTTTCATATAGTCATTGCAAAGACCCATATTAACGAACGAGAGAGAGAGAGAAACATTACGACTATGCAAGATGCCTTTCCAAACTCCTCTCTGAGTTGCAAATGCTACCTATAAAAGTCCCTTTCCATGGTCCGTGATTCTGGTGCATTTTTCGCACGTATTAAGGACGGAAACTACAGATGGCAGAAGACGTGAGTAGTTTTAATATACACATTCTGTCCCCTCATTGTGGGTATTTTCTTGATGCATGTAGAAAAACGCACCATGGAATGAAAGTATCCATATTTCTGAGACGGACGGAGAAGAAACGTCTCCACAGAAAAAAGAAATGTACGTAAAAACTACACTTCATGGAAAACGGCCTTAATCCTCAAATTTCATAATTCTGCTTCTCCTTGATGTTTATCTCCAAGACGCCCTCGCCTAAAATTCGTTCAAGCAATAGAACTTGTAAAAAGATTCGTTTTGGTTTATCTTCCACTTACGACCGTGCTGACTGCACGCAAAAAGAACAAGACACTATGTTCTGCTTCCACCTTTCAAACTGCAGGACACGAACACTTAATGCTACCCACCTCTTTTTAACAAAAACGACTTGAGGTAGGAAAGGTGAGCTCGGGTAGGATGTGGCAGACAAGACTTTGCAAGATATTCTTCCGGGCGTCAAACTCGTAACAAATTAACTTTGTTAATAAAGCCCTGTCCTCTCTCTCCCTCCCCCCCCCCTCTTAGTTGTGGTAATGCAGACATTAACGCGCTGAGGCAGGAGGTGCTTACTGCAGTGTTGTTCAACGTAAAAAACGGGTGAATGAGAAAACAGTTTTGACAGTTGTTTATAATTATTTATTTATTTTGTAAGCACTTCCTCATTACAGAGGTGCAATCTGTAAAACAGATCGACAAGAGTGAAGACAAGTTGGGCGCCTGTGAAGAGTTTGCACACGTGAGACTATACAAATTTGAACAACATAACTTTTTCTCTCGAATTGTCTCGCCTACGCTGGGTAAACGGAAACGCCAAGTGAACCGTCAAAAATCCACCGACTAGTGAAAAGAAAGAATGTTTCCGTGTGTGCGGACACGACGTTCCCGTATAAATGAAAGAATATTCTTTCTATTTCACTACTTGAGGGGTTTTTGTCGTTTTCGTTTTCGTTTCCGTACACATGGACATCCAGCTTTAATCCCTTAATCCCACGTGCGCAGCAAACCAATTTGGACTAGAGACCAACTATGTGGATGATGTCGTAGCGACACTGAATTTTATCAGAGATACTGAACGATAAGCTGAGACACTGTCTTCTTCGCACCACTAAAAAAAAAGTAGTGATACATCCAAGCTCACATTCCCCTTACACCTCTCTGTCTCCCCCCCCCCCGGCCCCCCGCCTCACTCTCTCTACATCCACCTATCTATCTATCTATCTATCTATCTATCTATCTATCTATCTATCTATCTATCTATCTATCTATCTATCTATCTATCTATCTATCTATCTATCTATCTATCTATCTATCAATCTATCTATCTATCTATCTATCTATCTATCTATCTATCTATCTATCTATCTATCTATCTATCTATCTATCTATCTATCTATCTATCTATCTATCTATCTATCTATCTGTCTCTCTCTTTATCTATCTTTGTCCTTGCTTCTGTCTGTCTTTTCTCTCTCTCTCTCGCTCTCTCTCAGATGGGATATTTATGACTAAGGCACGTGTATTAACTTTACCCACGAGTATCTTGTGTTCCTATTACACTCATAAATTTTCATTATTTTTGAGACATTTGAGATGACATTTTAGACTTGCTCAGGCTGTGTCATCTGGAACCGATGAAAAAAAAAAAAAAAACTACAGAGGATTTTTTTTCTTTGATATCGTCTAATTAGCTGTGCCTGGTAATGATTATCTTCTATGACTGGGCAGAAAAGAATGCAGTAAGGAACTACAACAAACACCCAGAATGTATTATGCATAATAAAATAAGACTCACCATTATCCCACAGGGGAAATCATGTCCACAGAGCTCATGCATGATAGACTCTTCTTACGTCTTATTACAAGAACATTTCATAACTCACAAACAAACATGACAGGGCATGAAACCTTAATAATACCAAAGATACTGTAATACATCGCACAGATCTAGCTCCAACGTGCTATTGAGGTAAATCGCAGATGCTAAAATCGATCTTCAACAATTATCTTTCTCTGTTTCCTTTGATGTGTCTTAGTCTTTTGCTCCTGGACGCTCTAGAACCTTGGTGAAAAAAGGAATGGTAACTGTCATATCAGACAGACAATATAATTTTCTTCACACAAGCATTTGAGAACGGATGGTCAAAAGTAAAAAAATACAGCAAGAGAGTTAAATCGTTATTTGGATATGTTTGCGTAAATGCGGGTATGTTTATTTCTGTTTCTATTGAAAAATGATGGTTGCTGCTGGCAATTATAAGTTATATTTTATTGTATGTTATTGTAAGTTAATGTATAAATGGTAGTAAGCTGCAAGGAGAGGAGAGAGTGAATGACAGTGCGTTTTTTTCTTATTTAAATGCTTTTCAAAGATTTTTCACATAGTTCTTCTGTATTTTGAATTGGCCGTTAGGCCTAAAATAAAGTTCAACTTGAACTTGTGTAGTATGTGGCAAGCAGAATTTCATTATTGGTGGATTGTTGCAACTTCCAACAGTACGACGAGACACCATCGGATGGGGTGTATGTGCAGTGGAGCAATTCCATGAAAGATTTCACACAGACAAAAAAAAACAACAAAAACATGAAGGGGTTGATAACTGAAAATGTACTGATTAAGACGGTAACCAGCGAGTTATAAATATAATCAGAGGCTGTTGGTGCACATGTAGGCCCGGAGTTCTAGAATATTTATACGCTGCCTCAATTATTAACAGATGTACAATATACTGACATGTACAAGAAACATCTACAAACACATCTTTGTCAACTGGTGGAATGCAATCACAGCTGTTGCTAACCGCGGTCACGGTGAACGTGAATGCTAGAATGACTGTGGAGCTCTTAGAGCTTGTATCACGCGATGAAGTGCTGCGCAAATGCCATTTGTTATTATTATTATTATTGCTGTTATTTTTACGAGTAATAATTTCTACGAACGTAGAGAAAAAAAATTAGAAAAAATAACAAATTTACCCAGAAATAGGCAGAGAAAGAGGACAAGATACAAGCAACCACCATGGTGGAATGATAAAGTAGATGAGGTCTGTGCATACAAGAGACAAGCGACAAAAATATGGCAAATAATGCGACAAAGTGTAACACACACAGTGGAAGAAGTTGAAACTGCTGAGGAAGAAATGAAAAGGGCAGTGCAAGATTTCAAGATAACAGCCAGGCAGGCCAAGAACGAACGATAGGAGGACTTCTGCAGCAATGTATGGAATGACAGGGCGCTGGGAGAATTCTGGCCGCTACATAAACGTATGAGCAAGCGGGACACATCCACAGTAAGCAGGCAGATTAAGGCGGACAACGGGGTCATTCTGGATACAGCTGAAAATAAAGGACCAGCCTTTTTAGAGCGGTACATACAACAGACTGATCAGGGAAATTATGACGAAAGAGTCAGAATGAAAACGGAATTACAAGAACTCACTAATAGCACAGCATCCGAAATTACCTTTACAGTTGAAGGCATTAAGTCTATGTTGTCAGCCTCAAAAAACACTGCACCAGGACCCGATCAAATAGACTATAATCAGCTAAGGAGCTTATCTGACCATGAACTGCAGGAACTAGCCGACTTGTATAATGAGTGTCTGATGCTGGGGGACGTTCCCGAAGACTGGTTGCACAGCTACTTGGCAGTGATACCTAAGCCAGGCAGAGATCACACCAAAATGAATGGTTACCGAGTGATAACAATGCAAAACACAGTTGGCAAATTAATGGAGAAAATGGTTGCACAGATCCTTGCAGCTGACCTTGAGTATGAGGAGGCACTACCAGCGACCCTTGGAAGCTATAGAAAAGGAAAGCACACATGGGCAAATGCAGCAATATTTGCTTATGACACATATGAGGCATTTCAGCGAAAGGAAGAGACACTGGCTGTGGCGGTGGACCTGGAAGATGCATATAACAGAGTATCATATGAGCGACTCCTGAGCCTGCTGGTTGAATGTGAGTTAGATCCATACCTGGTCAATTGGGTCGCCAGCGCCCTGATGAAACGCACAGTAGCATTACGTTTGGAGCAGTGGGTGTCAGAGCCAGTTACTATCACGCCAGGACTTCCACAGGGATCACCGCTATCTCCAGTTCTCTACAATATCTACACTAGTCGGCTAGCCAACATAACCATTCCCAGGGGCAGAGTTCTTACATTTGCGGATGATGCACTGTTATATACATCAGGCACAGAACGAAACGCCATGGTTGACGTTATGGGAGAAGCGTTGAATGAGGTTGTCTCATGGTGTGGAGAGCACAATGCTGTGGTAAACCCTGCTAAAGGAGCAGCACTTTGGTGCTCACTAGACAATCACATAGTGCAGAAAAGCCTTGAACCAGTGAGAATGGGAGGCGAGGATGTCGAGCGTGTAACGGAACTTAAATACCTTGGAATAAAGTTTGACAGAACCCTCTGTTTTAAAGAGCACGTGAACCACATAGTGAAGCGCTGTGCAATTGGACTGGCTGCAGTAAAGACAATGGCCGCCCTCGGATTAGAACAGCGCCAATGGCTTATTCTCTTCAAAGCCACAGTGCTATCAGTCATCGACTATGGTCTGGGCATCGTCACAATTTCCAAGACACAGTTGATGAAATTGGAAAAGATTCAAAACACTGGAATGAGAATCATCCTTGGATGCACCCGTGACACCCCGATAGCAGCAATGAGATACATCCTCGGGCTCCCCAGTATTGAACAAAGGCACACACTAGCCCAGGTTAAGGCAATGTTTAGAGTGGCGAAAGACAAAAAACATCTGCTGCATGACCAGCTGAATGTCAGGAAAGGTAGTAGAATAAAGCGAGGGTACAAAAAGTGTGTGAACTTGACAATGTGCGAAGGGGTGAGGAGTATGTGAAAGTGGACGATAAGATGGCCGGCAAGTACACTAGAGTGGTGATCACCATGGGCCGAGAATGCCGTCAGAGGGCTGCATGTGCCGTTAATGCGGACGTGCTGGAACTGGTGCACGAGAACAGCAGGACAGTAGATGCGGTGGTGTATACAGATGGATCAGTCACTAGAGGAGAAAGATCTGGATGGGGTTACACGGTCAGCGTTGATGGCAGGACAGTGGCAGAAGATGGAGCTGCATGTCAAGTCACAACATCTAGTATGAAAATGGAGGAGGTTGCCGCTGAATACGCACTTGCATGGTTACAGAGGAGCACCCACACATGTGCCGTCATTGTGACAGATTCCCAGAGCATGCTCAGGAAAATAGAAACAGGATACCTCAAACCTGAATGGGTGCAGTATCTGCGCGACAGTAAACTGAAAAGGCTGACTTGGATTTTCTCCCCTGGACACGCTGGAGTATCTGGAAATGAGAGAGCGGATAAGCTTGATGGTGAGGCCCCAATGCAAGGCTCTCTTAGTCTCGGGGAAAATGAAATTCTCGCAGCTTTGAGAGAAACAGCACCACAGGAAGACGGGGACACCATCGAACGTATAAAACTGTTTGGGCATCAGAGAGGCTGTGGAGTCAAGAGCTGGTTGTGTGGTACTGCAAGACGACTGTTCAATCAACATCTTACTGGAGTTGTTAGTGAGAAGACCTTGTCCGACATGATGGCGCGGAGAGCTGAGCACGTATGGGTGTGTCCCGAGTGCGAGGAGGCTGGTTCTACACCAAAGTAAAGTATTCTTTGTTACCCGTACTAAATCTGACTTCGCCCTCTCCTCCCTCTCTCCTCCCTCCCCCTTCCCCTCCTCCGTCCTCCACTCCCTTCCCCACTCCCTATCTCTTGCTTTCCGCTCTCTCTCTCTCTCTCTCTCTCTTTCTCTCTCTTTCGTTTTTGTTGTTGTTGTTGTCTTTATTATTATTATTACCATTATTATCAGCAAGTATAATTGTGTTGTGCTTTCGGTTATAAACTTAGCGTGCCGAAATTCATCTTCTTCTTGTTCTCCTTCTCTCTTAATGTGGGAAATTCTTAGAATGGTAAAAGTTGGAAGGGAAATGAGCAAAGGCTGTCATTTAAATAGATGTTTATATCGGGTAAAATTAATGGTTGATAGGGAATCCACTGAGCCACAGATGGAGATGATGGGGTGGTGTTTCCTTACTGTATCCGTGTCACAGGTCGTATGTCAGGTGGTCCTAGCAGTGCTCGGGCATTGTGGCACAGGAGATTGCTAGCATTAGTTCGAGCAGTTCATCAGAGAGAGAGAGAGAGAGAGAGAGTGAGAGAGAGAGAGGGAGAGAGAGACGGACAGACAGACGGAAACCAGGACAAAGACAAAGAGATAGATAGATAGATAGATAGATAGATAGATAGATAGATAGATAGATAGATAGATAGATAGATAGATAGATAGATAGATAGATAGATAGATAGATAGATAGATGGATGGATGGATGGCTGGATGGATGGATGGATGGATGGATGGATGGATGGATGGATGGATGGATAGAGGGGGAGGGAGGGAAATGCGAGCTTGGATATATTGCTATAGATTATAAGCATGTTGTTCTCTCTCCATGATATCGGCAATGCCGTATTAACCGAGGCACATTTCCATGAATACATTACCTATTACCTCTCTTCTGAGCATAGCCTCATCTGAAGATGAATCGATAGGCTGAAGCTTGAAATGCCAACAGAGGCGAAGTGTGTGTTATGACGTCATCTGCTGAACTAGACTGTAATTACGATGAGCGCTAATTCTTAGGCAGTTACGCAAATCACAGCATGGCTTACTTTGATCATTATTGATTACTTTTAGCTCTTTCAACCGCGCAGTGGAGAGAATGTGTCGACTATCTCATTAAGGTTCAGTGATCAAACGAGACTTAAAGGATTATGACCAAGCAGAGAGGGACTCATTAGTAGCAGAGTATTAATTTTCCAGTATCTCGAAAAGTTAATTATGTCTCAAGGGCTGAGCGGGGACACTGCTTTTTTTTTAATCGGAAGGGGGGGGGGGGGATTTAAGTGGAAACTGAGCTTTTGGTTGATTTTGGCTCTTCAAGATTTATCTAATATGTGTAACATGTTTTTTAATCAGGGCCGGATTACGATTTCGTAGGCCCCCGGGCTGCAGATACTGTGAGGACCCCGGTAATATCATAACCTTTTTGTTTTTAATTATAAGTATAAAATAGTTACTAACACTTTCGTAAAAATAATACTATTTTGTGTTAAGGAGCACGACTAGCAGCATACATACTATAGAGATGTCCCTTTACCAAATCCGACTTAATAACCGATTTGCAGAGACACGGAAGAGAAGTGACTGCTTGGTGGGAGTTACGTTGAACTCAGCTACTGAACATTTGATTAATTATTGATTAAAACTTGTAGTATTAAGGGAGGGGCAAGAGAGGTTGTAATACTGAAAGCATTGTTCTTTTTAACTGTTGTCACTTTTCTGCCAGTGCATTCAGTAGTTATAGATGTACAGAAGATCGTTTTCTTCCCTCCCCAATTCCCACCAGCAAGACACTTCAGCTAGATGTGTGCCATATTTCACTAAGGCTCCTTGCAATGTCACTTTAAGTGAGCCTTTTTTTTGTTGAGTTTATTGTGTTGTGATATAATTATGTTTATGTTATGGTGCATACGATGTGTATACCTTGTATGTGCTCTCAAACGCTCTGTGAAAGAGAATTTCCCTCATGGAATAACTAGCTGAGGCACCCGGCATTATCCGGGTAAACCTGTGAACCCACCGTTCTCTCTCTCTCTCTCTCTCTCTCTCTCTCTCTCTCTCTCTCTCTCTCTCTCTCTCTCTCTCTCTCTCTCTCTCTCTCTCTCTTCGGTCTGGAAAAACGTCCCATATCCTAGAGCCTTACTACAGATTTCATGCGCACCAGCACACGGCGCACTCATTTCTGGTAGGGATTTGCACTTTCGCTGTCTTTCAGTTTCAACTTCGAAACAAACATGATGCGCATTCGCAGATTCAATGAAACCTTAAAATGGCGAACTATGACTTGAAATAGATCTAAAATTGGGGAAACAATAAATTTCCAATAAAAAAAACTACACCTATTTGAGACTTCTATTACAAACTGTGCACCCTTACATCCATTCTGATGCATCATATAAAATTTGAAATCTGAGTGTTGAGTGGTTCAGAAGCCTTTTGCAACGAAAAATCTGAAGTCCACAAATATATATGGTATAGATAAAGTGATTCTTATCTGTCTTATCTTATCATTGTATGTATACGCTCTCAGAATAACATGTAATTGGACTTTTCTTTCTTTTTATTAGAACCACTGTCGTCTTTTCTCCTTTTGTTCCTCTTGTTTTTTTCTTTTTCACTGCTCTGCCGTGTCACTCACTGTTCTTGTCCACAGCACCCGCTCCGCTCTGCTATTTTTACGGAAAAATGACGTATGGAAAAGAAAAACACTCTTTGCCTCTATAGCGGTGAGGAGCGGAGCGGAACGGATGCTGTGGACAAGTGTACAGAGGCAAAGAGTGTTTTACGTCATTGTCCGTAAAAATAGGAGAGCGGAACGGATGCTGTGGACAAGTGTACAGAGGCAAAGAGTGTATTACGTCATTGTCCGTAAAAATAGGAGAGCGGAACGGATGCTGTGGACAAGTGTACAGAGGCAAAGAGTGTTTTACGTCATTGTCCGTAAAAATAGGAGAGCGGAGCGGATGCTGTGGATAAAAGTAGCCAGGGGGAAAATGTAAATGCCGAACACGTAATTTTACGGGAGACCCGAGAAACATCTCGTGCTGCGCCTCGTTTTATCATTGGTTAAATTTTCATTTTGTGGCACCCAAAAGAAATGTTTAGTCATATAAAATTATAACCCAGTTAGAAAGATGTAGCACATTTCACTTTATAAAATGACGTTAAGTGCGAATTTGATATAGACTGGCGCTCACGGTCTTTTTCTTTAATATGGCAGGTTTCGTGCGCGTGTTTTCGTATCTCCAAGATTGTAATTTGCTTGGCTAGGTGACCGATTTTCGTAGTTAGGAAATCTGACATTTAAAAAAAAATTGACTCACAATTTCTAAAAATTCTATTTCCTCGTTGCCCTAATAATCCCAAGGTGGCCATATAATCAGCAATGTGAAAAACAAGTGAAACAAATGAGAATATTTCATGTTCTTCTCAGTACTGGATAAAACGGTATTTCTGAGTAAATTCTTAACCCTAAAATTATACGTGTTAGTCTGTGGTACCGTCCAAGTGACAGAGTTCTCGCGAGGCACTCCCGTGGTGGATGTATTTGCATGTCTGAGATGGTTAAAATAGCACTTTCCCATGTTTTCACACTGTTTAATAGCCCCCCTATTCTGTTAAATTTCCATAATACATGTATATCAATCTTGGTGTCGCTTTCTTAATCACACTCCAATATCAGGCATAGATCTCATACTGTGCTAATGTGTCTCTGACCTCAATGCAGTAGCTAGGGATATTTTTTTTCTCTCGAAGTATCATCTTTCCCCGCTAAATTTAATTAGAGTATTAACTATTCGAAAACTTTGCATTATGGATCTATCTATCTATCTATCTATCTATCTATCTATCTATCTATCTATCTATCTATCTATCTATCTATCTATCTATCTATCTATCTATCTATCTATCTATCTATCTATCTATCTATCTATCTATCTATCTATCTATCTATCTATCTATCTATCTATCTATCTATCTATCTATCTATCTATCTATCTATCTATCTATCTATCTATCTATCTATCTATCTATCTATCTATCTATCTATCTATCTATCTATCTATCTATCTATCTATCTATCTATCTATCTATCTATCTATCTATCTATCTATCTATCTATCTATCTATCTATCTATCTATCTATCTATCTATCTATCTATCTATCTATCTATCTATCTATCTATCTATCTATCTATCTATCTATCTATCTATCTATCTATCTATCTATCTATCTATCTATCTATCTATCTATCTATCTATCTATCTATCTATCTATCTATCTATCTATCTATCTATCTATCTATCTATCTATCTATCTATCTATCTATCTATCTATCTATCTATCTATCTATCTATCTATCTATCTATCTATCTATCTATCTATCTATCTATCTATCTATCTATCTATCTATCTATCTATCTATCTATCTATCTATCTATCTATCTATCTATCTATCTATCTATCTATCTATCTATCTATCTATCTATCTATCTATCTATCTATCTATCTATCTATCTATCTATCTATCTATCTATCTATCTATCTATCTATCTATCTATCTATCTATCTATCTATCTATCTATCTATCTATCTATCTATCTATCTATCTATCTATCTATCTATCTATCTATCTATCTATCTATCTATCTATCTATCTATCTATCTATCTATCTATCTATCTATCTATCTATCTATCTATCTATCTATCTATCTATCTATCTATCTATCTATCTATCTATCTATCTATCTATCTATCTATCTGTGTCTGTCTGTCTGTCTGTCTGTCGGTCGAGCCTTCCGTTCGTCTTTCTCGGTGTCCGTCTGTCTGTCTCTCTGTCTGTCTGTGAACCTGCCAAATCGTAACGATTCCACCAATGTCGTTTTCTTAACTCCGGTTCACCGTCCATGTCACAAATCCCAGACTGGGAGATGTAATAGTTTATGACAGGACAACAATCACGAACAAACAAGTTTAACACTTAACAGAACAATCCATCAGACTCACACATTTATTAAACATAATTATACAAATAATAGCGCAATTACATACATTATATTATTGCAATTAACTGCCGTACAACGGCCTTATTCTCACACACACTCTCCCTCGGATCCACAATCCGGTAGTTACTCCTAAAGGCACTTCGGCCTCAGCCTCTCCCCTCAGGGTCTTAATAGCACATTAATAATTCACTGGCACCGCAGTCTCTCAATATCACCTTCCTATTGTCATACACCTTAGCACTCCCCTAGCACCTCAGCAGGGCAATAACACATTATCATTTCAATAGACATTATCATTTCACCAGTACATTATTAGTTCATTAGCCCCTCAACATGGCAATAGTGCATTATCACATTCACGCTCATATCTACGTCCCTGTCCGTGGCCTGACTGCCACGACTTTATGTGCCTCTACTGTCCTGCACTGACAGCCTCACTTCTGGCCTATGTGGGGCCTCCGGCCCTATGCTGGCCTATCTCCTGTGCTCATCGAGGTGGCTCTGCGGCCCGTCCTCGACACCAGTCATCACTGGAAAGACTCTCTCACTAGTCTTCTCGACTGCTCCCCTTATGTCCGCCCGATGGGCTCTTATTCACAGGTCCGTTCCGTAGGACCTTCTAACTTGCAGTGATAGTAATACAGCGCTTTCGCCTCATTCAGACCCTCCCACTACTCACAACAGCACGCTTAACTTACTTGTCTACGTGCGTTAATTTTACTCTACACCCGCTCTGTAGCAATCCCCTTAATTGCACTCACTCCACTCGTGACAGTCCACTCCTAAACCTAAGGGCTATACTAGGGACAAGCACATAGCTGAATTCCTAGCCGTTGTTGTAGTTCTGTCAACTACACAAAGCGACAAATCACATTCTCTCATTTCATTGCTGCAGGTGAGGCAGATGATTCAATAACTTGATCAGGAAGTGGAAGGTCTGAGGACCTGGTGGAGACAGCACATCAGATATTCTCCATGCCCTAAAGAGCGTAAGACATCTCTTTTCCAAAACTTCCTGTAAAAGACAACTGAGTGCAGATGTGCAAAACAGCATAGGGTGTCTCCTTCTCAAAATTTACAATAAAAGACAACTGATAGCAGATACCGTATACAGTGTAAGTTATCTCTTTCCTCATATACACTGAATAAGACAATTGAATACATGTGTCCTGAGCAACAGGGGCCATGTAAGTGCATAAGAGAGAGAGAGAGAGAGAGAGAGAGAGAAGAGAGAGAGAGAGAGAGAGAGAGAGAGAGAGAGAGAGAGAGAGAGAGAGAGAGAGAGAGAGAGAGAGAGAGAGAGAGAGAGAGAGAGAAATAGAAAGAGAGAGAGAGAGAGAAAAATTGGCCATGGCCCAATTCAAATTACGAACAAACACCAATAAATGAAAAAAAACAAAAACATATTACAAGTGTAAGTTAAACGTTTTTCATTACTAAAACCTACTTTGAGATTCTCTACGACCCATAACAATGGAGGAATTCGAGAAGAAAACCCCCCAATGTTCATCTTTATTTATGTATATTATAGATAATACTGACAATAACAATTTCCTTTGCTCAGTTTCTCTCTCTTTCTATGTGCATTCTCCTCTCTCTCTCCCTCTCCCCCCCCCCCTCACTCTCCCTCTCTCTCTTTCTGCATGTGTGTGTTCCTTTTTCTCCGTTGATCCTGTATGTGTGCGTGCATGTGTATGTAGGTGTGCGTATGTGTTAGGGAGACGGGGGTTAAGGGAAGATTTTTTGTTAGGGGGCGGGGGGGGGGGTGGATGTCCAAAGCTTTGAAAGGGGTCGAGAAGCAAACAAAAGAAAAAAGATTGACCCAGTCTCCCCCCCCCCCTACCCCCCCCCCCCGGTGTGCCCTAGACTAAGGCGGTCAATGTTCTGGGCTTTTCCCAGTCTGCACGCAATTCCAGTGAATGATAATCATTATTGCCCAAGCAACATTAATTGCCCTGTCTGTAAGTGAATCCTATACGACATTACAATTTAGTAGAATCCTCATCACTCAGAACGTCTCACTTCAGATTAATACGGTTAAGTTAACATCGTTTACTTCAATTTTGTTCACAGTATTTTTTGGTAGCTAATTTAAAAAAAAAAAACAAGGATTTTCATGCTAATGATGATAATAATGATAATGATAATAATATTAATGAATATATTTATAACAAAGTGTCTGTCTTTACTAAGTAAACCCAAAGAGCTTTACAATGAAATGATAACAAGTCTCTCTCTCTCTCTCTCTCTCTCTCTCTCTCTCTCTCTCTCTCTCTCTCTCTCTCTCTCTCTCTCTTTTCTCTCTCTCACACTCTCTTTTCTCTCTCTCTCTCACTCTCTTTTCTCTCGCTCTCATTCTCTCTCGCTCTCTTTCTCTCTCGCTCTCTTTCTCTCTCGCTCTCTTTCTCTCTCTCTCTTTCTCTCTTTCTCTCTCTCTCTCTCTCTCTTTCTCTCTCTCTCTCTCTCTCTCTCTTATATACTTACAAAAATTTAATATATTGTCATGCTGTACAAATTATACGAGGCTTAAGGAAAACATTTATTATCAGTCAGGCAGTAGATAATTCCGACACAGAACTGATTTCAGTTCGGTTTTGAATCTCTCAAATGAAGACATACAATCTCTAAATCAGTCAGTTTCAGCAATACATATTTGGGCCTCTAGAAAGAGGTAGACTATCTCTCTCCAAACCTTGGGTTTCCGCTCCTGTGACCTTTTCCCACGCTGACGTATTGTGCAAATCGATAACCGGGTGATAAACAATTGGAGACAGACACGACAACATGCAGCCCATTCATTGGAGTTTGGGATGGCGCTGGGCTCCGTTTTGAACTGGTAGTTATTGATGATTGGTTTCATCTGATATCATCGAGTCTGTACTTGTTGAAATGTTTAAATCACTTGCACCCAACTGCACTTCAAGTTTTTTTGTTGTTGTTTTTAATGGCATCAACTATTTAAGCCTATACATATACGACCTCATGCACCCAGAATCTATTAAAAACATCATCATCAACAACAACAACAACAAACAATCTGCCGAATTTAGTGGACCATCTCGGTATCTGCCCCCAACCAAACTTTCGTTCAGCCCATTTCGATCTGAAAAGCATCATGTCTTTATTGAATTAGTCATTGAATAGTATAGAGAAAAAATAATTAAAAATCATATTCCTGGACCTATCATGGTGCACAAGTGTTTCTTATCTGAAAAGCCATTTTAGTTATATAAACAAAGTTTTGAAATAATACTCCCCTGCTTAATCAAAATATGAATTCCATCAAGGATTTCATAGAGTAAATTTGGCAAAGAAAAACGGTGTGATCTGTAGTTGTGCGAATACACGTGTGCTGGTTCGTGACAAGGCCAGCGAAATATATCGTCAGAGCTTAATCTGCCATAGTTTTGGTTTATTGACCAACTCAGTGGGTGTTCTATTTATGTGTCCTTGGGATGCTCAGACGGTAGAATATCGGTTAATTAGAACACCCAAGGCCTCGTTTTGCGTGAGTCTGGGTTGTTAATCATTGCTTAGTGAGGGGTGTCAGATTCGTTGCCATAAACAGGCATTTGGTGCACGGCAGAAACTGACAAGGCAGTTACTTGAAGGAGTTAGTTCTGCACCGTGTTTAGATCCATCTGGATGTTGAAACAATTGAAGAGGTTAGTTCAAGACCAGGGTTCACATTTAGGTCATTTCAAGAATAAGCAAAAAAAAAAACAAAACCTTTGGACTTGCTTTGGTATGGCACACTTTCAAATCAAACTTTCTCGGCGCTGCCCAGATTTGAATCCCTTCTGAGATGGAATACGAACTACATGTCAATAGAAGGAGAATGTTACTGTAAACAGATAATCCTTTTTTTTCTTAATTTAGTTTCAACTGATATGCGGAGTTGTTGTTTTTTTTTAGCAAAATGTGACGTATCCTCCTTCTTGAACTCACCTCTTCAATTGTGTTCACTAAAGATTAGCGAGCTTACTGACCCTGTTAGCCCAGGCTGTCATTATTAAAGTGAAGCACATTGAAAGAACTGAAGTTTTCAGAGTCGTATAAGGCATAAAAATACTTTTTGCTCAGTATCTCAAGTTAAGTCATTTATGACTTAAGCACGATATAGAACTAAAAACGTAACTCATTCGGTACGAAAAGGGAAATATTGGGTTTGACTGGACACCGATTTCCCAACATTACTATCTAAGCTAACTTTTCGAAATATTGAATCCCATCCTGGTTCCTTTATTTTCATGTATAATAATTCTGTTAGGTCTTGCGTTCATATTGAATGAAAGAAAATACATCTTTGAACCACCAGTAAATTTCAAACTGGTTAGTGTTGAGGGTATCTGTCCACACTCACAGAACTTACCGTAGGCAATGAGTAAAATTGCAAAAGTAAAATAGTTGCATGGCCCATGATGAAATTCAATATATCTGTTTATTAAAATCTCGCAGAAAACTCAGTTCAACAATAATTTGAAGTGAAGTTAATTTTGACCTACCATGAACAGATATTCTGAATTTTTTTCTGCCAAAGAACCTTACAATACCTTTTGCGTTGGCCAATTTCTGTTGTTGGGGACATGGTAGTCTAGAGGCACGGTGCTCGCCTCTCATGCCGAAGGTACCGGGTTCGAATCCCGGTCGGTGCAGGCATGTTGGAAGTTTGGGATTGTTCCCATATTTTTCCTGTCCCTGATCCTATAGGAGGTAGGATCGAGCACCTAGTCTTTTCGGATATGGACGAAAAATTCGGAGGGTCCTTGTGCACATTGCGCACATTAAAGATACCTTGGCAGTTGAAAATCGAGAAGAGCAGGCCGATCAAGGCTGCTGCCCGGGCAAAATTCTAAAAAACTAATCCCTAGCACAACAAGCAAAATGAAAACAAGAAAAGTGAGGTGCAAATTCCAAGGGCAGCGAACCTCCTAAAATAAAGGCCTAAACATGCCAATAATTATGTTGCTTTCCATGTATGTCGCTCACAGGGGTTTGGTTGGTACAACATGAAAATAATAATAATAAATGTCGGTTGGGATCGATTATGTTACATGAAGTGTAGAAACTTGAAACGAAAAAACTGACAGAGTGTGACTGGTTTCTCTCACGATTTCATCTGTTATGAAGAGGTGATGTATATTCTGAGGATCTTCAAACCGTAATTCGCGGTCTTCATCTGTTATAAATATCTCTTCTGTGATTATTGCGCACCTAGACTATTTTCATTGAGGACATAACGGCTTTGTAATCCCAGATACGTGACATAGGGTGGGAACTGGAAAGCGTAGATGTGTTGTTTGGAGAGATACGCAGATGAAAGATGGAACTGCTTATCTTAATGTTTTCGTTGTTGTTGTTGTTGTTGCTTTCTGAAAATCTGGCTGCCGCTGGTACTCTCTGCTAGTGAATGTTTCTCTGTTTCTCAAAACAAAATGTCTAAATGAGTCTTAAAGGGCTAGATTTTTCGTTTGGACCAATTTATACAGCTGTAATACTAAAGTTGTGGGATGTTAACTTTAACACATAGTACTGCGAACCTAAAGAAAGTGTATTGCCAATATTACTTACAAAGATGATCAGTAGGTAGCGGACTGTGAAAGGGCGAGTTATTAAGAAAGTTTCGGTCTTTTATAGAATTGTACGAAAACAATAAAAAGTGGTGAAAAGTTTCCGCGCATGACTGATCCAGATGCGGAATACAATCATAAGCCAGTGTTATCATAGACATCAGATACGGTGAGGTGGGACAGCTGGGCGTTTTGCGTCCACGGATTTCCCATCGCCATCTAACAAAGAATTCTTGGGACACATAAATAGAGGAATAGAAAAAAATACTAAAGTTTCGTCCACTGTTCAGATATCACTCTTGGCCTTGATTGAAGAACCTACTTAGTGATGAAAACTTCAATCGCAGTAGGAGACCTGGCTATTTTAAAAAATATATATATTTTGTTGCTGTAGCGATGAAACAACATCATATTATTATCATTATTCCAAACACTCATTCCACGCAAAGCGTTAGTGGGTCCTACCCAGATCAGCTCGCCGGCTTTGTGCACACAAGTTTTAGAGGTACAAAAAGAACTCTGTTCCGACTTATCTAACTCTATTGCCTTTGATGTTAATCACCGACTGGTGGCTCAGTAGTTAGAAAGCTTGACCCCTGTGCGAGATACACCATTTTTGAATGTCTCCCGAGGCGGAATACGCAATACGTAAGTCAATAGCCTGCCCAGGTTTGAATCCCTTCTGAAAACGAAATATATACGTCGATGGCCTGACGGGGATCCAAGTCTCGTCTCTGCTTATGTTTACTGTGCGGAGAAGGCATGTAAACGTTTAACAAAACAAATAACCTCCATTAACAAAAGGTACCAACGGCACCCAGCTCTCCAGAAAACAATAATAACATCTACAGCATTAAGACCGGCTGTTCCATCTTTCATTTGCATATCCCTCCGAGCTCAACATGCTGTCATGTTGTCGAAAGTATGTATAATTATAGTAGTTGTTGTTTTTTTCGACATGCAGACAATTTTTGTCCGTTGTACTGCCTTAGTTTCGCCGTACTACGATGATGATGATGATGATGATTACTGGGATGATTAAACATGGTTCTATCAACATGTGCTTTTTTTTTTTTTAAGCAATCTTATAAAACCAGCTGCAAATGCAACGTGTACTAATAGGAATGAATGAATTAATGCCTGTGAAGAGCACGATAACTGAAAAACATTCCGAAGAAAATTAACAGCAAATTTTTGTTTAGTTTTTTTCTTTTTTTTTTGTTGTCAGAATGACAGATGTACAACTAACGGCATTTAGTTATAAATATAAACATGCTTACGAACTACGAACTGAGTTCAAACGACCTGTTTCCAAGAAGAAGGATAAAATTTGCTTGAAATGAGTACACAAGGTTCAGCTTTCCTGTGTTGACGCTATGGTGAAATAAGATCAATTTTGAGGTAATGAATTGATAGGATTAAACGTTTCAGGTTTTTAGTCTGAGTTCCGCGAAGACTGGGGTGAGGGAAGCAAACAAGAACCCCCCCCCCCTCCACCCGCCTTTCTCTCTTTTTGTGTGCATGCCTTTGTGCATCTGCCTGTGTTTGTGTCTGTATGGTGTATGTATGTATGTATGTATGTATGTATGTATGTATGTATGTATGTATGTATGTATGTATGTGTGTGTGTGTGTGTGTAAGAGAGAGAGAGTGAGAGAGATTAAATTAGAGATGGAAGGGGTTAAGGGTAGTTTGTTTGTTCTGGGAGTGCGTCTCGGAGATTTGGCAGCGGTCGTAAAACAAAAAGAGTTGAAACCTGATTTATCCTCCATCACAACACCAGATTTTGAGAGAGAAAGAGAAGGAGAAAAAGAGAGGGGGGGGGGGGAGGTGTTAATTCCCTTCGCGGGACACAGAACATGAGGTGTATTAGGATAATTTTATTAAAATTGATAAAGAAGATTTTGTTGCCGTGCATCTTCCTGTGCAAATTTTTATGAAACAATATTCATTACCTTATCTTTTAAACATTCCCACGAATTTTCTGGTTTTCATCAAAGCAAATGATGTTTATGTGTTATATGTAACAGGTTTCATGGCCAACATTCATGTGCAATTTAACCATTTTTTTCTTCACATTTTTTGTTCAGTGTTTAATTTTCGGTTTTCTGTGTTACTCTAGTGTCAAACTAAAATTACTTTAAGGAAGTGTATATCCGTACAACATGTTGTATGGACATGGACAGTGCATATCCGTACAACATTTTTACCAAAAGCGCGACTGGTGAAGGTTTGCTGAAACAAAACTTGGTATCGTGTTCACGAATTTAAAGTGACAACACATGGAATAGTCAGATGGACCCACTAGTCTGTGGATGGACCTGGGAGCGTGAGAGTTTAGTCAGTTGGTATCAATGGGCGGTAGTGAGATTGACTAATCAGGCAAAAAGGGGTTGGGGTAGCCATTGGTGATCGACGTACACTCAAGTAGATCTATATTATTAGAGCAGATCACGCAATCTCCGAGCAGAAGTCGGATTGTTTTGCTACTAAGCCGATTCATATTTTTAAAAACTATGCAAATTAACAAGGTCAGTAATATAATATTCCGGTGTGTGTTCTACGTCATCGAATTGTGTCCGTTGTAAGGATATTGCTCTGTCCATATCCGTACAACATGTTGTACGGATATGCGCTTCCTTACTTTAATGTGGGAAACTGGGCGTACGGTTTCAAATATTCGCAAATATACCCGAAAAGAAATCCCCCTATAGCCAATCGCAGTTCGGGTTCAGTTTTTTTTCTTTTGTTTTTGTCGGCATTTCTTTCATGTTTCTTTATGGGTTTTATTCTTATTCCACTTTTCAAGTTTTTCAAGGATGCTAGACTGTTTTTAAGTTTTTCGAGGCTTTGAGATTTCGTTCATGTAATTCATTAACCCGATTTTTCCAGTGTTTCCAAGAACCGCTCTGAACTCTGATGTAATCAATTTAGATAAATCATGCAACAAGTAATAAGCACTATAGATTCATAGGAGAAAATTCAGAGGATCCTCAGTGGATTAGTTGCAGCCAATGAAGAAACAGAAATTCTCCTAGGATCTTAGAAACACGGAAGATATGATTACATCAAAACTGAGTACTGTCCCAGGGGACTAATTTACCAGAAAAGAAGAAAGGAAATAATATCAAATTAGTTAGTAGCTTCAGATCTATCTAGGTAACAGCATATGAAGTCAAGGAAATTTGGTCGAAAATGTTCAGGAAAGAAAGATTTTAACGAAAAAATTCATTTCCTAATTAGAGCCAAAATCTTAAAAGTAGAATTAATGATACTGATGTAAACAGCATGGCAATTGAAATAAAAACTAAAAAACAAATTAAGAAACGTTGTGTTTCGTTGTAAACGTGAGGCAATCTTTTTCTGCTTTCTCATCCTCAGCGTCTTCATAATCGTAGGCCTTCGAACCCCCCTTATCGTTTCAGAAGCGCCGTTCCCTCACGTAGCAATCTCCTCTCTGTGTGTAATGCCCGACCGCGCGACATGTGTGTGTGTGTGTGTGCTTGTGTTTCTCCACTCTTACCTCCTTCAACCATTATTTTTACATCACACTTTTTTTCTTTCTCAGTACCGAGAAACTAGCGAATTTGGAAACTGTAGTCAACAACCTCCAATGTTCCGTCGCTTACTTAACTGTCCATATTATGAAGGACAGCTTAATACCGTGTGAATTGTGTATCACATCACTCAAGACAATCAAGTACCGTATTGTTCTCTGTTCTGCTACGGCCGTCTGTACCAGATCCAAGGTTCTCTGTCCACTGCCAGTGTCTGGTTTCGTCCTTGCCGGGTGGTCATTGTGAGTGGGTTGGGTATGAATAACTGACAGGTCATCGTCCTCCACCTGGGAAATTTATTTACATCCTGCTGGTACCAAAATTAGAGGGAATCATTCCCTCAAGGCTCCTATAGCAATCTGCTGGACAAGGAATAAACTGTCGTCAAGTAAATTATAGGCTTGATTCTCTGGTGGGCATACATAAGATCCATTATGTTGGCTGATTTGTAGACAATAAGTTCATTTATTTTGAAAGGTACATTCACTTACATATTCACGCAGGCCATCCTCTAACATCATTTTCAAATAACAACGACAACGACAAAACCACGCATACTTCATATGTTGAACACAGATTTTCGTGCCGCCCTCGTTGCTATATAATTATATAATCATCATCAGTTGACTTGTGTGGAACAGACATTGGCGATCATGGCTCTCCTCTCGGATCTGTCATCAGCCAACCTCAAAAAGGATTTGTTGTTGCGACGTTTATTTGTTGTCCATGAATTAAGACTTTCAGTGAACATTTTTCTCCGTCTACCCCTGCTTTTCCCGCCCATGATCTTCCCTGCGACTGCGAGATGTTCGAGGCTCCTGGGGCGACAGATGTGGCCTAGAAATCTCAGTTGCCTCTGTCTTATTATTTTAATTAATGATCTATTCAGATCAGAGTCTCTCAGTACTGACTCATTTGATTTTTTCTCCATTGATGATATTCTCAATATTCTTCTAATAAACCGCATCTCTGCTGCTTCTAGTTTCCTCTCTATTTCTTTATTCATTGTCCAACATTCACTGTCACGATCACATTAGGATCATAAATGCCGTGCTAGGTCACGACGTCAGTGAGTTAATTTTTACGATCTTGTTGATTATAACCAGCGTAAATTGTCCTTGAGCTGTTCTCGTGAACAATTTGTTTTGAACAGTTTTTTTCCTAATAGATAGACAGAAGGTGTGGGGAAGGATAGACGGACAGCGTAGGTGTGCATGACTGAGCACTTTTTATATCTCGTGTTTTGAACTAGGTTAAGTAGAGAGGGAAGGGGTGAGTGGGAATTAAATGTTATTGAGACGTCTGTTGACGTACAGAAAATCCGTGATCCAGAGTAAAAGCTCGGGGTTTTGAACATGTTAAGAATTTATTGCTATAAAATTACATTTTATTGTCTTGAGTGATTCGACCTTTGATGTCGACCCAAGGTCGTTGCGTAGGGCTGTTACTTAAAATAACTCGGTTCGGCAGCTGAGCTAGAGGTGGTTGCACCAATCAAATGTATGAATCTGGACGGAAGGTCGAGACATAGCTTTAGTATTTAAACCCGTGCAGAGCTTAGATAGATGCCACATGTAGACAATCCATTTACGAGGTGGACGGCGATAGTCCTCAGCCAGATGAGAGACATAAGAGACGCAGTTGAGCAGTCCATATTGTGAGGAGCGCCATGAGTTAAAGCTCCAGAGCCTAAGCTACTTGGTTTGATATAAACCCACAGCGTTTACATCCAGCGCTCTCACTCCCAGTGAGGGCCGCATGGTGAGAGTCCATACTAATTTGTAATGATGAAAGTGAACCGTTCTACTTACTTTTGAAGACAGTTTCAGAGCTACCGCCAGACAACGCATGGTTGTACAAGCATTCTCCATGGCGTGTCTAGGGGAAATGTCCATATCATAACATGTCTCATTGAATTAATAGAATTTAAACTGTTATATCCGTCGCCACGTGCGCGGATTCTATTTGGCATATAACTCATATGACCTGCAAGTAGTTAGAGTGAATAAGTTAGTCTTTATAGAAAGCTGTAGTTTCATTAGTAGATTCAGTTGCCTTTGAATTGATATTTATATTTATAATTATATTTGTTACATTAATTCCTGTAATTAAACTGCCCTACAGTTCTGCTAAAAATCAAAGCAATTGATTTATTTAGTTTTTAGAGTGCAAGTATTTTTTTTTGTGTGTTCGTCGATTGTGGGAGCGGACCTCGAAAGAGTGTCAGTCGAATTATCCCCATCTAACCCACATCGCGACATTCACATCCGTATAAAAGCACTGACCACACATGTTTTCAAGACTCTGATTTTAGTGGTCGTTGATATGTCTCTGTTCATTAATATTGGTCTCATTTTTTGGAATGAATCTTTGGCCATTATTATTCTTTCCTTATTCCACTTATGCTCCTACCATCTGATGTAATTAAATAGACTCATCAAACTGATTGTTCTGTGTAACTCGCATTCTGTGGCCCCTGGTGTCTTAGGTAATGCTATAAAAACGGATTCACATAGGTCATCTGGGATTTTGCGGCTATCATAATTATGTTGTATTTAGAAGTTTTGTTCTCATGTCTGTTCCTAGACCCTCTAGAGCTACGATTACGTCTATTGGTATGTTATTTGATCCTGTTGTTTTTCCCTGTTTCATTTTATTTACTGCTGTTTCTACTTCTTCCCTCAGGATCGGTGGACCTTCCATTTTTTTCTTGATTTCAAGTTTCTCTCCTCGGCTCTCCTTAAAAAGATCTTCAACATATTCTGACTATCTATTTAAAACATCATCTTTGTCCATAAGCATTGTTCCCTCTTTCGATTTGGTACAACTTGTATTAGTGCATCTGTCTTTGTTTCCGCTGACTTCCTTAATTTTGGAGTGCATATATATTTGCTGTTTTTATCTTGGTTTTGCTCTGTTTCTTGGCATTGTAAAGTGCGTCGCTGCTAAACTGTAGCGTAAATGTGTGCACACATTACATGTATTATAATTGCTACCATGTATAATAAAACACACACACACAAAACCAGGGCCGTAACTAGGGCCCCGCAGCCCCCGCAATGCGGGGGGGCCCCCGAGGGTAGGGGGCCCCCGGACGGAAGAAAAAAGAGGGAGAAAAAAGGAAGAAGAAAAAAGAAAAAAAGAGGGAAAAAGAAGAAAAAGAAGAAAAAGAGAAGAGAGAGAGAGAGAGAGAGAGAGAGAGAGAGAGAGAGAGAGAGAGAGAGAGAGAGAGAGAGAGAGAGAGAGAGAGAGAGTCTGGAATTATCTGGGGGCCCCAGCAATTTCAGCAAAGCAGAAAAAGACAATTTAGAGACAAGAGTGTTAATAACTGTCGGGGCCCCCTCAACAAAATCGTAGCTGTTGGGGGCCCCTCAACAAAATCGTAGTTGTCGGAGGCCCCTTACTTAACTGACTCATGGTTGCCGGGGGCCCCTTAACCTGGTTTTCCGATCAAATTATAATTATGCTTAAGGCACTCGTAATAAATGGCTCTCGGCCTTTGAGTGCAAAAAAACTTGCTTTTTTTTGTTTTGGTCAAGACGATCAAGATGAACCGACGGGAATATCCCTCGGGTGCTCAAAAGCGAAAAATTAGCGAAACAAAATGAAGAGGGAATGAAAAAAATTCCGAAAATAGATGCCTTTTTTAAGCAACCCCCAAAAATGGATGAGCTTGGTAATGCCAGTGATTGTATCAACCCCAGGCCAGTGTCAGATCAAAGTCCAACTTTAGAACCTGGACCAAGCATGCAACAAGAGGAATCAAAATCCAATGGTAAGTAGCCAAGATCTCGATCTAGATCAAGATTAGATCTAGATTCTAGATATATCTAGACGTCTAGATCTAAATCTATACATGTATCTAGCTTTCTCTTGACTTAAATTCTAGTGCATGTAATTATTGAGTTGCCAGCAAAGAGACGGCAAAAATTTTGGTATAGATCTAGATCTATATTTAGAATTCTCTGAAAACACTGTGATCTTCCAGCCCAGCAAATTACGAGCACGAGATCTAGTAGTGCCGGTGTTGTTGCTATTGCTGCTGTTGTTGTTATTGTTGTTGTTTTGTTGTGTTTTCATTTTTTAAAGTTATTGTCTTTCCAATCGTAACGTAAATGTAACGTATATCACAACAAAGTATGAATTAGAAAACTAGATCTATCTATATCTATATCTAGTGATATAAGTCACTGTTTCTTTCTTTATCTCACCTTTTTTTCAGGTCACACGAAAGAAGGTAGTGTAGAACTACTTGTACCAGAAATAGATCTATTAACATTGGACTACCCAACTGACAAGGGTCATTTTGCCGATGATCTAACCGATGATATGAAACATTTCATCGTTCAACATGGACTTTGTCGCCCGAAAGGGCCATTTCCAAGGAATACACAAAATAGAAGCTTTTCTTCTTATTTCTATAGTGAAGATTCTACACAGTTCTCACATTCTTCTAATACATGGCTTTGCTATTCACAAATACAAGATGTAGCTTACTGCCATTTCTGTTGGCTTTTTTTCCCCGACCACCGAAAGTTCGACACTCGGGATTGGCAAGGTTTGTCTAAAAAGGTCAAAGAGCATGCACTATCAGGAGCCCACATTCAAGCCTGCATAGTTGGAAACCATTGGAAACAACACAAAACAGTCGATCACAAGATCGATGCAAGTTTATCTGATGTGACTAGATTCTGGAGAGAGATTTTGAGAAGACTTGTTGAAATTATTTTGACAATAGCTAGAAATAACATCGCCCTGAGAGGAACGACTGATCAACTTGGTGCTATTTCAAATGGGAACTTTCTTTCACAGGTGGAACTGTTGGCCAAGTTTGATGTTTCTATGAATACCCTAGATGGCAAAAAGAAAGGGTCTACTAACTATTTAAGTCCACTTATTCAGAATGAACTTATTGGTATTTTAGCATCAAGAGTGAGATTAGACATTTTAAATGAATTGAAAAGTGCCAGATTTTATTCCATCATCATGGACACCACCCAGGACAGTTCGAAAAAAGACCAATTGAGCTTAATTTTTCGATATGTATTAGTGGAGGACAGTGTTTAAGTTCATGAAGCTTTTATCAATTTCTATCATATCCACGACCAGACATCGGAGGGCCTACAAACAGCACTACTGTCGTTCCTAAAGGAGCATTCAATTAATTTAAAACACTGCAGAGGACAGGGCTATGACGGTGCTGCGAACATGTCCGGGTCATGCCAAGGTCTTCAAAAGAGGATTATTGACTCTCAAGCAAACGCATTTTACGTGCATTGTGCAGCGCATAACCTGAATTTAGTTGTCAACGACGCAGTGAAAGGAATTGTAGAAGTCAGGATTTTTTTCGATATCATTCAGCAGCTGTACGTATTCTTCGGCCACAGCATCAACAGGTGGGACATTTTCGCTGAAATCACTTCTGAGTCGGAAAGTACACTGAAAACGTTAAACCCTACACGCTGGTCTGGAAGAGTCACCTCTTTAACTGCTGTGAGACTAAGATTTCCAGATGTTTTAAAAGCTCTCAGCAAGATTGCTCTCCAGAATACAAACAAGGACACGATTGATGAAGCTATATCACTGAGGAACAAGATGGAAAATTTTGACTTCATTGTGATTCTCACAGTGCTCAGTGACGTTTTGTCCGACATCAATGTAGCATCAAAGCTGCTTCAAGCCAAAGATCTTGACTTATCAAAAGCTGTGTGTGAGCTGGATGCTGTGTTGTCCAAACTGAAGCAACATCGACAGGATTTGAGTCATTTCTGGCGAGGAGTGAAGACACTGCTCGACGATGGTCCATACCCACAACATTCAAACAGAAGAGAAAGGCAGCAGTAAAGTTTAATGATGATATCGACCCGGAGAGAATCTTCAAAGAAAAAGTGTTCTATGGCATTTTGGATACTATGATCCTGCAGTTGGAGTCTCGCTTCACAGGAACAAAGAAAATCACCTCGCTATTCAAAGTCGTGAACCCACCATCGCTTCTCACTTTACAAGAAGTTGATATCAATACTGAAGTTGACAGGCTTGTTGAAGCGTACCCTGAAGACCTGTCTAAGGCACTAGCTACAGAGCTGGTTATGATGAAGACCTCTATGGGTGATAAACTAACAGGATTGTCTTCTGTGCGACAGCTCGCAACCTGCCTGCTAGTAGATTATAAAGAGGTTGCTCCTAGCTTTCCCAACATCTGCGTTCTCCTGCGCATCTTCATGACAATCCCTGTGACTGTTGCATCCGCGGAGAGGTCATTCAGTAAGCTGAAGATTATAAAAAACTATATGAGAACATCCATGAGCCAGGAACGCTTGCAAGGTTTGGCACTGCTCAGCATTGAAGCAGAGAGAGTAAGAAAACTAGACTACGAGCAAGTAATCAACGATTTCGCGGCCATGAAAGCAAGGAAAGCACCGATGGTTTAAGGTAAGCATTATTTTATTTTTTATTTTGCTTCTGTTCATTTTACTGGTTTTTATTTTTTAGTTTCAGTTGCTTGCATGGTTATTGATGCTTGGATTCTTTTGTTATGTAGTTGCAGTTGTGTTCATTTTAATTTACTTTTATTTTCTTGTTTTTTGTTTGAGGATAGTTGTTGTTGTTGTTGTTAGTGGCGGCGGTGGTGGTGATGGTGGTAGTGGTAGTGGTGGTGGTGATGGTGTGGTGGTGGTAAATATTGTTTCATCCACTAGATTATTCCGAATAAAAAATCCACGTGACGCGCCCAACGTTCCCTGCGTACCATACGCCACTATATTTGGCTGTTTGGGCCACACGTCCTCAGCTCCGGTGCTACAGTATAAGCGAATACATGTACATGTGTTGGGTGGGTAGGCCTATGCTTAGTCTGCGGAAGGGGGGCCCCGATAAGAAAGTTTGCGGGGGGGCCCCCGCTTGGCTAGTTACGGCCCTGCACAAAACATAGTAACACTCGTTTAGGTTGATCATGATTACAAACAAAATGCACAGTGACATTTTAATGATTGCATCTAAGTTCAAACAAGCATGCAAAAAGGTATGGGTTTTTTTCCCCATTATTTTATACTTTATTGGTGGTTTTCTTGTTTGTTTCTGACGTAGGGTTTTGCGAACACAACCTTTCTTTTCTTTTACCATAGTTTAACCTTATGCCAAATCCTGTTGCGACCCCACAGGCTTTCGGTAATGTCGATACTGGACAGTCAGAGGAGTACCCTAGGTTACGTTTAGTATATTGGGGGCGGGGAGGGGGAGGGGGGAAAGGGGGCGAGATCCACGTTGGATTCAGATCATTCTGTCCGCTTAAGATACTTAAGCTAGGGGGAACTCATGAATTTGTCATATTAGCAGTTAAAGACCCTAGTTTTATGTCATACCTAGTTGAAGTAGGCTACCTAAGAAATAATGTGTTTTTAGTGCTGGACGCTATATATATGACCCTGAAAACTTCAGTTCTTTCAATGTGCCTCACTAAAATAATTAATAGCCAGTTATGGGTTTAATAATTCGAGACCTCAGTTCTTTATTCTATCTCCATTATCTGAAAAACTGAAGATCTTTTAATATGTAGAGAGGTACATAACAAATGTACATTTTGACACTTGTTCAAAATGCGTTTTGGTACTTATGAAGCTGTTTCACAGTTCCGATTTATTCTAACTCCTTATCATAATACTAAAGCCCCAAAGGTTTAACGTCGAATTTCTCAGTTGTGCGCCCCCCCCCCCCCAACAAAAAAAAACTCAATGTCTTGACGTCACCATCCAACTAGTTTGCCAATCAAAATCTGCTGGTGAGCTCCTAGGCTTACCGGCGGGACCAGATTAAGACTTTTAGCGGCCCTAAGCAGTTAAAAATTTTGGCGCCCCCCCCCCCCCCTAACTGTATAGGCCCTATATGTAATTCAAAATGTAAACAAAAATTAAATATAAAATACATTGATACATTTAAATATTTAAAAAAGCGAATCTTATGCACGCAAATACAATTACTTTATTTTTTTGTTTATTGTGGGGGGGGGGGGGTGGCGTTTCGTGGACCCTGGTTCAGCTGCACCTTACAGTTTTGCACCGTGGTAATCCGGCTACGAAAAATTTCTGTGGTGTCCCCTTTCCCTTGATGTCCTAAGCACGTGCTTATTATTGCTTAACGGTTTATCCAGCCCTGCTTATGGGTTTTTGGCCACTGGCTAGAATTACAAAAATAGCAGTGGTATTGTTCTCTCCATATTATTTGAAACACCTATGCTTTGCCCAGTAATGACTAAACTGTTATTACTTACACACAACAAGCATGTACCGTTGGCAGCCCGCTCGCATGCCCAGTCGTCAGGAAATAATTATTGCGGTTCCAGGATGACAAACAACTTCAAGGCCAGATTTCTCCACTGTAACAGCTCAGTAAAGCGTCGTTCACGCAGCTTTGCACAAATACTTCCACTCAATGACGCGGTACATGTTTGTACATTCGGGTCCTAGTCCAGGCGTGCCTTACAATCCCTTCAAAGACCTTCAGCTCCGGGTACTGCGCTCAAACCTATGAAATCAAAGGCCAACGATTTCCAGGTCCCAATAAAATACCAGACAAAGATGGTTCACGAATTGAGGCTCTACTCTTAATGAAAACATAATGACACACGAAGAGAGAGAGAGAGAGAAAGAGAGAGAGAGAGAGAGAGAGAGGAGGGGGAAGAGAAGGCGTTAATTAGAAAGGAAATGTGCACGACAGGTGCTCTGTGTCAGGTGACTTCACACAGCTCAGGCGGCGGTCATAATACTATAATACTAGTCAAACAGCACTCAACAATGAGTTCATGTTGCTTTGCCAATATTTAGTAATGCATCGGTACACATAGTTCCCATAAGTCAGGGCGACTTTACCGTGAGTCCTCATTACTAACCTCCACCAAACATTTAATGAGATGGGTTCAACAGGTTTGGAACAGTTTTTCCTGCTTCTCAGACTCAGAATACCTTGATGGCTAGAGGAGCTAGAGGTCAACTTTATACGAACAAAAATTACGAAGATAAACATTCTGTGGACTTGTACAAAATCTGATTTAATCTGAAGCCTTTATTCTTTGAAATGGCACTGAAGAAAGTCTTAGTAATTTAATGAATTTAAAAACCCTTGATACTATCGGTCCAGACAGAGATAGAGCAACCCTACGGATATTTGATGTGTAGGATTGACGTCAAGTTTGCACATAGGGATGACATCGTTCCTACGGAGATCCGCTGGTTACGACATCGCACTGACGTCGATTTGATGATGTAGGGAACCGGCCCCTATGGTAATTCTACCAACCCATAGAAATCCTATACAAATTTACTTACAAAGGATTGACGTTAGGATGCTGGCTGAGGAACAGCTAGCTAGAATTACTGTATATATGCATGTATAGATTAAACACTATATCAAGGACAATGTATACAACTTGTATTGCTCTGTATTTCACGAATTTGACTTACTTTGACTTAAAATTTGATGAGAAGATTAAAAAAAAAAAATCAGTCATTGCTTTTTCAAAGGTTCTTGTTTATTGAAATCATTATTAATCTATTTACAAAGTGACATAAGCCAATTTTTTAAAAACAGAAACAAGCCAAAGTTATTTTCAGCCCCAGTGCTTGTTTGTCCGATGTCCCATTGCTTCTTTCATTTGTCCTTGTTTCAGTTCAAAAATACCTAAGAATCACCGCTTATTTAATCATGTTACAGGACATATGAATCTTGGCTACGCTATGCAACACAACATAAATTCAAAATTTGTCATGATTTGATTTGCTCTCTTTTCCCAGATAATTAGTTAGATCATGATTGTGTTCTGCATGACTTCCCTGGATTTGAGATACTTTAAATGAAATGGATTAGTTCTTTAGCGTACATACCTAAGCCCACATAGACTCCAAAACATAGTATTGTGAGCATGGCAACCAGCATGTGTGCTGTTGTCCGTGTACAGTACATAAATTAAAGTAATCCAGGACCATTAGTGGTACTACTAGAGACAGGTAGGCTTAAGTTTTCAGTCACAATATCTAACTCGTATATTGCTCAATCATGTCAATGTGCCAGTTCAGCTTTTTTTCTTCTCCTTTTTTTAAAAAAAAAATTCAGGCACAACACAGTACTAAACTATTCATTTTCATAAGACTCAGAAGAAGAATTATTATTATTCAGTAGATATAAATCTCTGCGCCTGCGGACAGCTTCGAGGGGGGAGATAATAAGCAATGAACGTAACCCTGTCTCAAGCTTGGACAATTATGTCCCATAGCAGTACCAACACCAGTACTGGTACCGGATTTCGAACGTGCATAATATGAAATGAGCAGATTATTACACGTCAGTTAAGCTTCCTCACTTATACAAATAAAACATACGCTCATTCCTCCGGAGACACTGGATACTGAGACGAATTAATTCGTTAGATTCCGTCCATCGACTTGCGCGCATATCATCGATGTCAACAATGCTACAATTTGCACCACACTCCTTCATAATTGAACGAAAAAGAGTAGCATGTCCTCACAGTATTTATAAGCATGCAATTTGTGGACATATAGTGGGAGAACAAATGGTTCCTCTAGGTATTCTGTGTCTCAGATCCCTCTCTTTCTCTGAACTAAAATAACTCAACAATATTTTTAAAACAAAAATTTATTGTATGAAAAAATCGTCAGGTGATGTCTTCAGGAGATCAAGCCTCCAGGTGAAGTAGAAGATGTAAAAGTCATGGTAAGCCAATATTGTCATGATTTTACTATATTAGAAAGCTTTCACATACAGAAACATAGTGAAATTTCAAGTTCACATTGTGACTGGGATTGACAAGAAGAATAATATAAAATGTATATATAATATAATATTAACAAATTTTCTGTGGACATATTCATAACTTTTGATTCAACTAAAAGAACATCTAACAACACATATAAATCAGCAGCAGCAACAAAGACTAAAACAAACCTAAAATATGACAGTGTCTACAAAAGAAATATGGCAAATACAGGACATGCAACATTTATACAGAATTCAAGGCAAAATTTGGCAATCATCTATTTTGTGTATAAATTAATCATTTCATCATGCTGAAACCGTTTGATCTAAGGTGATGTTTAAACATTGAATCAGACTGTGATTTAATCAATCCATTAACCACAAAGATCCAAGGGTGTCCAGAAGCAGTTCCAGGGACTCCTGATTCCTTGACTTCTTTGAACTATCTTGTGCTGCATACAGCAATTTTGTGGAACCTTTGCAGAATCTCAGCATAAAGCTCTTGGAACCCATTTTGGGAATTGCTGATCTAGAGCCACCAAATTTGAAATACAAATGAGATAAAAATGTTGGATCTCAGTGGAAGATTAACATTCTAAACTATCAGTCTGAAATTAAAAAAGGATCCCAAAGAAAATTGGAAAAATGCTGTTGAATACCCACTTTTATAACACATGCATATCCAATGCTGTCTTTTTTCGGCATGATAAATTGTTCTGCATCAATATTTTAATTATGGCTTATGATCTCAGATGACAGATATTCAGACTGGACGACCAAGGAGAAGCTAAAGTTGATATCAAACATCCCGTATTTGTCTCATAAGATGCAATTCAAACAAATAAAAATACTGGATATTTTTTTTTAAAAAGAGATTCCTTTCTTTTCTTTTTTCTTCATTTCTTTTCTTTCTTTCTATTTTTTTTTTTTAAAGAGTTTTATCCTTATTATTTATTCCATAAATCTGTCTCATAATCTCAACCGTGACTTTGGTGTGATGGAACAGAACTTTTTCCATACTGGTAAAGAAAGGGCCATAACAACATAAGAAATATGAAATGCCCCATGTTTTAACTAAACTTTGAAACAGTCTGAAAATGTACAGTTTGGCAAAAGGATTACTATAGGTTTGTCTGCAAGAGTTTCAGTAGCTTTAGGACATGGAATTATATAAATATATTAATCTACAGCCGGACAATTGTATTTTTCCATTATCAACCAACATCAAAAGGCTCTTTAACAGGTTAATTGTAAGGGAATGTGTTGCAGTGAAAATCGAAATCTACATCCCATCTTTTCAAGTGCATTTTATGCCCTGATATTGTATAACTGAGGTGAGGAAAACAGCCCAGGTGTCCAGTCTGGCTATAACTCCAACTGTTGCCAGTGAAACTGATTGCATCATCTGCCATATTGCATTTTATGCAAACTTTCAAACATACATACCTCATATAATTTCCTATTGTTCAAATGTCACAAAATTGTACATATACATTTTCAGATCTATTTTAAAACAAGTCAATATGCTTTGTCCATGCAATGAAAAATATATTTTCTATAAATTAAAAAAATTTTACATGTTACAGATGAACATTTTTATGCATTTTTGGTGAGATTTTTAAAAAACAAGTAGTAAATAATTTTTAAAATCCTCTTAACAAAATTGCTAAAATAAGGAAAAAAAAAGAAGCCTTCCAAGTTGCATTAAGATGTGCCAATGAGAATGTAATTTTTTGTGAATTACTTTTAACAATTGAGAGAACAGCCATTTTTGTCTGAACCCAGCATTATCTGCTTAGGTATATCAGTAATAAATTGTGATTTTGAACAATTTATAGTTATTTCTTTGAATTGAAACTTTCAGGCCAGAAAGATAAAAGTAACTGAAAAACACCAAGAACACAAAACCAATATTTTTTAATGAAATGGTGATTTTCACTGCCACACATCCCCTCAATTAATATTTCTAAGATAAAGGGACTTTAGAAGAGGAGGAAAAGAAAGTACATAATAATCAATGAAATATAAGCATTCTCTAATAATAATAAAGGGACTTTGGCTCAAAAGTAAGGCATTTCTCTCTTTGGCATGGATGGTACATAAAAAAGTGTGGACCCAAACTAAAGTATGGTAACACATTTTCTTCTTCTTTTAGGATCTAATCTTTTCATAAAAATGGCGAGAAAACATTGGCAAGTGAGTTTAGAGTTAAAACATGACAACCAACATCAGGGACTTAAGGCGCACCCATAGAACATTTTCACCTCTTTTACCATGATGACTCATACAAATGACATGAGCAGGACAGGAAGGGAGAGAGATGCAGAGGCTGAGGTGGCATAAAAATTTAGTCACCTTACTTGTCATGGAAACATGTTCATAATGGTGAAAACAAACAGTTACCATAATTATATATTTATATGTTATTTAAAATTTTCTAAGAAAGTTGCCCCCCATCCCCCCTTTTTTTTTTTAAATGACAACAACAAAATACAAAAACAAGGAAGAAAACTGACTTGACCCAACTGACACACATGTGCAAAACACTGAGATTTCACAAAAAAAAGTCACATTATTAGCAGCTGAAAAAAAGCTACAAATAGTATGTGAACTGTTCATCTTTTCATTTATGTCACAGATTTTTACTTGGCAATGAAGAGTGTGGTACTAACTTACAGCATTGGACATAAGCACTATATCAGTTTCATTAATTGGCAATGTGTTATCTCAATATCATGTTTCATAATAATGAAAATGTAAGTGACATCAAATTCATACAAGTTATCAATAGGCCTGTAGCTGATAAGAAAATGAAACACATTTTCACCAACATTTTTTCTTCACAAACAAAGGCAATTTCGTGCCTTAAGGAAGACAACTATATCAGCAAAATACATATCCACCAGAATTCATCCATCTGGAGTTCAACTTCTTTGAAATCATGATTTTACTGAGAGAGCTGCAAGAACTTTTCCATGCATTGAAATTTGACAATCTATATTGACAGAAAAGGAGCAAAACCAGCACTCGGTAAGCCAGGCAAAAATAGGAGAACAGAAAATGAATATTTACTGTTTGAAAAATCTAAAGCATCTTCCTCTCCAACTCTTAGATGGCCAGAGGAAATTAAAGTAAAAACATTAAAAAAATTTCTTTGAGCACATGAGCACTGAGTATAGTAAACAATTTGGCTAGAAAAAAAATAAGTTGTATCACTGAGTTTAATTTATGTTTCTCTAAAAGAGTTGCACATACATTGACACAGAAAGTTATCCTTCGGCCCACATGCTGAAAATTTGTACAAAATATAACTTCAGGTAGATTAAGGAATTTTTGGGGATTTGTTACAATTTATGGAGAGTGAAATTCTTATACATTCTTTGATGGATCTCCACATATAATTGTATATTTGGCAGCTTCAAAGACCCAGACAAAATTTGGAAAGGCTTTTCTTCCAGCAGGTAATTCTGCCTGGAATGCCAAACAGGTCTACTTTATGTGAATCTTGGGCAGCAATGCTGGAAATATGTGACCACTTGTCTGGTTATTTCACTGGCTGCTATGATTATGTCCCTTCTCTCCACTTCCAGCAAAATGGCTATGAAATGAAGGAATATCAATTGCACAATTTCTGCAAATATTTACTTGACAAAAACACCTAGTATATATTTCAAAAATTTTGTGAATTCAGAATACAGAAATATGAACCATAGGATGACAGCATGAAAATAATATCAAGAAAATAAAAAGAGAAAGGAAAGGCAGAAAGAGTGGAAATAAACAAAAAATGTCTGCCTCTACTAATTCTCACAATGTCATTACTACACAACATTTAACTTAAGTTAACAGTCCCTATCAAATAGTCATATTGATTACACTTGGCTTACAGGCAGCAAAATCAAGTGGATGTAAGCAAACAAAAGCAATCGCTGCAATACAAGGAGAATAAACAAGGACGGCAAAACAGATCAGTCTGGCAAACTTACTCTGTGCCACATCATGATGTCTGTTTATCTCATCATTAATCTTCCTGCTTTCAGTTATTTAATATCCTCATGGTAAATTAACGCACTTCATTTCAGTGGTACAATTTTGCCCATGAATCTATCCTTAATTGTGCCGGCTGTCATTTTCTGCAAAAACATTCAATGAACTAAGGTCTAACTTATTAAGTGCATTAGGTTAAAAGAAAAAAAGGGGGGCTGCATTCAGATCTATAAAATGCAATGATCTACATTTTTACACACAGTGAAATCATGTTATTTCATCATAAATTCATGTGAACAATGACAGAATGATTATTTTTATGTAAGGGACATAATTTTTATTATGGCTCTGAACAATGACCCTGTAGCTGCAGGGTAGATTTTTAAACACTTAGAGAGATAGACTCCAGATTATCAAGGTCCGATTCCACTGCACAAAATTATAAAATAGTGAAAATTTCTTGTCTAAAGTGAAGTGTTGGTAGAATTTGATCTTTCATACCTTGGCTCAAGCTGAGCATACATATAATGATATACTGAAGGACATGCACCTACCTGATCAAGTTTCACAAACCCAGAGTTAATTCATAGATGCCAGACACAAAAACAGCACTTCCATCTGCCAAGGCTGATTTCATTTGAGCTGAGCTTTTGGTTTATAGTAATTCCTCAATATGTCTTCTATATGTGTATCAAATGTTTTTCATAAATGAAATGCCTAAATTCGTAAAGTATGACTTTTAATAACTAATCTGACTGAATTATAGACTTTACTAGAAAAGTCACATGTATATAAAATACATACACAAAAAAAAAGTCTACTTGTCAAGTTAAATCATGCATTTTGTTTTACTTGTTGAGAATGTTTAGTTAGCCTTGAGCCAACTGAATTCAGTTGTTGTCTCTAATATTTAGTACAGTAGCACAGAATGATGTTAGAAGCGGGACGTTCACCTAGCTCTTCAGTAAAACTCATGATTACCATTAGTATACGAAGCTATTTTTAACACATAAATCGGGAAGAATTTCAAAGACTGGTTTTAATTAGTAATGGTATTTTTAAGATATGGACATCTGAACGAAAGACACCAACAGAATTAGCCCAGAGCTTTTCTATATTTATGTAGAATTTAATTATTGTATCAAGGCAGATAGAGACAATGTAATTCTGGGAACTTATAAGTATCTTACTATTATTATTAATTAGTTCGTATCTCTCAGGACAAGTAAAAAAAAAAGAAAAATGTTGCCAAAAAACAATTTCCCTTTCATGTCATACATCATACATGTAAGTGCCTTTCATAGTCTAAAAAGACTGGCAGAGGAAACATTTTCACTGCATCTAAAAAGATTTTTTAAAAGTGGAATCCTTGGTAATATTTTAACTCATTGATAAAAATTAAATCTACCCAAACTGAAACAAACAATTTAAATGAAGAACAATGCCTTCCTTTTTTAAAAATTACCATAAATCCCATGAGATTTTAATCCTCTGGTGATTTCCTAGTGGCCAAACACAGTTTTAGGATGAGAAGGGGTGAGAAAACGGCAGTGGAACAGGAGAATTTTTGAGTTTGGAATACTAAGAATTTGTTTTCATTAGTTTTAAGTGCAAGTTTTTTTTACATCTCCTTTGTCTGAAAATACTCTCCACTGTGGAAATGTTATTTGGACACAAAAATCTCCATCTTATATGTATCTGCCTCATTCCTTCCCAAAACTATCACTTGGGGAAGAATTATGATAAACTGGAGAAACGTCACAAAAGATTTCAAAATGAAAAAAAAAGTGCCAGATATGGTTCTTCTGAAAAGTTTTCAAAACAAATAGGCTTATGCTGGATACAGATCACTGACAAAATATTAAAAATTAACCGCAGAAACTCTGTGAGGTAACATACAAATTACAAAGTAACCTACTGTAAAGGTCAAACCTCCCAATTAATCTTTCTTCAGCTAACTGCAACCAATCAGAACAGCCTATTGGAAGTGAAGTCTTTATTCACCAAATAAAAAAGAAGTTAATACAGTAGTCTCCGCCTAAGAACCCGGTCAACGGGAGACAGAAAAAGCGGGTTCTTTGGCGGACCGGGCTCTTAGGCGGATACAACACGAGGCCCAGTGATACCATGTGTAATAACCACATACAGCCGTCAGTACTGTACATGTGCCATGCAAACCAAGCGCGTGGTCAATTACGTATAAAATTCTGCCCCTCGAGTCAGACAACATTAGATGTTAGTTAATGACTATGCTAATTTAGTCTAGGAGTGGCCTGCTTGCACACGAAAGACGTAACTGGGCTATATCCTTTGTGCGGTTCGCCTCCCCCTGCCTTCCCTCCACCTGTTCTCTTTCACTGTACTGTGTGGCTTTGTTCTATTCCGTCAACTTGAAAGAGAATTTTGTGTTTAATATCGAAATTTTACGTAAAAGTGTGCTTGTCTCACGGTCACATGCCGGGTTCTTAGGCGGATTTTTCGTTTCAGAGCGGGTTCTTACGCATGTAAATTATAGTGAAAAAATTCGATTTCGTAGCAACAGCGGGTTCTAAGGCGGATCGGGTTCTTAGGCGGCGAGTTCTTAGACGGAGACTACTGTAGTGAAATGTAACTTTGTCTGACTGTCTGAAGTAAAATCCACTGTGAATTTCTTTTTTGTTCAGGAATGTGTGCTCCGATTTGTTGGAAAGTATATTAATGTTATTGTCCATCACGGCCGACATTTATGTTACTTCTTGTACAAGTAAACAAGAAAATAACCAACCAAATGGGTATGTTTATGCTGTACTTTCTTTTAGCAGCAGTCTTTTTCTTCTTAACAATGGAAGAAAAGCAACTCTAAAGGAAGGTCAGTTATGAATATTTGGGCACTGGAAAAAAAAGGGCAGCATATTTGCCTGTTCTCTGTGTAACTTTCTTGCTGTTTTTTTTCCCTTCTAAATATGAGTTGTGTTTCAAACATTTTAAATTTGTCTATTCTGCATTTAATATTCCAACACCTGTTCCACAAATGTATATATATTAGAGATGGTCGGAGGATTTGTATCATAATATACAAGTATTATTTTTCTTCAAGGGCTCTTTGTAGAGGCAAATTTTCATGAAATAATGGTTTTACACAATAGCCCTAATCTGAAATATCCATCATCTATCTTAAATATATTGACATAAATGTATGCACAGTGGCATTGAGATTAAACTAAAAATATTAAACACATACACACAAAAAATATCACTGTCGTGGCTATTGCTTGGCAAAAATATTTGCAAAAATTGTTTCCATTACGTTCACCCTTGTTACTGTACCCACCCCCGTTAAAAAGAAACAACACTTTTACACATAAACCAGATTTGCTTCTGTCCTCTGCTGTACTTCCTTTGCTGACTAATTCACTTCCAGTCAGTGTTTTTGAAAAACACTCATACTGTCCACAATAATAAATCAACCATCAGCAATTTCTAAAACCTAGGGAGAGCGCAGTGTCGACCCAGTCATGAAACTGTATGTGCGCAGGGAACCACTTTACAAGAGAGGAAAAGAACTGTTTTACTTGAAATGTACCCCTATCTTAGATAGATTTTAGTTACATAAATAAATATTCGAACTACTGTATTGCTCCATAGTCTATACAAAAACTAAATGTCCTTCTTGGAATTAAACGCTGGACATCCTATGTGTACATTATAGGACCATGTGGAAAGTCTTGATGCTTACTTATTAAATGTTTTGCTTGCTGACTTCGTATAGATGAGAATGCAATGACAAATGCTCATATTCTTATCCAGATTTTGTGAAGTTTTCGCCTTGTAACACTGCACTGACAAGTTACCTTTAAAAAAGTAAATGCAGATTCACTTTTCCAAGTATGTCCCTTGATGAATATGGATCTGGCATGAAAAAACTGAACAAAATAATAACATGAAAAGAGGTACTGAACATGGTTAGTTGAATGTTAATATTTTAAAATTATTTGATTTAGTATTTGCATGTTCCCTTCAGTAGGAAATGAACACATTAAGAGAGTGGCATAGAAAATGATATTGTCATAACCATCATGATTTTCAGTGACAAATATGACAAATTGTACGTAGGTCCAGCACCGGAAGAATTCACCATAAATATTATCAAAAGACAAAATTGGGTTCCTGATTATCTGAGTCAGCAAGCTTACAGGAGTGTAGAAAAGCAGCCAAAAGTTTGTGTAATAAAGTTGGAGAGGACTAAAAAACTTTGATAATAAAACATAATTGTTCAGTAGGTAACAGGAATGCTATTGATAAAATCTGAACAATAAATAAGAGATAAGTTCCTGTGTTTTAATGCAGACTTGTGTGCTGTTACAGTGATTATAGTAAAATATAGGTAAGAAAACAAAGATCTTCTGAGTGCTTCTTTAACAAATGAGCATGAGGAATTGTTACCTAATACTCTAATAGGGCTGCACACCTTTAACTCATAGCAAAAGCCTCAGGCATGGATTCACACAGGCCAGTTACACTGATAATATAACATGCATGTCTCTTATTCTTTGCTGTGTAAGTAATCCAAGGGGACAGTATTCTAGGCTTAAAAATGGCGTCACGTTTATAGCTCATTACTTCCCTTAGTCTGCTGATTCCATTTTATTTTCTCCAGCTATCTTTAATGCTGCTTCAGCATTGCTTGGAGCTGAAGAAAAACAATGTACCATGGATTATCATATATAATAATAATAATAATAATTTTAAAAAAGACTTGATTTATGGTGACTGTTTCCATGGTTGCTAACTGATGTGTTTTCTTAAATGTGGTTTGCCTTCACTGTCTAAAACTAAATACACAGGTAATATACAGAGGTACAGAAGACATTTTTTTCCCCCCTAATTAATTAACCACTCTCTACTGCAATATACTTATGATTTTACGACACTTGGTGACTGCATACCTAGGGAACCTAATCCACACGCATAAGAAAAAATGCTATTATATAAAAATTTACCATTTTTAAAAAAATAATTTCACAGATTAAACTGGGACTGCACCAACAGAGGTTCAGATCTTTCCTCTTCAGAATAAATCTATGGTTAAGACAGTTAAGATGTCAAAATCATCCAAAAACTTTTAACATATACATGCATTACATAAATAATGATGAAAAATGAGTGATCATATGAAATAATGCATAAATTCAGGCCTTACACCATTTAATCATGACAGCACACCTCCTATCCCCATTCCCCCCAAAAAATGACAACAACATTTCGCAAAATTACAATTCAACATTCACAACAGCATTACATCTCTTGTGCCTTATAATTCAATACAACCTGCCCATTCAAAACCAATAATTTTGACATTTACAAATAAAAGATATAAAATAATAATTTGTTTTTACGTCTTAAATCCTGACATGTTTCAGGAAATAAAAATTTACACCTAGGCCTACATAGCAATTAATATATAGTTTGGGTTAGAGATGAGATGGATTACAGTGATTCTCAACCAGCGATAAGAAATAGCAGTCAAGCTGATGATACAGTAAAATTCACTGTATGGCTCAGTGAAGGTCTACACAATTAACAAGCTGACACACAGGGTGATACATAATGAAAGCACTAAGTTCATGACAGTAAATTTCACAGAACACTTCAGCTCATCAAATCTTTTCAGTCCAGCTGTGATTGAAGACTGAGCACATGACAAATGGGTTATGGATCTTACAGTGTTATGATAATGCTGTAGATTTGCAAATCTTGGCCACAGGCAGACATGGAACATGCACTGTTAAATAAAGTGAAAATTCAATGCAATGAGAATTTATTACAATGAAGAAATGAAAACATTGAACAACTACAAAATTAATATCTGAAGTCTCTGATAAAATGATATCATTGGCAGTACAAAGCATGAAAGGGCAATGCTGGCTGTTATTCAATGGAAATGATATTAAAGACAGTGATGTAAAACATCTCTTTTTCAAACATAATTTTTACCACATTGACATTCTCTAGGAGAAATAAATTTCACAAGAGTGGACAAAGTTGACAGACAAATGTGATGATATTTGCAGTCACCAACACTTCATGTATGCCCACAGGACTGACCAGGCAAGCTATCTGTTCATTTTTGACACAACCTGATAAGTAGAACTGTACATACCATGAAAATATCTGTCAAATACACCAAAGGAAGGAGACTTTTGAGACAATTTTGATACATCATGGTCTCTGAGATGAAGCTGACGACAAAGTATAATGACTTAAGAAATATATATCTTGGTCACAGTGTGTTAAATATCTTGTTATTTGTTACTGAGACACAACCTTCATTTTGTTGTAGCTTTAAATATAAAAATGTGTGATCTATTACATCAAAAATACCAACAATCATGCACACAAGAAAGTGTGATTGAGAACACCAGTATGGGTAGATAGTTTAAAGTTAGCTTCAGCATCTGGCAATCAGTTATTAAGCTTTTCATGAAAAAAAAATTAATTAAAAATTCAGTTGTACCTCAGAACAGAATAGCCAGTATATGTTTACAATTCTAAAGGTAAATGAGTTTGATTCATTAACATTACATTAGTATATCCTTCAATATATTGACTAACAGTGAAATCTCCATCCTGCAGCCCTCACATTTCCTTCTACAGTCATCTCACATGGATAGTCCCTGATTGGTGACACAATGACTTATTGTATTTTGATTGTATAAAAATTCAAATTTTCCTAATTCACCTACAACCACGGACAAATTGTTAGTAGTTGGTAATTTTAATGGCACATTCACATTCCAGGTTTGAAAGTTCGATCAAATAACATAACATGCATTATATATTCCAAAACATATGATGAATTGATAGTCACTGTCAGAGGATAAGATTGAAAACTGAAGAAAAACAGGTGTAGGCATAAACTGGTGGTATTACGAGATTAGATTTGACTGGAAATGGAAATGCCTGATTTGTGTTACTTTAGAAACAGAGTGAGATATAAAATCCTCTGCAACATCATCAAGTTTATCTCACTACACAATCTCAACTGACGGGTCACCCACCCACAGAAAATGAAAATGCATTAGTTTCACCTCTTGCATTTTGTAGAAAATACGTCGTAAAGTAGTCCAGGCAGAAAAACTTCCATGATGATGGCATAAATCGCTCATTTAAAAAAAACAAAATAAACAACCTTACTGTTTCTCTCTCTGAAGTACAGATTTCTGGTTGGACCATTTTGGTGGATGGAACTTTGTCATGAACTGAAATGGAACTCGTCCACCTTTTGGATACAGAACATGAAATCCAAATATCTGGTTTTATGTCATCAGTTAAGCAAGCCTTGTTTTACCTAATTGAACCTGACGAAAGTCTCAGATTCAGAAGACTAAACCTCTTTCTGTTTTGTCAGTTTAATTCATTGCACTGGATATGACCAGCTGAAGGTTACAGAACAGTTCTGTTTGCCACTGTTTCTGAGCAAGGGACCATCTGTCATTACATTTTATGTAGATGCTTGCTTGGTGGAAATTTCACTGTGTAACAACACCCTTTCATAAAATGAAAAACTATTTGACAATGAACTAATATTAAACCAAGTATGTTGAAAACCTTTACTGTTTAGTTCAAAGATGGCCAGGGGCCACTCACTCACTGACTTTTGTGAAGAAATGGTATCACCAAAAGTTACATCATAACATTCAAGGAGCATAGTCCAAATTTCAGAAATTAAAAAAAAAAAATGTACAGTTTTCTCTAAAGTTATGAAAAAAAAAGGGTGGCCTGGGTCTCAGAAAGAGTCCCGCAGGGTTAAGAGGACCCAGGAGCTTAAACAGTAGCACAAACTTGCTGGAATCTAAAAAAAAAACACAAAAAAAAAAAAAACATCTTGGTAATGTGTGATAATTTAAACAGTATGTTATTCAAGATGCATTCTTACCTCAGCTGTTAAACTCTCACAATCCAACTGCTATTGCAATTATTAACAAATATAACTATTCATGTGCATATCTGCCATCAATCACACAGATTTCTATGGCCCCTAACATGAGCCCCAAATCTGGCTATGCTGCATATCACCACACTTATTATAAAGCACAGTGACCTTATTGTGCGCTTTGGCTTAAACAACACTGTCTTCATTAGAACTGTCTTGTCTTGATTGTTCTATCATGTCACTTTTGGGTCTACCTGCAGTTTCTACTGTCAACCCAGTAATTTCCAAGGCTGAGGCTGCAGAAGAAGGATGAGCAGCGGGAAACGAATGTCTGTCCTTCTGTTTTGGCTTTGGTGCCACTTTAGGTGAATATGTTCTCACTGGAGATGGATCAGCTGCCATTGGGGCAGCAGCTGTGACAGTAGCGGCAATAGCTACTGGGGTAATGTTGTCTACCCTACGCCCTGGGCTGGCGCTCCTGAACTGTCCTGGGCTGGCACTTCTGAATTGTCCTGGGCTACTAGCTGTAACTTTCACTGTGCTGACATCAGCTGCATTGTCCTCAAACTCTAACTGACGAACAATATCTATGACCTCTTTGTCTTCTGTCAAAAGTTCTTCCTGTTTACCTAGTAACTGTGCATGTTCCCCTTCAGTGAAGTCTACATCACCAGGTGGAAGCCTTTCTGGTGACTGTTGCATAGATACCTCATAGTCAGAAGATCTATCTCGGCCCATTGCTCCGCCGATTTCTGATCTTGCAGTTTTTTTCTCCTCAGTATCCATTTGAACACTGTCCTCTGTAGAAGCACTGATCAGAGCTGATAATTCAGAGTATTCTATTTCTTCTTCATTGTCATCTTTTCTGGACACAACCTGCTCAGCCTTCTCCACAGATTGGCTCATGATTGTTGTCAGTCCTTCAGAGATTTCAGCTTCAGCACTCTCTTTCACTTTCTCAGTTATCTGGCCACCATCAGATCCAGGACTGGCAGGTTCTTCATGAAATGTGCCCATATCTGTTTTCATGCGCTTACTTGGGTCAATACTCCCAGGTGCACCGGGTTTCTTTGAAACTGGAGGCTTTTTCAGACTAGGAGGAACTTTCTCAATCTCCATGCCATCTTCCCCTTCAGAAAGATGCCGCCGCAACTCACTGACAAGAGCTTTATGCACAATGTCATTTGATTGTTTCTGCTTCCGCATAATTTCAACTTGCGAATCAATGTCAATGTGATGAGCTGGTTCATCTGCAGTGCCAACTCCACACCGGGCTCCAGCTTCTCCTATCCCCTGCCTGTTGGCAATTTTGGCTGTGATCTCCTTCAAGAATTTATCTTCTGGTTTGACTTTTCCACTGCTGGTACCACTCTCATCACCAGCAACTTGAAACATCTTCATTTGCTGTTGCATGCTGTGAGTTGAGGTGATATTTTCCTGTGATTGTAGGCCCTCTCGACTGCCTCTGACATTTTCTCGACTTCTACCCATCTGCCGTCCAGGAACCTTCAAAGGGATGAAAAATCAGTTCTTGAAATAACAGTTTAATTTCACCTAATTAATCACACTTGATTACTGCAAGGTAAAAAGGAAAAAAATTAATTATAATCACATAAAAATTCCTCCACCAATTTTCCCAGGAATGAACATTCATTTCAGACTATATCTATTGATTCACTAAAATAAATGGTCATGTTCAGTATGACCATTATGCTTAATTCCCTTGTGGGGATGTGGGACCAAAAATAAAATGATGGAGTTATCTATTAAGCTACACAAAATGAGAAAACCTTGACTTCGTTGAGAAAACTTTTGAGTTCTGATATGAAATTCGCATCATGCAACTCACACAGAATCTAACAGTCTCTAAATAAAAGTAGGTCTGAGAACAGGCAACGGCAACCTTTCATATAGTCATATAGTATGGGCCAGACCTGAGAAATGAAAGGATGTAGAGGGACAGATATCCTCATCTCATATTAAAGCCCTTGTATAAACGACATAATATTACTTACTTACTATATCAACGGTAGAGCAAAAAAATATTTCTTCTTTATCATGTATTTATTTAAGCGTCAAAAATTATCATGGTATGAACATATAAATTTTCTGTAACTCAACATCACCTCCCTTATATTAACTGTCTTCTATGACATCCATTTCACCTTTCACCATTACATGCACAGCACACTTGCAATTTTTCTTCTCTACTCCCGATCATCTCCTCCTTCTTAGACATGCATTATTATATGTGTGAAACGCATTGTGAATGAGTATAGAGTATTTTATATGAACACCCTTGAAGAACACTGATGGGCCATTGATTTCCTTTCTTCCTGAGTTATGGAATTCCTTACAAGCTGTTATCTATTATATATTTCAGTAACTTGCAACCTTTGGCATGACTAACTGACCAAACTATACACTCTTCAGGCCTTAAATTTGGCAGGAAGGTGGCAATTGAGATAAGGAAGATGATGGCTGTAATTAAAAGTTGTTTACTTCAAGCATGTATTTTTAAAAAATAACAATGTTTATTGCTATGTAACATCTGTATTTTTGCATGTTTGTTTCGTAATATAATAATAGTACCATGCATGTCATAAAAAGTAATCGTATGAAGCGTTCAGTTTGGTGCGTAGTGTTCTGGTGCGCATGAGTTCTGAAGCAAGACTGTAGTTTATTACTTTGATTATATGAGAGAGAGAGAGAGAGAGAGAGAGAGAGAGAGAGAGAGAGAGAGAGAGAGAGAGAGAGAGAGAGAGAGAGAGAGAGAGAGAGAGAGAGAGAGAGAGAGAGAGAGAGAGAGAGAGAGAGAGAGAGAGAGAGAGAGAGAGAGAGAGAGAGAGAGAGAGAGAGAGAGGGGGGGGGGGAGCACATGATTGTTTATTCCGGGCAATGCCCGGTAGCTCATCTAGTAAAATAATAACTTGACATTGCATTCAGTTAGCATGTATAGCATGCAATAGTTTCAAGTAAAAAGAAAAAAAAAAGAAAAAAATCAGGCAATCAGTCAATACAAACGGCAGATAATTTTGTAAAAACTACCTGTGTTGTTCACGATAAGATCTAATTTATTTCTACTATGATATTAATACTGGTTGCACTGAAAAATCTAGTTTCATTACTTTTACTGTTTGTCACTGGTTCATTACTTTCATGCAAATCTTTACTTTAGTTTTTGTTCTTTCTTTTTTTCTAAAGTGGACCCTATATTATAATATGCTAAAGTGGGCCACTGGATGGGACCATTTTGATCTCTAAGAAAGTAGATCTCTCTGGGAAGATAAAAAAATTTAGTTGGCAAACACATCAAGAACAAACAATCCAAATAATATCCAGGTATTCAAGGGGGACCCTGTGTTGTCAGAGACGAAAGCTATAGTGTATATTTCCCAGCATGCAACTTGAGTAATGATTTTATGTCCACATGCATCCCCTATGTGTGGAAAAAGAGTAAAATAAGCAACCTGTGCTTATGTGTTAACTCAAATTTGCAAATTTCCCCGAGACATACAGTCCTATCACCCTAGAGCTTGCAGCTGATTGATTCTTCTTTGCAGAACACCAACTTCTTTGAATTGGTTGTGAGAACGGTGGCTTGTGTGTTTGACTACAGGCAAAAAAAAAAAAGCATCAAATCTAAACATATATTTGAGGACTGGGGAAAAAAACTGACAGGTCTTCTCAGTACATGCATCTCTTACAGCTTCAACATTGGCATGAGCATTTAAAATTACTTCGACATGACAACCTTGAAATCAGTTTAACCAAACATTTTTTTGAAAATTTTTTTTTTATATATTTCTATCCGAAGAGTGAGGTGTTCAATCATAGTTACTAATACTTAATGCCTTTCAAGAGCACTGAATTCAGAGAACCATTTTTGGCCAGGTATGAAGTGTGCAGTACGCTACTGTACAACTACTCACATTCTTGAACATTAATCCTCTTACTTAAACATTTTGTTCTCCGTATGTCATGAAAGTATTTTTCCAAATGCTGACTTCCAGAAAGAGAGAGGGCAGGAGGGGGCAGAGGGAGTAGCAAGACCAAGTTTATCCTTGACAGTCCTAGGTATCTCATCTAGGATATAATTTCCCTAGAAACGTTTTATTACATAGCAAGAACAGAAAGGTAAGCTGTCGTCATCACTGTATAGTTTATAATAACAGACAATAATAAACTGACAATAATTAAGTGAAAACAGACTAATAACTGTTATTGATGATGGGTGTGGTCAGTCAGTATGTGAGACTTCTACAATCTGAACACCAACAAGTTTAGAAACGAATTATGCAATGTGTCAATATAGTTACCTTTCAAACTGAGTGAGACCTTGAAAAGAAGGAGAGCAAGAAATGACAGGAAAAGAAAGACACTGCATTATGTGACTGATCACCACCGGAATATAAGCAATTGTGAAGAAATGCTGATGGCAGTGAAAATCTAACTTATTACCTGCAGTAAATGGGCATCTGTATGAGATGGTGGCCTGTCATCTGATACACAAACATAAACAGGACGATAGAGTATTGTTTGGTCGGTCTCTGGATCTACTTCCTCTCCCATGTACACCTGACCCAGCTGAAATTCTGGGCTTATGTACATTCCACCCTCAACATTTGGAGCTGCACTCTCTGTATGACAAAATCAAAGCTGAGGTCAGAATTTCAAAATATTACATCAGATAACACTTTGCTTTGTATACAGTCTCTGCAATTAAAGGGAGTATAGATAAAGAAAAAGCAGACATAGAAACCAATTTTCATTACATTTAACCTACCAGGGTCTCTTCTCCTCCATCATCTCTTTTTAAGCTACTGATTTGTCAAATGAAATCATATATATTGTTATTGGAGTGACGTAACCATAAGAATGAAGTTTTTGGCACATTTTGTTGTTATTTTTGTATGAGAAAGATAATATGGTTGGCATTATCAGCAATGCACTTATGCACATCACATATATGTTTACAGATCAGTATACATCCAGGTTTAAAAAAAAACAAAAAACACAAAAGGCTTAAATGGATAGCAAGTGACACAGATGATATTATTTCAGACTTGCATTTTCTGATCACAAGCATAAATTTGTAGCTCAAAGTATTGTAGAACTCAGTGCTTACCATAATGTATGTCAGGCATGGGGCTGTTGGGTATTCTGAATGGCACTGTTGCTATAGTAATGGGCATGCTAACTTCTGCAGCATCCCCTTTTCCTTTGGAAGTTTCTAGGTAGAGCTGTAAATTGATAAAAACCAGTCAGTGACCACTATTCACATCTTTCAGAGTCATGGAAACCAAAACATATCTTCAAATATTCCATCACTCACATTTAATAAATTCATTTTAAATGTCACATTACACACAACAGCTCTAAAGAGCGACAGAAATTTTAAGGCCAAAAAAAAAACCAAAAAAAAACCCAAACCTGTCACCATGTGTCATGCTAAAAATTTTGAACTTATTGTTCTTGCTCCAGAAGTCACCACTTATTTTCCATCATATGTATTGCTGTGTTTTTCTATAAATATCATGACAGATGGTACAGTTGGATAATGAAATCTTCTTCATCAAGCCACAATGCAAACATGCTTGTGGTGGTTTTTTTTTAATGCTCTGCTTGGGTTATCCCCATAACTGTCGCATCTACCTCTTTGCAAAGTACACGTGTATATTTGTTTAGCTGGGATATAGAAAGCATCTAGCTCACATATCACATTGTTAGTTATGTATGCAGTCACTGACCTCATCTGATAATCCCAAATCAGTTCCAAACATGGTAAATAATATCACCCCAGCAACTGCTGCAAACCAGCTGTTCAGTATGCTATCAATGTAGATAATATACTGCTTTTCTTTTTCAATTTTTGATTTTTAAATTACTGATCTACATGATATCTGCAATATTTTTTTTTTCATACTAAAAGGCACCAAACATATTATGTATAATACAAGAATGCTAGATGCATGTAGGTATCAATACCCACATTACTGACAAACTCAAATCATTTTGATTGTCACAACTGTTTCCCACATCCAGAAAGTTTTTTTCTCTCAACTCTCATCATCTCAGTAATATGAATGCCAACTTGGTTTGTTCACAAATTTTCAAAGTTACTGATGAAATCTTGTGCATAAACATGGCAAACAATTAGATAACCATTTGTAAATGAATAAAGTAGGATACAAAATTAATCACAATATGTTTTATACTTTTTGAAGTGGTTTCATATTATTACATAATAACCTACCATTGTCAAAATTTGTGAGAAGAAAAAAAGACAGGCAGCTTTTCGAAACAAGAAATGCTAAACACAAAACTTACAGAGATTTAAAATAAGTATAAATAATGTGACAAACACAAAAAAAGGTAATTGTACAATTAAAGTAGGACATTCCATTTTGATCATGCTTTGGGCAAATCAGGGCCGAATTTTGCAAAATGTTCTTTTTTGTCTTTCAATGTCCTGTTTCCATTACAGCTTCTTGAAACCCTATAGGGAGGTGGTAGTAGCATTTTTTTTTTTTTACAATATTGATTAAATAAAAAGGTGTGGATTTCTGCCATAACTAAGAAATAAGCTAAAAATCAATGACCCACTTTAACTCCATGGCAACTAAATATCAGGATCAGATACTAAATGTTATGGATAGAGTAAAGTTCACTCCTCTCTCAAAAGTATCCAGTCCAGAGGCCTGGCAATTTGAGCAAGCCAGAATGCAAGGTACTGAGTAGCTATGCCACTCAAATCCTTTTCATGTACAAGCCAATCACTGACCCTGTCATGAAACCAGGCCAGTGTATTCAAAGAACTGTATATATGGCAGATTCCGTGAACATAATTGAGAAGTATCCCAAAAACAAAAAATATTCAAACTGCTTTATTATGGTCATATTATATATCAAAAGAAAGGAAATTTAAAGCTGAATTCAATTCTGCAAGAATTAAGGGCAACAGGCTCTTGGTTTACAAGTTACAGTCCATTTTGTACGAGTACATTAGAAAGGTTTCCAGTTGAGATCAGCACAGAAACGTTCATATAATTCACCTTTATTGCATCTAAATTTCATTTAATGTTCTTGAAATATTCTCTCAAGAATGTCTTCCACTCCATTTAAATAAATTGGCGATAATTCCAAACACCTTCTTCACTGGTGATGATAAATCATGGGTGCATCCTGAAAGAGTTGAGGGGAAGTAAAATATTTCAAATGGTTGGGAATATCTAAAAATGTATTTAAGATTAAAAAACCCATTTCAAGTAGAATTGTTTTTTCCCTCTGCTGTAAACTTAACGCTCACACTGCGTGCAACGGCTTAAAGCCTGCTGTCTGGACAGTGACCTTACTCACTGAGAATCTTATCTGGGTCGCACTGACCCTTGCCGATGTACGATGACCACACTACCGCTGTCCACGTGATTCGGTTTGTATTTGATTGGTAGGAAAACATTCGCTGTTATGCCTTATATCACACTTGAAAATAAATTAACCAGCAAAACCTTTGTCTGTCAGCCTCCAACCAATGATCTGACTTATGATACCAAACTGACAGCTGTAGTTTTCGTGAGAACGAAGCACGATAACTAGCCACGTCCTCCCAAGTCCTAAACAAATGGTTTCATCCTGATTGACACATATTAATAAATCAATGTGGGCATTTGTGGCAAAGATCATTTCAGAGCTGGTTTCTGATTGGATACAGACAACTCCAGATGGTGAGAAAATGAGATAATATTGCAAATTTGTTGAGCAACAGTTTTCATGTCGATGTTAGATCTTTTGAAAGTGTGGGGAGAGCCTTTGAAAGCTTAGTCTTTTGTGATTCCGACCAGTGGTTCACTGGTTAACATGTCCATGTCACAATGCCTTTGATTTAGAAGAGATACAGTGAGCAATAAGACGGCAGTTATGTCTCAAAAAGGTCAATGACCCGACGCATGAAAATACGGCCTGCGTGCAGCGCAGTCAGCTTGATCATACCATATTGGTACACTCTTGCAGAGTGAATGCATGGAAAGTCGATACCGTATAGGTACGCCCATCGCAGGGTGAGGATTAAGTCCTTTGTGCAAGTGTAGTTTCTAGTTAGGGCCAACAAAATGACTCTGTATGTACCTTTAGAGTATAGTAAATCTGCACCAGTCCACAAACTTCAATCATGGTGGGAGGCATAATGGGTACTACAAGTCTTCCCATCAGTTCATCCAAACGTGATGTATCATGGGGTGGTACCTTGTCACTTTCTGCTTCCATTACAGTGTGGCGGACTTCTTTTGATAAGCCTAGTACACCTTTATTGATAAAGAATTCTACATACTGTGGATTAAAATAAAAATGATATCAGATTAATTAACGCTTGCTATTCTTACAAATTTTGTGATGCTCTATTTTTTTCTTTGACTAGAATGTCAATCATGATATCAAGCAAGTATTTTCTGATATCTTTTGCGAAGCAATTTTAATACTCCTTCCAATGCTTTTCAAGGTATTGTACTTGTAGAATTAACCTTTCAATACTAACTGGGCACAGTAGACTTTAGAACAGCCCCTTTCTTGTCTTGTGGTTAAAAAAAAAAGTCGTAATTCTCTATTTATCTCCTTAATTTCTTCGGTGGGCGTTCTCAATACATTTACTATACTTTGTCTCAGAGAATAGGCATAGATTATCCTTATTTTTATAATCCTCTTGCCGATATAACTTCAGGGCCCAGAGAAATAGAGGTTGGCCAAAAAATTTGCAAGTGATAAACATTAATATGTGAGCGAGCCTCACTAATCTTAACGGAAATCGCATTTCTTCAGTTTTGAGTTATGAATATCACCATAAAGTATGAAATCTCATCTTTTAATTTGGTGTAAAAATTATTCCAAAGTTATGGCTTTTTAAAGACACCTACCCCCCCCCCCCCCCACCATCAAAGATGGAGGAGCGATTTTCGCTCTCGGCGAGATGGGTGGCCTTACTATCTTCCTAGCAGTGGATACTTGTAATTAACCTACGACTTAGAAATTTTACATGCTTATGCCAATATAAATGATACACGCCCTGTGAAAATTTTGTGACAATAGATTTATTAATTTTGAAGTTATCAGGAGTTCAATAACCCTGTTATTGCTGTGATATTGGATGTCAAAGGCAGTTTTAATTAAAGGCATCAAAAGCAATATTTATCATATTTAGAGGCTGATTTGAGAACCTAATAATTTCATACAATACAGAAAAATGGTTGACCTTCAAGTTTCAGCCAAAATGAAAAAATCATCAAAAAATCGGATATTTGTGTTTCATCGCGATTTTCTCCGTTTGGTCCAGTGCGACTTCTGTTGAGGTTAGTGGGGCTCGTTCACATATATCTCTTATTTATGTTACATTACAGTTAATATGCAAAATGGCAGCACTGCAGAACACCATCAATCAAATTTCTTAAAAGTGAAATTACTTAATACCTAGTATTTTAAGCCATACTGACTACATGGAATGCATATTTATAGCCTCTGACATATTATTTTGAAAATATCTTACTGAGAAATCTCTCACTATGCATTCTTTGCTGCTAGTTTCTTCTGGGAAAAATGGCTCGCAACAATGTTCCATGGTACACTGAAAATATTCTCTGTTTTAACATGACACATTTTACACAAAATAAAAATATCCTGTGAAATCCGATGTACATATTGTATCATTTACAGCCACTCAGTGCTGAATGAAATTTGGGAAATGACAAAAGGATGTTCATATTCATAATTCAATATCAAGAGCAAATCACAATGATATATTCTTAATAAAATATACCTGAATTAGCTTGCACAGTACCCATACTTCTGAATCACTTCCATTTTGTACTTCAGCTTTAAGTTTTATTTGCTCCCCACAGACATATGAAGTTCTCTCCATTGTTGCACGTAACAAGAGAGGACCTTTTCCACAGCAGAGACTACAAGAATTTCTTTTGGCAACAGAAGATACTGGGGTCTATATGGGAAACAAGAGCAATCATAATAAATCCACACAAAATACAGAGTATAAACATTTATAATGTATCAAGGCCTGGCTCTTCATTTGTCGAACCCACTGCATGTTACGTACATACTGCTTGTATTTTGTGGGATAATTTAATGGGATTATGGATTGGCAGTGCAAGTAGACAGCTTTTTGTTTTTTCCTGCTAGTCCACAGCTTTTCCAGGATTGCTCTATAGTGTTACAAATAATACAGGATGATACAATTCATTAAATGTTTATCCAATAAGGCAACAACATCTGGAACCATGAATTGAAAAGAAAAAAAAAGATGAGAGAGACACTGACATACGTGTTCTTCAGAAAAGTTACCAAGTTTGTACAACAGATTTATTTACATAACTCAAGCAACCTGGAAAGCATACTTCCATACATCTGGCCTTTATAGGAAATGTCATATCACGTAACATCACATTTGTACATCTTTAGTTCACATTATATGACAATGGAAGGTTATCAAACCTGAGAGCAAATAATAAAACTTACTTCAAAAACTATTGTGAAAATTTCAAAAAACATTTATACATACAACTGATAAAATAGAATGGATTTGTAAATTGTGTAAAAACAGTAACTCATTTGATCCATAACACTGAATCTTGCAGGTTATAGAAGTCTTAAATGAATTTCTACAACGAAAACTACATTTATTTTATTTAGTCATGCTGATGACTCACCAAGAATCTGTCATCCATACAGTCAATATGAGGCCCGATGATTGTGAAATAACGAATACACTGTGGGCATGAGGCATACGGAATGTTGAGATTCACCCGTACATAATATCGTACATTTCCAATTTTGCTCTCAAATGAACAAGGCAAGGCTGTTTCAGGAAGCTGGAAGTGAAATGGGTAACGGTGCCGTCCTCGAGTAATGATGGGTATCCCCTGGTGGGAATCGTTTTCATCTGTGAATATTATTTAGAAATGGAAAGTTACAAAAAAACAATTATTATCTGTACACTCTAAGGAAAACACTGAAAATTGTGGCCTATCAAATTGCTCAGAACAATGATCATTGTGTTTTACTGTTTGAAAAAAAGAATTACAGGTGAAAAATGCTGAAAATCTTTCCTTACCACATAGTCACAGTCTGATATTTAAGTATATCAGCTCATTTACACATTGGAGCTTACTTGAAAAAATATATTTCTCCTCAAACAAAGCTAGAAGGTAATTGCTACATCTTGGAATGCTGTTGAATTTTGTAGTGCATTAGCAGTGCATGTGACATTAACCCTCACCCTGCGAGGGGCGGCAATTGTCGGTATTTACTCGCAAGCGCTCACGTCGCACGGGCGGCAAAAGTCAGGAAGGTCAAGCTGACCGCGCCACGCGCAAGCCGTATTTTCACGCATCAGGTCACTGACCTTTTTGAGACGTAACCACCGTGTTATTGTTCACTGTATCTCTTCTAAATCAAACGCATTGTGACATGGACATGTTAACCAGTGAACCACTGGTCGGAATCACAAAGACTAAGCTTTCAAAGGCTCTCCCCACACTTTCAAAAGATGTAACATCGACATGCGAACTGTTGCTCAACAAATTTGCAATATTATCTCATTTTCTCACAAGCTGACCACCATCTGGAGTTGTCTGTATCTAAGAACCAATCAGAAACAAGCTCTGAAATAATCTTTGCCCCAAATGCCCACATTGGTTTATTAGTATGTGTCAATCAGGATGAAACCATTTGTGTAGGGCTTGGGAGGGCGTGGCTAGTTATCATGAATGCTTCGTTCTCACGAAAACTACAGCTGTCAGTTTGGAATCATAAGTCAGATCATTGGTTAGAGACTGACAGACTAAGGTTTTGCTGGTTAATTCATTATCAAGCGTGATAAGGCATAGCAGCAGCGAATGTTTTCGTACCGATCAATAAAAATCGCACCACGTGGACAGCATTTGTGGTCATCGCATAGCGGCATGGGTCAGTGACCCCAGATAAGATTCTCCGTGAGTAAGGCCACTGACCGTGCAGCGGGCTTTACGGGTAGCGCGCGGGGTATGGGTTAAAAATACTGAATTGATTACTTTTACCAATTGGTCAGCATAGGTGTTACTTCCACATTGAATATTTTTGACCCTGTTAGTTAGGGTTGAGGATTGGGTGAAAATTACATTTAGCCAACTTGATTCAATAATTAATCTTTTCTTTGGTGGCATGGCCAAGATCATCTTTCTGGACACTGAGAGCATATAAAATAGCATATTATTCTTTTTCAATACCATAAATAACCTTTTGTGAATATTGTAGCCCATTAGTCTCAATGCCTTCTCCCAGCCTAGATAAAATGCAGACTTTCAATTTAGGCCAATATTAGCATTATAATTGTTTGTACATATTATAACAAATGACTTTTCCAATTTTGTGCAATGAGAAAATGAACTGACAGTTGCAAATTACCTTTTCCCCACAGAAGTATTCTTTCATCAATGTAATGTTCATCTTGTTTCATTGTCCTTCTCTCACCTGCACGGGTGATTTTCCACTCTGCATGAGCTTTGCCCCTCAGGAAAACCTTAATATCTTGAAAAACAAAACAGTGAAAAATCATATTTTTTAAAAGCAATGAAGCAGTCACAGATATAATAAGCATACAATTTCATTTTTGTCTCACAAAACATTGTCCAACATACCGTGCCCAACACTGAATGAGGTTAGAAAATTTCACATCCCATTTCATTTTCATAACTTAATTATTTATATAATTCAAAGTTAGTATTAGTTCAACAGTCATATGAACTGTCAGTGAATATAAAAAAGGAAATTTAACCTAGCTGTATACTGATTGGATGACATGTTTTCTTTTGTAAACTTATCTAAAGAAGCATATTCACCAACCAATCCTGCTAGGCAAAGCCAGGAATTTAGCCCCACCATTTAGCTATTATTATTATTATATTTTAAAGTTTCATTATTGGGAGCTGTTACGCTTGCAGCTTGGTGCCGAGTGTTCTTTCAGTTGGTTGGGGGAGGGGGGGGGGGGTTAGTTCTGTTGGGCAGTTCATTTCAATTTATAAAATTTATTGGAATACTTTGAAAGAACTGCACTTTGATGCCTTTGAGACAGCTGTGCCCTGGTTCTCGAGAGAGTTGCACTTTGGTTTTTTGAGAGGGATGCACTTTGATTTTTTTAGACAGCTGCACTCTGGTTCTCTGAAAGAGTTGCACTCTGGTCCTTGTGACAGCAGTGCTCTGGTTCTTTGAGAGAGAGAGAGAGAGAGAGAAAAAGAGAGCGACAAAGAGAGAACTGCAAGTAGAGAGAGGTGCTAGGAGAGGTGCACTTTTGGGGAGGGGGGGGGGGGAATAAATTTTGTTATTCATCCCACTGTTTGTGTTCCCTGTATCTCAAGCATTAAAAACTCGCCCGATTTTAAACAAGCCCCACCGCCACTCACATGGCTCCGGTTTGCATGAAATTTTACAGGTGCCTTTCTGTCGACCTCTTCTTTAGATTTTGACAGTTGACAGAGCAGGGAAGTTTGTTTTTTTTTGCTTGCTTAGTGTCACTGATTTCACCTCTGGTTCTCCTTTTCACGTAGCCCGTGATGTCATCACTTCCTTCCGCTAAACCATCCATGCTGAGTTGTCAACATACTTTGGTGAACGCATATTTCAAGCCTACATTCTTTCATTAGCTGCAGAACAGACCATTCTGTCTAGACATCTTCCCCCTCCTTCTTAAACACTCATATTGTTGGTACGGACAACTAAGGAGGGGGGGGGGGGTGTGTGATGGAACGAAACCTAACAATTTTGCTCATTTCTTTGACTGAAGAGATGCGTTTTAGTCAATTATCGTTTGTAGAATGGGTAAGTCACTTAAACAAAAGTAATTACCCATAACTAGTGCAGATTACTGCCATTTCATGACAGACATTGCCTCAATGCAGACAGGGTGCGTTGGATATTAACGCTCAAGGGGAATGCAGTAAAATTAATCTACAAGAAGTAAAAGTAAACAAACAACGATGAAAGAAACGTTAAGGAACGCGCAAAATTACCATCATAACCACCCAGTACTGAAACTAATAAACATTTTATCCCGGGCAACGCTGTGACTACTGCTAGTACTTTTTAATAATAATTTTAGTTACACTTACAGGGAATGGTACATCACTGTATTTCCTCAATCTCCTTATAATTTATTCACATGAGTCTGGGGAATATGACTTGTTACATTGAATGTTTTCTTCCACTTTCACTTTTTATTTTTATTTTTCAAGTGCCAATAATTGGCAATAGCAATAAAAACAATATCACTAAACTTTTAGCACGGTTCAAGCTCCAACGATTGGCTGCAGCCAGTGAAGCATTTATAACTTTGCAAAACATTTTAGCGATGATCAAGTGTCAACATTCGTCCACTTGTAATTTACTCTCAAGGTCATAAAACATGGAATTACATCACCGCTTTTCTCCACTCCTTATGTAGAATTTTCTCATATTTTCAAGTGCACCCAATGTTTTTAATGTCATTTTAAAGAATTTTTTACAGAATTTGCGTAAAAATTGATTTAACTAGGATCCAACAGCTGGCCGACAATACATTACAGGTAAATGTCTCGTTCAACATTATTGCAATATTTCATCCACCCCAATATAAAAACTTTTACAGATTATCTGAGCTTTATTATAACATTTACTTACTTTGCATACGCATGTTTTCTTCAGCCTCCAGATAAACATTTCCAGTGAGCATCTCCCCTGCATAAAACACAGGTCGATCCAATTCAACATCAAAGGCACGAATGTAATCCATTGTGAATGTTTATTGTAGTGACCACGATAGACTTTGTTGTCTTATCTTCAGCAAATATCAAATAACATTAGATGTCACTGTGTGGTCCAGTCAGCACCTCATTACCTTGTCCTTTCACTTTCCTCAATTCTGCAAGAAATTTTTTTTTTTATAAAAACAGACTGCATCTCCCTGTAAATGTTACAGTAGTATGAATATTATTATTTTTAATATAATATGGAAACACAGCATATATTGTCACTGCCACCGTAGTTAGGCTTGCACAATGTCCAGTGTTTTCTCTCTCTTAAATATTTTATATTTTGCATTCCAAGTATCCATGACTTAAAAATATTCAAGATGGTGCACCCTGCTGCCTATGATCTCTCTCATATACATATATAATATAGTTCAATATTTGGTCCAAATACATTTTTCGCTTGAGACCCATAAGTGTCCACTGTCTGAAATTAAAATGAGTACCCTAACACTGCTGATAGGCCTACCCCCCCCCCTCCCACCCCCCCCCCCCAAATCCAAAAAGAAAAGGCATATGTCTTAATAAGAAGGACACATGAAGAAACTTGAAGATTTATATACGGGGCAACTGTGATGGGAATGTTTCACATCACACAAGAGCAATGTTTCACTATTCTGTTTATAATTATGTGTGTGTTCACCAAAATGTTTGTTACAGTAAGCTTCCAGTAAGAATGGATGAGAATTATTTTCTAAAGGCCAGATTTTTTTTTCGTATATTACAGGCCTATTTATATAATATATGACTCATGCCATCCACATTTCTCATATTCATACCAAGTGTAGCTTCAAAATGCTGTATTTTTTATCTGTATCAAGGGTTTGAACCTTGGTGGTGCCTACTGATGTCCCAGAACCTGCTCTTTAATCCATTAGTCCGGTACTTCTTACTACCGGGTGTTAAGCCACAGTTTTGAATAAGGCTGACGACACTGACACCAAATATGTGGTACCCAAAACCACCATACCACCTGACTAAGAATGACCATTTGTGGACAAAATGAGTCGATCCTATTCGAATCTTCTAGTTAATTAGGCTAATAGGTGGACCCGCAACTCGGGAGGTAATTAGTGTCATGCGTTACTGTGGCAGATCGGGTAGCTGGTAACATTCATGCTTAAATTTCACTGACGTTAATGGCAGGCTTTGGACAAATGAACTGCTAATATCTGCTATGACGCTCCATCATAGCGATTTTCAGCTCTCATACACCCAATTCAATCGGTTTTGCTGCTAGTCAACGGTCTCAACTCAAAGGTATGATGAAAAGTGAGGGCAGATAACACAACTGACGTTTCACTCATTGTGCACTACACACCTATCAACATCAATCTCCAGATATCGCCCATCCAATCCATTATCTGCCTAGCCCCGGCTCCCGCAATCACCCAGCTAACACACGATCTACGCCCAGCCAGAGTTTCTGCTAACGATCTACTTTTCAGACCTTTTCATTCATCGATATGGTAAGAAACTTACAATAATTGAGATGATCAAGGCATAACTCCGTGGAAAATCCTCCATTTTGAACTTCCAGGCGTGCATCATTGTTCTTCTCCCAGTGGTAGCTCACACTTTCAGGCAGCGCCGTCGGCTGGGTTTACTTCATTTCTTCCATATGGATGGAGGGGTGATTGGAATTATAGACGGGTCCTGGGTAAGCTTGCTATCAGCCAAGCTTTAGAGTCTGGTCTTGAATACCCCTTATAATTATTGGAGTTTAGTACGGTACATGCATACTTTACAGAAGCTATCTAGCATATAACTACTGCCCCACGATTTGCACGGGTCCCAGTATTAATCTTCTGACAGTCCGTATCAAGCACGAACCGTTCAGCTCATATAATGAAGCTGCCATATTTTCACTATCTTCCCATCTCTCCACGCCAGACACGTACGTGAAAGCGGCAGATCGCGAAGCCTTCGCACCCCCGTCATAGAAATGGACTTGTCCCCTTGGGGGATGTATGACTGCTGCGCTCACGTTCATGCTAATGGTATCGGTGGTAGTTTATTGATCGCACACAGCTCGTTCGTCTAACGCACACTCACGCACGCACACGCTTGGGCCGACCTTGTTAGGATTTGCAACGGCAAAGAAATAGCATGAAAGGCAGAGAGTGGAGAGGGGATGTGATGTATGAAGGGGCAGCTTGAAAATGAATGGGGCGGCAGAGGAGATCACTCAATCAGTAGAGTCAATAGAATTTGACGACCAATTTATAAAATACAAACAGAATATTATGAAAGTACGAAATAACCAGAGATGGAGACACAATATTCCTGGAGATAATACTTTTTGTTGTTATTTTCCGCTAAATTTACGTTATCGGGAGTTCTACAGGGCTGACATTGGACAACTGAAACGAAAACAGAGGCTGGAAAAAGCTTAAAGTAAGGGAGGTACCCAGATTTATAGAGAGTTGGCTACCCATAGGCTGCTCTATAGTTTGTTTAACGGTGTATGACTGTTTTTTTTTCTGGAGAAAACCTGATTTTTAGACTCACCAAATATCTGATGAAAACTCCTCTGGAAAGTTTACTAGTGTGAAATTTGCATGAAATACGTACTTGACTGTTGGAAAAGCCGGTTACAATGTGCATCAAAAATCCAAGATTTATAAGTTGTTTACAGTCTCTTTCTTATTAATTAACTACTGTCACAATGGGTTTGTGTCAGCACAAGTCTTGTCACCATCCTTGCTTGAACTCTAAAAGCCTCAAGTTGGGTTTTCATGTGTTCGGAAAGGGCAACGACAAAAGTCCATCAAATAGTGAAAAGCAAGATTGTTTCCACGGAAACGGTGATTCCGTACTCAGTGAAAATATTCTTTCTAGTTCACTACTTAATGGGGTTTTGACGTTTCCGTTGCTCTTTTCGTACATATGAAAACCCAGCTTCAGGCAGCTTTTAGAATACATGTGTTATTAGTCATATAATTACTGGAGTAATTACCACAACACGGTATAAAATTAGTTGACTCTTGCATTTGAGAGCTCTACTATCATATTCAGCAACTCGAATTCACTGAATGTTCGAGATGTGTATGAAGATATAATCTTGAACAAGATAAATGCAGTGCGTTCTAGATGTTCCTTTCATGTCAACTCTGGGAAAGACCTACAGAGAGAGAGAGAGAGAGAGAGGGGGGGGGGCACAAATTACGCAGTGAAAATATTTGCTAGGACGTACTCTTCCTCTCTGTTAAGAAATAACAAATTTATTATATTGATAATGTCATTCGAACCAATGTCTTTCGATTTTTCACGCATGCAGGACGGATATGTTTCATCACTAGGGCACTGAGGAGCCGGCATTTGACAATAATGCATGACTGTACAATTATGCTGGTCACTCAATCCCCCTTGACCTTTCACACATTCCACGAACTTTCTTTCTGTTTTTTTAGTTGTAAATTAGCCCTTCTTATACCATTCTTTTGTCGGCAGCAGTAGTGCATGTATTAGTAAAGATCAGATTACTACCCAGTAAGCAACCCTGTCGAAATCCAACGTGTGGGATTGACGTCAGGTTTGCACATAATAATGACGTCCTTCCTACTTAGATCCGCTGGTTATAAGGTCGACCGATGTCGGATTGATGTAAGGAACCCGCTCCTATCAGATAATCCCACCGATCTTACGGAAAATCTACATCGGATTGACTTAGGGGCGCTGGCTGAGGATAGTGTAGTCTATTCCCTATGAAAACTGGTGCACCTCAGCTGGTTTCCAATCAAGACGAGGAATTTCTAGAAATGACAAAATCCATTTCAGGGTCATGTTCAAGCTGAGTAAATGTGAGCACGGTGTCACAAATCCCAGACTGGGAGATGTAATAAGTTATGACAGGACAACAATCACGAACGAACAAGTTAACACTTAACAGAACAACCCATCAGACTCACACATTTATTAAACATAATTATACAGATAGTAGCGCAATTACATACATTATATTATTGAAATTAACTGCCGTACAACGGCCTTATTCTCACATGCACTCTTCCTCGGATCCACAACCCGGTAGTTACTTCCTAAAGGCACTTCGGCCTCAGCCTCTCCCCTCAGGGTCTTAATAGCACATTAATAATTCACTGGCACCGCAGTCTCTCAATATCACCTTCCTATTGTCATACACCTTAGCATTCCACTAGCACCTCAGCAGGGCAATAGCACATTATCATTTCAATAGCCCATCAACATGGCAATAGTACATTATCATTGCAATAGCCCATCAACATGGCAACAGTACATTATCACATTCACGCTCATATCTACGTCCCTGTCCGTGGCCAGACTGCCACGACTTTATGTGCCTCTACTGTCCTGCACCGACAGCCTCACTCTTGGCCTATGTGTGGCCTCCGGCCCTATGCTGGCCTATCCCCTGTGCTCACCGAGGTGGCTCTTTGGCCCGTCCCCGACACCAGTCATCACTGGAAAAAACACTCTCATCCGTCTTCCGACTGCTCCCCTTATGTTCGCCCGCTGGGCTCTTACTAGCGTCCGTTCTCTTTGGACTATCTCTGTGCAGTGAACTGGTAAACACACTGATCTCACCCCGTTTAATCCTTACTCACCCCCTTTCACGTCTTTCCCTACTTGTCTGCCGTGAGCCCTTCTTACTATACACCCGCTCTGTAGCAATCCCCTTAATTGCACTCACTCCACTCGTGACATCATCCCCCACCCCAAAAAAATTAATGCAATTAATTTCAAATCGCATCAAGATGACTGTCAACGAGTGAGCGTGAGCAATACTTACATAAAATTGACCTAGCAATTCCCCTGTCACATAAAATACCGGAATCAGGGAAAAATATGGGGATCAATATGCCCTGCAATATGCATATATGTATCACATCATCAATAGCTAACTACACACAATATCTAATACAGAATCAAAAACCAATCAACCTATCAACCATTCTTCATATCATATTTATAATGTCAATATTTTAAAGTCGACGACTCATTCACACAGATCCTGTCAATGTTCCTGTCCTCCGATGTATAAGCTCCTGAACTCTTCTTCTAAGCTCGACTAAGGTAGTCGGCGATATGATTGCTGGTTCCTGGAATTGGTTGAATAACGAAGGTATACGGCTGCAAAGCCAATGCCCATCTAGACAAGCGTGGGCTGGACGAACGATTCTTCGACAAAAACGTTAGTGGCTTGTGGTCTGTCTGGATACAGAATTCTCGTCCCATGAGATAACGTCCTAATTTCTGGACGGACCACACAATGGCAAGACACTCCCGCTCTATCACAGAATATTTTCTTTCTCTCTGCAATAACTTCCTACTGACATAACATACAGGATGGAGACATTCGTTCTTCTCCTGTAGAAGACAAGCGCCGACACCAGAGTCCGACGCATCCGTTCTGAGGATAAAATTAGATCGAAAATCGGGTAATATCAGAATGGGTGACGATGATAATGCTGTCACCAAATTATCAAATGCTGTCTGACATTCAGACGTCCACTGGGCCTTATCGGGTTGTCCCTTCTTAGTAAGGTCAGTAAGAGAAGATGACAAGGAGGAAAAATTTGGAATGAACTTTCTGTAATAATTTAAAATTCCCACTAAGCTTCTGACTTGTTTCTTTGTTTTTGGGATTTGCAACCCTACTAATTTGTCAATTTTTGTTACTTCAGGTCTCTGAACACCTCTACCCACGATATGTCCTAAGAACACTATCTCTGGACATGCCAAATCCATCTTTGCGGGTTTAGCAGTTAACCCAAAATGACGTAATCGTTTAAAAATTACTGTTAGTGTCTGAATATGATCAGACCATGTCGACGTATGACATGCTATATCGTCAAAGAATGACACGACATTAGGTATGTCCTTCAACACTAGTCTCATTAATCGTGCAAACGTCGCTGGCGCGTTTACCAACCCAAATGGCATGACCTTAAATTGGAATAATCCAATGGGCGTTTGGAACGCCGTGTATTGTTTAGACTCCTCAGCAAGAGGGATTTCCCAATAACCCTTCGTTAAATCTATCTTGGAAAACCACATGGACCCGGCCAATGAAGCTATTAGTTCCTCCTGAAATGGAATAGGCTCCCTATCGCCTACCGTAATAGTGTTCAATCTTCGAAAATCAATACAGAACCGCACCGATCCATCAAGTTTTTTCACGAGGACGATGGGTGATGAATACGGCGATGTTGATGGTTCTATCACATCTAACTTCAACATTGACTCAACTTCCTTTATAACTCTATCTCTCGAAGAAAAAGGCAGCGGATAAGGTCTAAGAAATACTGGCTTATCCGAAGTCAACTTTATTTGGTGCTGGATCACCGTAGTGCGACCCGGCAAATCCGTAATAACATCCGGGAATGACGCTAACAGGGTCTTAAGTTCCCTACTCCTTGAACTCGTAAGGTCAGGGTTAATTTTTACGTCCCTGTAACCTTGTGTCGGAGTTAACTCCGGCAATTGAATTTGTAACTCTTCCTGCGCCTCGGTGTCGCTTACGTCACAGTCCAACTGGTCTACGACCCCCGTACAAGCAATAGAGAACACACTCTCCCCTGGTTTCGTCTGTGCACACAGATACTCTGGTCTCTCATAAAATCTCTGTAGCATATTAACATGGAAAACCTTACTCGATCCATCAATGTGGATAGCGTAATCTACCTTTGAAACAACTCGCTCAATAACATAAGGACCTTTCCATGTCATCAATAACTTATTATGGTCCGTAGGTAACAACAATAGGACCTTGTCTCCTGGCTTAAAAATTCTCAGTTTGGATCCTCTATCTTTATAGGCTTTTGCTCTCTTTGAAGCGATACTAGAAGCTTCTTCTGCTATAGTGCGCGCTGAAGATAATCTTTCTCTTAAATCAACAAGGTACTGAAACACCGAAATTTGCTCATCGTCTCCCGATGATGGCGACGTCATCATGTCCCGAAGAACATCAGTTGCACCCCTAGGACTACGACCATACATCATTTCAAAAGGAGAGAATCCCGTTGACTCCTGCCGTACCTCTCTGTACGCGAATAATACTGCAGGGATATATCTATCCCAATCTTTAGGGCGATCAGCAGCTACCTTACGCAGCATCGACTTTAACGTCGAGTTCAATCTCTCGCACATGCCATTAGCCTGCGGATGATACGGGGTGGTAGTGATGGGTTGTATGCTGAATAAGCGAAACAATTCCTTCATCATCTCCGAAGTAAATTGCGCGCCCCTATCAGACAAAATTTGTTCTGGTATTCCTACCCTAGCGAAAATTCCAAACAACGCTTCCGCGACTGCCTCGGACGTTATGGTGCGAAGAGGAACCGCCTCTGGCCATCTCGTAGCATTACATATCACCGTTAAGAAAAATCGATTCCCCCTATCGGTCGCTGGGTGGATGGGGCCAACAAGGTCTATCGAAACCTTTTTAAACGGTTCCGAAACCGTGGGGATCTTTTGAAGAGGAGCCTGGGGTGTACGACCCTTACGCGTCGTCTTTTGGCACGCACTGCATGTCTTACAATACACTTGTACATCTCTGTGGATAGATGGCCAGTAAAAATTTTTAAGAACCCTTTCTTTGGTTCTAGCTATACCCATATGACCCGCTAATGGGACATCATGTGCCAAATGCAATACTGTTGCGATAAGCAACGCTGGCACAACGACCTGCTTTAAAATGGAGGCCACCGTTACATACTTACGGAACAGAATGCCCGCCTGAAAAAAAAAAGGAAGACGACCCGTTCTTATATTTCCTCGTTTTCTCCGTTCGCGCCTCCTCAAAACATGGACTCAATGATGGGTCCTCCTTTTGTAATGTCGCCAAGCGCTCTGGTGTGATATCCAGGTTGACCGCTGGCGTTGCCAAAGGTCTAATTTTACCCTTATCACCTACCTGTCGACGTGTCTCGACTGCGGCACAAAAGTCAATACCTTTTGATTGCGACCATGCCTGCACATTCTCCTCGGAAGGAGAACCTACCCGAGATACATTACCAATGATGAGCTGGGCGCCTGGAAAGCAACCAACGACTGCTTCGACTTCCCCGCTAAGGAAAGGTGTATCTATCACTATTCTTGCCATGGGTAATTTCTCTATGGCCCCTGAAAATTGTATGCATGGGACAGTCTCACCTGTAAGCTGTGAATCCCGAATGCAGTCCCTATGCACTCCCACAACGGTAGATCCTGTATCTCGTAAAACCGAGACCGGTTCGTCTCCAACAAACCCCGGATAAACCCTAAGACCACCTCCTGTATGACATGAATTTATAACGGGGATCTTTCTCCCACAAGGTAAAACACCGGAAGATAATAACTTCTCACAACTGGGACACTTAGAATACTGTCCGCCTCCGTTGTCCGATGTAACACACGCAGCCGCATGATGAAATTTATTAGGGGAACATGGACTGGAGCTACTGTCCACGTTCGCCGCTATCCTACCTGCAGGGCAATTCACGCTGATGTGATCTGCTCTTCCGCAGTTCCAACACTTCGCGGCCCTACACTCGCGTGAAAAGTGACCCACGCGTCCGCAAGTCCAACACTCCGCTCCCTGTGCTGCAATAGGCCTGGATCCCCGTGACCCATCGCGACCGGAACTAAAGTCCCTATGCCGTCGGTCATCGGCAAAGGTCACAAATCGCCCCCGGCCATTACCGCAACCTAGCCCTCCTGCTCGGTCAAACTTACCGGATCCATATGCAGGTGATTGGTGATAGCCCCTACGCTGCCCCTGGGCTTGCCCACTATAGGCACCACGCTGACGCGACCTGTCTTTATGTCCTGTCGGCGACCCCTCGACAACGGCGACGTACCCAGCATCTTGGACGTACGCCCTCGCCACTGGTTTGGACGGATGTGCCGTACGGTATGCTTCCGCCAACTTAGACGCCTCCTGCACCGTCGCGGGTTCGTTTTCTTTCAGGAAAACCACCAGATCTTTATGGCACGACGCGTACAGCTGGTCACGGATCATTAGGTCTTTCAGTTTAGCAAAATCCGCGCCCACATGCGCCAAATCTACCCAGTTCGCGAAATATTCCGTTAGTCTCGCGACGAAGGCAGCAAAGTCCTCCCTGGTATCCGCACGTGCTCGCCTAAACTGCTCCCGGAAATATTCCTCGGTACGCGCAAATCGGCGAAGCAGCAAAGCCTTCAGCTTATCGTAATCTTGCACGTCTTCGCGCTGTAGCTCTTTAAAGTAGGTTAACGCTCGCCCCTGCAATAGAGACGCCAGGTACGTGGACCATAATTCCTTATTTTCCCCCCATTGCAGTTGTGCGTTCAGTTCGAACCTGTAAAGGAAGGCGTCTATGTCGTCCTTCCGGTCGTCGAACGTAGACAGTTTAATCCTAACGCCACCTTTATTTTGCCCCTGCCGCTCAACTGTTTCCGTTGGCGCATTCTTCTTGCTTTGTAATTCCGCAATCTTTACTTGCGCCTCTATCTCCTTTAACTTTAACTCCCTCTCCTGCTGCTGAGCCTCTAACTCCTTTAACTTAAACTCCCTTTCCTCTTCTCTCTGTCGCTCTTGAGCCTCTTTTTCTCGCTCTCTATCTTTAGCACGCTCATCGCGCAACTCTGCCTGCTGCTCTTTAGTCCAGCCGCGTAGCTCCTCTCCCTCCAGGCCAAGTTCCTTACCCAACTTCATTAGTTGTTGGAGTTCCGCCATTTCACAGATTTATGGTTACGGTATATACTATGAAAAAGGCTAACCTGTCGGTATGATCACTAATGACACGACCAGAGACCTGAGATCACACCAGATATAACAATACCCAATTGTCTCAAATACAATTCAGAAATTTACCTACTTCCTAACTAATTCTATATTCATTAAATGTATAGCACTATTAATAATAAAAAAGAATAGAAACGACAAGAATGAAGAACTTCAGAAGAAGGACCACAAGTACGTCAAGGACAACGAGCCAGACTAGGACAAAGCTTCTACAAAAAAACTATAATGGGAAAAAAAATGCAACCTAACTACGCCGATTACACTACACGGTACGAACAAGAACAGAGTCTGAAAAAAAAAGAACGTATCTACAGATAGGTAAGAGAGGGACAAGAGAGACGTCTTCCTAAAACAACGAGGAAGATGGAACGGCACAATCTAAACAAAAATACAGGTCCCTACAGAACTGTTCACTGTGATGAACGAAGTTTCAAATTTAGCCCACCTCCCGAAGAGGATAAACTACGCTCACCACAGCAAACCCGCGCCACCGCCCGTACAATCAATTACAACGAAAACAGCAAAAACAGAGAAAAAGACAGAAGAAAAGACAGCCCTCAATCCAGGGTACAAAATTTCAGTTTCACTTAACTTTCAGCCTTATGAGTTTAAGTCCTCCCCTTAATCGGAGCTCTGGCCGCTTGACTTCTCAGGCTGGCACACACACTCTGCAGAAATTTAAGTACACATTAATACATATTCATCAAAATACATGCATCAATACATATTCATAAAAACACATAAACCATATCATGAAATCTCCATTCATCCAACAAACAGAAGACAACAGCACAATTTCCTACCACAAGATAAGTACTACGTGGACAAAAACTAAAGTAACAAATGCCCACTGAAAAATACCTACTAACTAACTACAACTATATATTACGAAAATGGACGAGTCACAACGGACGAGCCCCCAATGTCACAAATCCCAGACTGGGAGATGTAATAAGTTATGACAGGACAACAATCACGAACGAACAAGTTAACACTTAACAGAACAACCCATCAGACTCACACATTTATTAAACATAATTATACAGATAGTAGCGCAATTACATACATTATATTATTGAAATTAACTGCCGTACAACGGCCTTATTCTCACATGCACTCTTCCTCGGATCCACAACCCGGTAGTTACTTCCTAAAGGCACTTCGGCCTCAGCCTCTCCCCTCAGGGTCTTAATAGCACATTAATAATTCACTGGCACCGCAGTCTCTCAATATCACCTTCCTATTGTCATACACCTTAGCATTCCACTAGCACCTCAGCAGGGCAATAGCACATTATCATTTCAATAGCCCATCAACATGGCAATAGTACATTATCATTGCAATAGCCCATCAACATGGCAATAGTACATTATCACATTCACGCTCATATCTACGTCCCTGTCCGTGGCCAGACTGCCACGACTTTATGTGCCTCTACTGTCCTGCACCGACAGCCTCACTCTTGGCCTATGTGTGGCCTCCGGCCCTATGCTGGCCTATCCCCTGTGCTCACCGAGGTGGCTCTTTGGCCCGTCCCCGACACCAGTCATCACTGGAAAAAACACTCTCATCCGTCTTCCGACTGCTCCCCTTATGTTCGCCCGCTGGGCTCTTACTAGCGTCCGTTCTCTTTGGACTATCTCTGTGCAGTGAACTGGTAAACACACTGATCTCACCCCGTTTAATCCTTACTCACCCCCTTTCACGTCTTTCCCTACTTGTCTGCCGTGAGCCCTTCTTACTATACACCCGCTCTGTAGCAATCCCCTTAATTGCACTCACTCCACTCGTGACACACGGCACTATCATCATCATCATCATAATAAAGGAAGTAAGGCCACGAAAGGCTTTTTAACCTCTGATCCCTAAATTCTACAAAATATCAGATTACGCATAGAAAGAGGTAAAGATGTGCATGCATATATTTCAAAAGGTCTCCATGTTCACTTTATTTTTAATACTTTCGTTGATATTAAGCCACTACCATGACGTACTGAGTTGAACAGAAGAAGGTGGTCCGACATTTTGAACCGGAAAAAAAAACGCATCTCCTTCGAGTAGAATTAAAAAGTATGACAGGAAATTTCGTTCTGCGCCTCTGCACACTGTGGGACCTTAGTTCTTGTAATTTGTATAGAAGCCCCAAAAACTTGATTTCGAGCCAGTTAAATACGATTGCAGTGACTCTCGCATAGAACACTGACGGACACTGAATAACCGTCCCATACCACCACACAGTGGCAAAAATGAATAGGTGGACACGCAGACAGCGTCACTGCGTCAGTCCGAGTGGATTTCCGTAGGATTCGTAGAATTATCGTAGGGGCGGTTTCCGTGCATCAAATCGACATTGTAACTAGCGGATCTTCGTAGGAAAGATGTCATTCCTATGTGCAGACGAAGTCTTGACGACAATACGTATTCCATAAGTCTGCTGGCTGGGCAGTGGGATGTGACCACGGTACTGTAGAAGCACTAAACTTTAATTTGAGTCAGATAAGAGATATGATTGCTGTGATTCTCACCTGGAATACTTACAGACGCTGAATAGCCATGCAATGCAGCAATGCCACACAGTGACAAAAACGAATAGATGGCCAGCCTGATATATGGATGCAACCTCATCATACAAATGGGCCGAAACTAAGAAAACTGACAAACTAAACTACTGTAGTTTGGATTAGAATTCACACTAATCATTAACCTACAAATAAAGTTAATCAGTTAACCCTAAATCAAATCTCAAGCTGCTCACACTGATCATGTATACAGTGAAAGTTCTAATAATGAATATTCTTACGCTGAATTTTCCTTGAGATCTGCCGCGCGGAAACAAACTTAAGCATATGAAACAGAAAGTGAAGGAGATCCGAGAGTAACAAGTCAATACTAAAGCCAGATAGATAGATGGATAGATAGAAATATAGATAGATAGACAGACAGACAGGTCGATAGAAAGATAGATAGTAATAATAAAGATCATTTAAATAAACAACTTGCTCTAGGCGCGTTACATAGTCTTGTTGTCTCCATCTGCAACTCACCCTCTCTCTTCCACGTGCAGTCTATTACATACACTAGTTTAGATAGACAGACAGACAGATAGATAGATTAGATAGATAAATAGATAGACACCCAACAGTACTCCTACGCCAATCTGATGTAAATTTGTGTTGGATTTTCATATGGTCGGTAGGATTATTGTAGAAGCGCGTTCCCTACATCAAGCCGATGTCGGTGGGAGGTCATAACCAAAGGATCTACGCAGGAAAGATGTCATTCCTACATGCACACTTGATGTCACTCCGGCATGTTGAATTTCCCTAGGTTTGCTGCCTGGTAGATAAATAGATTAGATAAGACATATAGGAAGACAGAAAGATGGATGGACAGACATGACGGACAGACTGACAGGAACATGTGTGTCACGAGTGGAGTGAGCGATAGTTAATAATTACGGGGGGAAAGGAGGAGAGTAAAATTAACGCACGTAGACAAGTAAGGGAAAGCGTGCATGTTATGAGTGGTGGGGGGTCTGAAAGAGGCGAGAGCGCTGTATTACTATCACTGCAAGTTAGAAAGTCCTAAAGAGCGGACGCAAGAGAAAGCCCATTGGGCGAACATAAGGGGATCAGTCGGAAGACTAGTGAGAGAGTTTTTCCAGTGATGACTGGTAGGTGAAACGATGATTGATAATTATGATTGATGTATTATATTCGTCTATTATCATGATGTAAATAAGTATATGTGAGGAATGTGGAAGTCCTTGATATTGGATATAGCAATGTGCGCCATGAGCGATAGATGAAAGTTGAGTTCATGGATTTGTAGCACGAGTGAGTATTGTGTACTACGATGGAGGTGTGTTACCGTAAGATGTTTGGTGAGTGAAATGTGAACTATTGTGTGTACGCTTCATGGGTTGTAAGGAGGGGTGGAGTGAATAGAAATGGTAGGGTATTATACCAATGTAATGTTATTCTTGTAGGTGTCGGGGACGGGCCAAAGAGCCACCTCGGTGAGCACAGGGGATAGGCCAGCATAGGGCCGGAGGCCACACATAGGCCAAGAGTGAGGCTGTCGGTGCAGGACAGTAGAGGCACATAAAGTCGTGGCAGTCTGGCCACGGACAGGGACGTAGATATGAGCGTGAATGTGCTAATTGAAATGATAATGTACTATTGCCATGTTGATGGGCTATTGAAATGATAATGTGCTATTGCCCTGCTGAGGTGCTAGTGGAATGCTAAGGTGTTATGGCAATGGGAAGGTGATATTGAGAGACTGCGGTGCCAATGAATTATTAATGTGCTATTAAGACCCTGAGGGGAGAGGCTGAGGCCGAAGTGTCTTTAGGAAGTAACTACCGGGTTGTGGATCCGAGGAAGAGTGCATGTGGGAATAAGGCCGTTGTACGGCAGTTAAATTCAATAATATAATGTATGTACTTGCGCTATTATCTGTATAATTATGTTTAATAAATGTGTGAGTCTGATGTGTTGTTCTGTTAAGTGTTATACTTGTCGTTCGTGATTGTTGTCCTGTCATAACTTATTACATCTCCCAGTCTGGGATTTGTGACACTGGGGGCTCGTCCGTTGTGACACTGGGGGCTCGTCCGTTGTGACACTGGGGGCTCGTCCGTTGTGACACTGGGGGCTCGTCCGTGGTGACTCGTCCATTTTCGTAATATTTAGTTAGTAGGTATTTTTCAGTGGGCATTTGTTACTTTAGTTTTTGTCCACGTAGTACTTATCTTGTGGTAGGAATTTGTGCTGTTTTTGTTCGTGGGATGAATGGAAATTTCATGATGGTATAATTTATGTATATTTGTATTGATGCATGTATTTTGATGAATATGTATTAATGTGTACTTAAATTTCTGCAGAGTGTGTGTGCCAGCCTGAGGAGACAAGCAGCCAGAGCTCCGAGTAAAGGAAGAACTTGAAATCAAAGTGAAAGTTAAGTAAAATTCAAAATTTTTGTGCCCTGGATTGAGGGCTGTCTGTTCACCTGTCTTTTTCCGCTGTTTTTCTGTTTTTGTTGTAATTGATTATACGGGCGGTGGCGCGGGTTTGCTGTGGTGAGCGTAGTTTATCCTTTTCAAAAGGTGTGGGAAACTTGGAACTTCGTTCATCACAGTGAACAGTTCTATAGGGACCTGTATTTTTGTTTAGATTGTGCCGTTCCATCTTCCTCGTTGTTTTAGGAAGACGTCTCTCTTGTCCCCCTCTTACCTATCTGTAGATACGTTCTTTTTTTTTCAGACTCTGTTCTTGTTCGTACCTTGTAGTGTAATCGGCGTAGTTAGGTTGCATTTTTTTTTCCATTATATTTTCTTTTTTAGAAGCTTTGTCCTAGTCTGGTTCGTTGTTCCTCGATGTCCTTGTGGTCCTTCTACTGAATTTCCTCATCCTTGTCTTTTCTATTCTCTTTTGTTATTTAATAGTGCTATACATTGTATGAACATAGAATTAGTTAGAGAGAGTATGCTATAAAATGTTCAGTAGGTAAATTTCTGAATTGTATTTGAGACAATTGGGTGTTGTTATATCTGGTGTGATCTCAGGTCTCTGGTCGTGTCGTTAGAGATCATACCGACAGGTTGGTCTTTTTCATAATACATACCATAACCATAGATCTGTGAAATGGCGGATCTCCGTGAGCTCATGATGGTAGGTACGGAACTTGGCCTTGAGGGAGAGGAGCTGCGCGGCTGGATTAAAGAACAGCAGGCGGAATTGCGCGATGAGCGTACTAAAGATAGAGAGCGAGAAAAAGAGGCTCAGGAGAGGGAGTTAAAGTTAAAGGAGATAGAGGCGCAAGTAAAGATCGCAGAATTGGAAAGCAAGAAGAATGCGCCAACGGAAACAGTTGAGCGGCAGGGGCAAAATAAAGGTGGCGTTAGGATTAAGCTCCCTACGTTCGACGACCGGAAGGACGACATAGACGCCTTCCTTTACAGGTTCGAACTGAACGCACAACTGCAATGGGGGGAAAATAAGGAATTATGGTCCACGTACCTGGCGTCTCTATTGCAGGGGCGAGCGTTAACCTACTTTAAAGAGCTACAGCGCGAAGACGTACATGATTATGATAAGCTGAAGTCGTTGCTGCTTCGCCGATTTGCGCGTACCGAGGAATATTTCCGGGAGCAGTTTAGGCGAGCACGTGCGGATACCAGGGAGGACTTTGCTGCCTTCGTCGCGAGACTAACAGAATATTTCACGAACTGGATGGACTTGGCGCATGTGGGCGCGGATTTTGCTAAATTGAAAGACCTAATGATCCGTGACCAGCTGTACGCGTCGTGCCATAAAGATCTGGTGGCTTTCCTGAAAGAAAACGAACCCGCGACGGTGCAAGAGGCGTCTAAGTTGGCGGAAGCATACCGTACGGCACACCCGTCCAAACCAGTAGCGAGGGCGTACGTGCAGGATGCTGGTTACGTCGCCGTGGTTGAGGGGTCGCCGACAGGACATAAAGACAGGTCGCGTCAGCGTGGTGCCTATAATGGGCAAGCCCAGGGGCAACGTAGGGGGTATCACCAATCACCTGCATATGGATCCGGTAAGTTTGACCGAGCAGGAGGGCTAGGTCGCGGTAATGGCTGAGGGCGATTTGTGACCTTTGCCGATGACCGACGGCATAGGGACTTTAGTTCCGGTCGCGATGGGTCACGGGGACCCAGATCTAGCGGAGCACAGGGAGCGGAATGTTGGACTTGCGGACGCGTGGGGCATTTTTCACGCGATTGTAGGGCCGCGAAGTGTTGGAACTGCGGAAGAGCAGATCACATCAGCGTGAATTGCCCTGCAGGTAGGATAGCGGCGAACGTGGATCACAATCGCAGCGGCTCCAATCCATGTTCCCCTAATAAATTTCATCATGCGGCTGCATGTGTTACATCGGACAACGGAGGCGGACAGTATTCTAAGTGTCCCAGTTGTGAGAAGTTATTATCTTCCGGTGTTTTACCTTGTGGGAGAAAGATCCCCGTTATAAATTCATGTCATACAGGAGGTGGTCTTAGGGTTTATCCGGGGTTTGTTGGGGACGAACCGGTCTCGGTTTTACGAGATACAGGATCTACCGTTGTGGGAGTGCATAGGGACTGCATTCGGGATTCACAGCTTACAGGTGAGACTGTCCCGTGCATCCAATTTTCAGGGGCCATTGAGAAATTACCCATGGCAAGAATAGTGATAGATACACCTTTCCTTAGCGGGGAAGTCGAAGCAGTCGTTGGTTGCTTTCCAGGCGCCCAGCTCATCATTGGTAATGTATCTCGGGTAGGTTCCCCTTCCGAGGAGAATGTGCAGGCATGGTCACAATCAAAAGGTATTGACTTTTGTGCCGCAGTCGAGACACGTCGACAGGTAGGTGATAAGGGTAAAATTAGACCTTTGGCAACGCCAGTGGTCAACCTGGATATCACACCAGAGCGCTTGGCGACATTACAAAAGGAGGATCCATCATTAAGTCCATGTTTTCGGGAGGCGCGAAATGGAAAAACGAGAAATTATAAGAACGGGTCATCTTCCTTTGTTGTTCAGGCGGGCATTCTGTTCCGTAAGTATGTAACGGTGGCCTCCATTTTAAAGCAGGTCGTTGTGCCAGCGTTGCTGATCGCAACAGTATTGCATTTGGCACATGATGTCCCATTGGCGGGTCATATGGGAATAGCTAGAACCAAAGAAAGGGTTCTTAAAAATTTTTACTGGCCATCTATCCACAGAGATGTACAAGTGTATTGTAAGACATGCAGTGCGTGCCAAAAGAGGACGCATAAGGGTCGTACACCCCAGGCTCCTCTTCAAAAGATCCCCACGGTTTCGGAACCGTTTAAAAAGGTTTCGATAGACCTTGTTGATTTAAGAGAAAGATTATCTTCAGCGCGCACTATAGCAGAAGAAGCTTCTAGTATCGCTTCGAAAAGAGCAAAAGACTATAAAGATAGAGGTTCCAAACTGAGAATTTTTAAGCCAGGAGACAAGGTCCTATTGTTGTTACCTACGGACCATAATAAGTTATTGATGACATGGAAAGGTCCTTATGTTGTTGAGCGAGTTGTTTCGAAGGTAGATTACGCTATCCACATCGATGGATCAGTTAAGGTTTTCCATGTGGATATGCTGCAGAGGTTTCATGAGAGACCAGAGTATCTGTGTTCTCATACTGGTATTAAAGGACATACCTAATGTCGTGTCATTCTTTGACGATATAGCATGTCATACGTCGACATGGTCTGATCATATTCAGACACTAACAGTAATTTTTCAACGATTACGTCATTTTGGGTTAACTGCTAAACCCGCAAAGATGGATTTGGCATGTCCAGAGATAGTATTCTTAGGACATATCGTGGGTAGAGGTGTTCAGAGACCTGAAGTAACAAAAATTGACAAATTAGTAGGGTTGCAAATCCCTAAAACAAAGAAACAAGTCAGAAGCTTAGTGAGAATTTTAAATTATTACAGAAAGTTCATTCCAAATTTTTCCTCCTTGTCATCTTCTCTTACTGACCTTACTAAGAAGGGACAACCCGATAAGGTCCAGTGGACGTCTGAATGTCAGACAGCATTTGATAATTTGGTGACAGCATTATCATCGTCACCCATTCTGATATTACCCGATTTTCGATCTAATTTTATCCTCAGAACGGATGCGTCGGACTCTGGTGTCGGCGCTTGTCTTCTACAGGAGAAGAACGAATGTTTCCATCCTGTATGTTATGTCAGTAGGAAGTTATTGCAGAGAGAAAGAAAGTATTCTGTGATAGAGCGGGAGTGTCTTGCCATTGTGTGGTCCGTCCAGAAATTAGGACGTTATCTCATGGGACGAGAATTCTGTATCCAGACAGACCACAAGCCACTAACGTTTTTGTCGAAGAATCGTTCGTCCAGCCCACGCTTGTCTAGAGGGGCATTGGCTTTGCAGCCGTATACCTTCGTTATTCAACCAATTCCAGGAACCAGCAATCATATCGCCGACTACCTTAGTCGAGCCTAGGGGAAGAGTTCAGCAGCTTATACATCGGAGGACAGGAACATTGACAGGATCTGCGTGAATGAGTCGTCGACTTTAAAATATTGACATTATAAATATGATATGAAGAATGGTTGATAGGTTGATTGGTTTTTGATTCTGTATTAGGTATTGTGTTTAGTTAGCTATTGATGATGTGATACATATATGCATAGTGCAGGGCATATTGATCCCCATATTTTCCCCTGATTCCGGTATTTTATGTGCTAGGGGCATTGGTAGGTCATTTTTAATGTAGGTATTGCTCACGCTCACTCGTTGACAGTCATCTTGATGCGATTTGAAATTAATTGCATTAATTTTTTTGGGGTGGGGGATGATGTCACGAGTGGAGTGAGCGATAGTTAATAATTACGGGGGGAAAGGAGGGGAGTAAAATTAACGCACGTAGACAAGTAACGGAAAGCGTGCATGTTATGAGTGGTGGGGGGTCTGAAAGAGGCGAGAGCGCTGTATTACTATCACTGCAAGTTAGAACGTCCTAAAGAGCGGACGCAAGAGAAAGCCCAGTGGGCGAACATAAGGGGAGCAGTCGGAAGACTAGTGAGAGAGTTTTTTCCAGTGATGACTGGTAGGTGAAACGATGATTGATAATTATGATTGATGTATTATATTCGTCTATTATCATGATGTAAATAAGTATATGTGAGGAATGTGGAAGTCCTTGATATTGGATATAGCAATGTGCGCCATGAGCGATAGATGAAAGTTGAGTTCATGGATTTGTAGCACGAGTGAGTATTGTGTACTACGATGGAGGTGTGTTACCGTAAGATGTTTGGTGAGTGAAATGTGAACTATTGTGTGTACGCTTCATGGGTTGTAAGGAGAGGTGGAGTGAATAGAAATGGTAGGGTATTACACCAATGTAATGTTATTCTTGTAGGTGTCGGGGACGGGCCAAAGAGCCACCTCGGTGAGCACAGGGGATAGGCCAGCATAGGGCCGGAGGCCACACATAGGCCAAGAGTGAGGCTGTCGGTGCAGGACAGTAGAGGCACATAAAGTCGTGGCAGTCTGGCCACGGACAGGGACGTAGATATGAGCGTGAATGTGCTAATTGAAATGATAATGTACTATTGCCATGTTGATGGGCTATTGAAATGATAATGTGCTATTGCCCTGCTGAGGTGCTAGTGGAATGCTAAGGTGTTATGGCAATGGGAAGGTGGTATTGAGAGACTGCGGTGCCAATGAATTATTAATGTGCTATTAAGACCCTGAGGGGAGAGGCTGAGGCCGAAGTGTCTTTAGGAAGTAACTACCGGGTTGTGGATCCGAGGAAGAGTGCATGTGGGAATAAGGCCGTTGTACGGCAGTTAAATTCAATAATATAATGTATGTACTTGCGCTATTATCTGTATAATTATGTTTAATAAATGTGTGAGTCTGATGTGTTGTTCTGTTAAGTGTTATACTTGTCGTTCGTGATTGTTGTCCTGTCATAACTTATTACATCTCCCAGTCTGGGATTTGTGACAATGTGGAGCACCTACACTAAGAACAAATAAATGTACAAACCGATTGATTACCAAAACGTCCTGAAAGGTCAGACATTCTGATATACATGTACATGTATTTAGATGCAGAATTTTAATTGGATTTGGATGATTAATGAACATTCAACTTATTGATGCAATCAATGTTTATGGACAGACGCCTGGGTTTGGGAAAGAACAGGGGTTTTGACTAATGAGAGAAGCAAAAAACAAAATGGAAAAAGAGTGAGATATGGTTACAGAAAGGATAACATGAGTTGGAAAAGAGCACATCACTAGGGGAAAAAAAAATCAAACACTCACAACGGTAAGATTTAAAAAAACTATGGTAAATTTAATTTTCAATTTCAATCTGTAACAGATCACATGAACTGTGTGAAAATCCATCAGTTTTGCATGCATTAATGTTGAGGACCCCTTTTATTCATGCTCTTGCATAATACAATCAGCCTCTAGTGCTCTGTACCAGCAATGAATGAAATACTGTTGTAGATTTAAAGGCTAAAAACATTTCTGACAATTTCCTGATTCCACTTGAAAGTTTCCAAAGCATAAAATCCTTCAGCAAGTGCCATGTAGTTGATGGTCAGAATGACTGAAGAAAATTTGTTTTGAAGGCTGTTATTACTAATAATAATAATAATAATAATAATATATTGCATTTATATAGCGCCCAACCCCGTCGATGACAAGCTCTGGGCGCTTTAACAAACTCTTACACACACACACGCATACACAAAAGAAATTCAAAAATATTTACTATTGTTGCTGCCGAAAAACACCTAGCCTAGTTTGTCTGAAAGAAATGGGTCTTCAGATGGCATTTGAAAGAACCAATGTCATTAATTTCCCTGGTTGTCTTTGGAAGAGTGTTCCAGATGGTAGGGCCAAGAAATGAAAAGGACTTTTCTCCTACAGTGGACAGATTCATTTTAGGTACTTTCAATTTTGTAGTGTCAGATGATGATCTTAATTGACGAGATGGAACATAGTAATCAGTTAAATCAACTAGGTACGATGGAGCAGTATTATTGACACATTTGTGACAAATGGATGACAATTTGTACATTATTCTTTTCTCAACTGGCAGCCAGTGCAAACTCTGCAGAAGTGGCAGTGCTGAATCTCTTTTCTTTTTCTTCAAAACAAGTCTCGCTGCATTGTTTTGAGCAATTTGGAGTTTTCTAATATTTTTTTGTGAAATTCCAGCCAAAAGGGAGTTGCAATAGTCAAGCTTTGAAAGTACAAAAGAATTTACTAAAACAGCCGCAGTTTCAGTTGAAATAAGATGTCTGATTTTACCGATTTTCCAGATTTCCATGTATAGAATGCGAATGAGGTGACTAACCTGAGATGACATAGAAAGATTCGAATCAATGTAAACCCCTAGGTTTTTTACTTTTTTTGAAATTTCTATTGAATTAGTGCCAATTATCATCTCAGTTCTGTCCACTTCTTGCAGAACCCGCTCACGGCCTAATAAAATAACCTCAGTTTTATCCTCATTTAGAGCCAGTTTGTTTTGGTTCATCCAGCTTTTAATTTCTGTTATACAGTTTCCAGCCTGCTGCAGAAGGCTGTCAACATCGCATGACAAGGCAGAACTGTAGAGCTGGGTATCATCAGCATAGAAATGATATTGTAAATTAAATTTCTTTATTTCATGTACAAGTGGAATAGTATAGATAGTAAACAAAATAGGACCAAGCACTGAGCCTTGTGGTACGCCATACTGAAGCGCATAGGAAAAAGATCTTATTTTGTTGGTTACAACAAATTGGTGGCGATTTGACAGATAAGATTCGACCCATTTAAGGGCGACCCCTCTGATTCCAAACGATGTTTCTAGCCTTCTGAGCAGGATTTCGTGGTTGATGGTGTCGAACGCTGCTGATAGATCCAACAAATTTAGCAGAGTAATATTTCCAGAATCTGCCTTTACTAATATGTCATTCATGATTCTTAATAGTGCAGTTTCAGTACTGTGGTTACTTCTGTAAGCAGATTGAAATGGTTCCAACAGGTCATTATTTCTCAAATGACACATTAGTTGTAATATCACCTTTTCAAGGATTTTTGAAAGAAAAGGAAGGTTTGAGACGGGTCTATAATTTTGCAACATGTTTTGATCAAGAGTCGTTTTTTTCAAAAGTGGTGTTACCCAGGCTGTTTTAAAATAATCAGGGACAGACCCACTTAAAATAGAGTTGTTTATTATTTTTGTAATAGTTGGAACCAGTTCGTCAATACAAGATCTAACCAAAAATGTAGGAATAGGATCGAGGTCACAACATTTTGATGGCGATGCCATGATGATAGATTTTACAGTTAATAATTAGGCAGCTGTTGTCTAACTACAAAGCTGAATAGAGAAAATACTTCTAGTTGTGTTCACCATTCAGCTATACCTTACTTTGTAGCATACTACGTTTCCCAAACAACAGCCAGCCGTTTTGACACTTAAATACTTGTGGAACATGAAAATATCCATAGTGTTATTTCGACAGGTTTGGTGCTTCACCCAAAGTTCACACTGAGCTACAATTCCTCAAATAAAATGCAGCTGAAGGGGCTAGTTCTATACCATGCTAAATCCATCTGCACTTCAAAACAATTGGTTTGATTCAGCATATAAAGAGACCAGCAATTCTGTGGCATGTTATCTTTAGAGTGAAGCATCTTCAAAAAGCTGAAGTTTTCAGAGTCATACTAATTACTATGCACCAAATATAATTTGCACAATTTTATCTCAGAACTAAGCCCAGCAATTTCGATATATGTGATAATTTTGTAATTTATGCATAAAATTTTTAAAAAAAATATTCATATTTGTTATTTTGGCAAATGTCACGCATATTATATGTTTGTGACACTGAAGATTTATATAGCACAATCCACTTTCCCTCCTGCAAAAACATACAACATTAAAGGACATCAATTTTTTACTTCATTGACAACACATTTTCTACTGCCACCAGGTATTCAATATGAGTATGAATAAAAACTAGACATTCGTGACATTTTGTGACTTGATCAATGTGAGTAGCTTAGGATTTGGTTTTTGTGTATCAGAATAAAATCATTCTAAGCAACAACTGAAATGCTTTCCATCAGAGCAAATCACCACTGAATCATACACCCAGATCATGTAAACATGCACAAATAAAATGATTATACAGTAGACAACGGTGAAACCGAAATCAGCGGGACCACGGATTTGTTTTCAGTTTAGACAGTTTCGGTTTAGCGATAGGAGGTTTGAAAAATGCCAGCTTCAAGAGAAGTAGCCCAAATCACTATCATAGAGGACAAATAATGTAAGTGCACAGGCTAAACAGACTCAACACATCCTCGCTTGCTCTATGTTTTTGACTGAGAATAAGGATGAGCGATTGCTCAAGCCAAGGCACACTGGAAGCATGGATGTGCGGGTGAATGTGGACTAACTCTCAGAACAGGGAGACATGCGTGTGGACGGACAGTACAGAACGGCCGTCCCGCCGATCTCGTTACCATTACCGTACACGCCGCCATAAATGCGTTGTCTCTCTGATGTCATACATTTTACATAAAGGGTCACTCGCAACGTCCGCTGCCATCTGATTTCGGACCGGTGAGATCATAGGCCTCCCTCCCTCTCCCCCTATCCCTGTAGTGCTGCCGCTCCCATGTAGGTCCGTACTAACGGGCAGAATGAAGCATGCTTTTTTTTTTTTTTTGAGGGGGGGGGGGGGGGGGGAGTGTAGTGGGGTGATGCAGTGACTTGTCTCGAGCTATGGGAAATCACAGTGGACTGGCCTCTGAATCCAGCAGTTTTCTTTTCGGTTTAACCATAGGGTTATTTCGGTTTAGCGCTACTTTGTTAACAAAGATAGAGAGCAAAAAAATCTGGGATTCTTATTTTCCTTCCGTTTAGCGCATGTTTTGGTTTAGCCATTTTCGGTTTAACCGTTCTCCACTGTATTATGCAGTCAAACAGATACATAAATGGAATCGAATCACTATTGGCAATACATTATTTTCACTATCTATGTGCATGCAAATCGTTTCTTAGCTTGTGTGTGTGTACATACATGTATTTTTTTCTTCTTTTTGGTGTTACACTGATTTCATTACTTATTGTGAAAATCAAATGATAATTATCTAAATTCTCCCTAGCACTGTAGCAGCAAGCAATTAGCACATAATGCAATCCCATGATGTCCGAAATATAAAACATTAAAAAAAATAATAAAGAAAGAAAAAAACAACAACTCATTTTGAAAATTTGTTTGACACTAAACTTTTCTATATATTCCATTGGTCAGTTTACAATAATATATATCAAACTGTGCAAAACAGCATCTCTGATGTAATGCCCAGTCATTTATTAGCAATACATCCAATGTAATCAGCTACTAATGATCCTTGCTTGTTCAAGCATTGCTGCCTTCCTATGGTTCAAATGTCCTTTCAGAACAAATGGTTCCCCCTTCCATGCAGGCTCGAACCCATTTCTCTGTGACAATATGAAACTTCTTCTTCCTCATGCGACGTATCTCCTTCAGGTTGGGCACACGACTGAGATCACTGTGAAGGAAAAAATGACATTTTCTGTGACTTTGCTTCCACAGGGTCATGATAGTTTGGACAGCACTTACAGTAGGGCGGGGAAGATCCTAATGATAAAAAACTTACACATTTTCTGTTCAACCTTCCCTGTATGTCGCTAAAAACTATGCATGGCATACATTGCGGCACCTAATCGACACCACGCTCCAAAAGAACAATTTATTATTAGGATACCCTCTTTAAAAGTATGGTGTCTGCCAGACTCCAGAATGTATGACTAGGAATATAACAATAAAATCCTTCTCAGGAGCGTGGTATACCTAAGATCCCAGGACATATGACTAAGGGTAGGACAATAACATTCTTCAATAAAATCCTCTTTATAAGTATGGAGACCCCAAGACGAATGGGTAGGAATAGTAAAAATGCATGTGCACTGATAAGCATGTTTGTGCAAATTTTACAATTGTAAAACTAGGGGAAGATCGGCAATGACACTGAGCTAGGAACACCTGGAATTTCAGGAAAAAAATCCCAGAAATTAACTGCAAACATTTTTAGTTGCTTCTGGGTCCATTAGATTCACGATGTACAGCAAACGTTAATTTTTCTTTTAGAATAATTTGTGGTTTGCTTTGTACTTATTTGTTGTTATTATCTATAGGGTTTTGCAAAATGTAACTCCGTTCTTTTTTGGTTTATTTCAACTCTGAATACAAAGGAGCCTAAAGGTCATACAGGTCGCTAACACTAGTTTGACACAATGGAATTTAAAGGTTGCAGTTCTGTTGCAGAAGTGTGACACAGCGATGAAACAATGTCTCAAAAATGGATTATCTATCACCAATAATATGGTATGACAATGCTCATGTAACTGCACAAGTTCGAAGGATCTAATTTTACAGGTGAGAAAAAAAACAAATGTTCTACTTGAAATGTACGTCTCATCTCAAACACATTTTTAGCAGACATTTGAAAAAGTTTACTCTGGCAAGAAAAGAGTTGCCGACTGAGGCTGTGCAAATATACTAGTTTCATAATAGTTAATAGCCCCAGCAAAATATTTAAGTGCTAATAAAAAATGACTCACCTGTCATGCACAATGACATGGGATACTGTGAGATCCAATGTATCTGACATGTCAGCACCAAAGAATCTTAATTCCAGCTGCAGCAAATCTAAAGGGCAGTTTGGAATGTGGGTGGTTGGGTCATTCAGGGCTATATTACTGTCAATATACATTCTGAAAAAAAAAAGGGGGACAGAATCAGCTCAAATTAGCTCCAGACAAGAGAAAATAGTTCATCTCTTCTCACTTGTAATTTGCATTCCTGTTCCCAGAAAGTCCAAATTAAGCTTTCAGTTGTAGCTGTAACAACCTTTCCACATTACCTTGCGACACAACTGAACAAACCATTTTACCACTGATAGCTATATTCCATGTTACAGTTGAGTGACTCTTGCCCAGCCTTTCGTGCCACAGATATTTTACCACAAAGGGCCATTGTCAGGAGAGATGACGTGCAACTTTATCTGGCTGGAGGATGAGTTATCATTGTTCATCAAAAGATCTAATGTGTACTAACTCTGTGCAGTTTCTGAAAAGGTGCGGAACAAACATACCTGCAGGTTCTAAACAATCCATAGGGTGAGTCATCTGGGAAATATTCTTCTTCCAACTCAACAATCTCTTGCTGAGAGATGATGTCAACACTCTCCTGATACATTAAAAAAAACAACCCATAATGTTCCAGATAGTATTCACAAGCAAAAACCATTATTCCAATGAGGCAAATACACTTTGATATTGTATATGTGCTTTATTTAGCGAGAAAAGCTCCAAGTTTACATCTGTTTTTTGTCTGTGATTCAAATTTTTAAAAAAGCATAGGGACACTAAACCTTAAATCCAGTCAATTTATGAAACATTTTCCTGCTCAGGTTTTCTTTAGTGCCACCATGATATCTAGAAATAATTATATATCTTTTCTGGAGCATTTTGTGACTCTTTGGATTAAACACTCTATAATATCTATATATGTAGATTTTCATGGAATGTATGACATAAATTCAGTTACAGTTGGCACACACCATTCCGTCAAAGATCGACTGAAGCTGCCCTTCATCAATCTCTTGTGTATAACTGTCTCCAAAGTTGTCATAGTCCAATTCAAATAGTTTCTGTGTGCCTGGGGTCACATGTATCATATCCCCTGGTGACCTGTTGAAGACATCATTCCTGTGAAAAGTTTCTTTATAATTTAATTTTGAGTTTTTAGACAATCCAGCTCAGACAATCTCTTAGACTTTTAGCAGGACTGTCAAATATGTTCAGTTTGTTGTGTTTCAAGTGGCCAAGAAAACAAAAACAAAAAAATAAAATCTTGAACCTGTGAAATGTCAGAAATGCTTTCTCTAATCACTTTCCAATTATGCTGATAAAATTTTGTACAAACAAAAAAGAGATTAATACAAACTCAGAGGCAGAGTATACACCTTTCACATAAAGGTAAATTAACTTAAAAATTCAGCAGTGAATCACATTCAGCTGGCTCGTTCACTTTCATTTAACTCTAGCAAGTTACTGATAATTGAATGGTGTCTTCCTGTCATCAAAGTCTCCAGTGCTGTGACCTCTTTAGAAATGAAGCTTTTCCGCTGAAGCAGGATCAGGATAATCATTTCAAAGCTAAACTAATTATTAAAACAGAACACTGAAGAATCCACTATGGTCCATGAAGCAAACTTACAATTAGCAGTGGAATGATTGCTTCTGAATCTACCTGTGACATTAAATGTCTGACTTACTGCCCCAGGTCTGGGCAAATAGTGGACGTAAAATAGAGCTTTGTCACCACAAAGAACAGCATGAAAATTATGGATCAGGCTGGAGGCTGGGTAGAAATAAATTAGATTTTGAGATGGATTGTATTCTCTAAAAACTCTACTGGAAAAGGACTGACTGAACTCTTTCATTTCTGAATTTTACAGTCCATAAACCAGTGGAAAGGATTTTACTGTTGATATGAAGAGGACACAACAATGTTTTAAAAACTGCATTACCAGGGAATCCAACTCTTTGACTCCAGGATTCTTATCAGCCAATCTGCCTTCACAATGTCATATTTGTTCTTTTTAATCAGGTTGTTGACCCGTACGGCAATTTTCTCAGCTATAACACATAGAGTGGTAGTATCTGGGGTAAAAAAAACATTCACAGATACATACAAGTGTGCCTCAGTAGGTAGTAATTATAAAATGAGTATAAGACAGATGATCACTTAAATGGGCTAATACAGCATTGTCAGCAGCCATATGGGGAGACAGCTGCCTATGTAGTCTCCCTGCAGGCAGGCCCCCGGTGAGGATACGAATGCTTACTGACTATATAATCCAGCATATAAAGTGATTGGACTCCTTAAAAAGAGACAAGAATTTACTTGCCTTTGGGAAACTTTCCCTATGTCCATTTCCCCCTGTACTCACTCCCAACTATCCTTCTGTGCCTCTATTTCTGTTTGATGCCTTTGGTGGAACCACATGATTCACAGTGACAAGAGCAACAACAGCAAGAAGCAAAAAGGAAAAAAAAAAGAAACAGAGAGACCAAGAATCCGCCACCTTAGGCTGAAGTTTTGAAGAAACAAAGATCTTCTTCACACTGGATGACAGAAGATTGATAGTAAACCTCTCACATCTCACAAATAAAATAGTGAAGGTCACAGTCATATTGCTCAGGAATAAAACAGAAAACGTGATTAAACTATTACATGTGTACTGTTTCCAAATTTAGCTTGTAACATGGATTATCTTCGAATCTGATGAATTAATAAAGAAACATCACATCTCATCACCTTTCCATAGAACGGTAGTAACTGGTTTTGGCTACTTTTCAAGAGAAGCTAAAAAACTTTTATTTCAGCACAACAGGTCTAGTTACAATGAATTTTTGAAAATTTGTTGTTTGATTATTCTGATAATCTTTCGGCCTAGGAGTCTATAACCACGACCATTTGAAGCAGCTTAGAATGTGGTTGAATACATGTTTACAAACTAAAATCAACATTTTGAATTTTTGGTTACTACAGTCTTAGGAAAAGGTGACAATCTGTTCTGTGACATTTCTGACAACTCAGCAGTCTGAGGAAGCAAGCAAGTTTGCCACAGTCATAACACAATTGCCCATGTCATTTTTAACCACTTTCCCAGGCATATGCTGAGCAGTGCACTCTATCATATACAGGACATATGGCATACATTCACAGCACATGTGCACTCTCAATTTTAAGGCATTCTGTACAGTGTATGTTCACAGAACAGTTAAAGGATTAAACAATTTTAAAGTAATGTCCCAGATGAAATAAAGGTTGTTTCTTTCGTTCCCTGAATATCATGAATATGTTGCCTTCAAAATCCCAATTTTGAGATGACATAAATTTTCAAAACTTCAAGAGATTCGCAAAATAAAATACTTTTTTCATGTTCACAGAAAAAGTTATAAAAATGATTGAGGTGAATGTGTTATGGCTGTGGTGATTTTTAGTCCATACTGAACCTCCCTGAACTTTGTCTCACCTGGATTTTGTACGAACAGTCCTCCCAGCTCTGCAATTTTCTTCTCTAGTTCATGCTTTGGACAGTTTGCTGGGCCGTTGATCACACAAAATTCTTTACCCTCCAACAACTTGGAAACCTGCAAAGTTTCAATTAAAATCCATGCTTTGTGACATAATGCTCTCCACCTTGTTTGTGCGGAATTACAGCCTTACATACACTTTGTCTCAGACATAAGCGTAATACAAGTTATTTCATAAGTTTTCTTTTTTTTAATCCCAGTATGAACCTCTTGGGCACAAGTCTAGCAATTGTCTTTATAACTTTTTGTTATGTTAAAGTGAATTAAGTTAACTGTTAAACAGTGTGTTATATTTAATTGTGAACTTCTCTACTTTCATGGTTGAAGAAATGGTATGAGTACATACCACTGACACAAGTGTATTCCACTACTGCAGATAATGATATTCTGTGAACTGATTGGAGGAATTTTATTTTTTCTATTGATTAAGAGTGAGCACAATACTTCAAATGTTTATTTATTTAATAAAACTAAAAATATTATTCAAGATTTATTAACTCATTCGAGATGTATCCCTGATTTATCGGCGCCAGTGAAAAATGCGCTTGGACATATAGCCAATTTATATTGTACCATATTCTACATTCAAGTCCCTTTTATTTGATGTATAACATTTTACTTATGATCAATACTTTTTTTCCTGTAAGCGTTTTTCTGAACCATGCTGTTTTTTCCCAAAGTGGGAAAAATTTTTTTAATTCAAGACTTGACTGAAGCCCGTAACGATGTCCTGAAAGAGTTTAGGAAAACATCTCAAGTAAAACAGTTTTTCTTCCTGTCCTGAAAATTAGGTCCTTTCCACTTTTTTCGGTTTCATAATAGGACCAGTAATAAGTGTAGCAAATAAATCACTGGACACTCCAGTGTCTTGAGTAGCCACACTAAAACCTACAACATGACAAACTATGGCTTCTTACTTTGGTAATTTTTGATACGTCCACTCCTTTAAACTGACTCATCAAAGTAGGTTGCACTGCTCTGGATACAACTTTTCTTTTCTTTTTGGATGGTTCATCTGATTCTCCTAATTCAAATCTGGATCCAGCCAATTTGCCTCCAGATTTCTGTCAATGTTGTTTTGATAAGAAAAAAAATCATCTTGACAACCAAAAATAAAAAACAATGAAAAAACCTGCAAATTTTGGTTCTGCAAAGGTACTTCTAAACTGGGTAAAATCAGACATAAATCAGACTCAAATTTGACAGACACCCCCTTCACACACCAGTTTCCTGATCTCCAAGATCTAACATAGCCATAACCTCATCTGCAGCATTTTCTCTTGCATTTCCCAAGACTAAAATTTGAAAATAGTCCACAGGCCCTGCCATGTTCAGCAAATGTTTCATTGCATTCACTGGGGTTTCATTTCACTGAGAACAGAAGACTGAAGTACTGGCATGACAGCTTATTACTCAGTAAGTTACTGTTAATTCGTTAAATTTTTGTTGGTCATTTTACTCTCCAAAGTCATAATATTTTAGTCTACAGTGCTTGGTTGTTGAGAAGTAATTGTCAGTTTGTGTACGAACATTAAAAGTCACTTTGATTAATTTGATTTTGAAGCAGTGGTAAAGATTCTTAAGTTTTTTTCTTTCTTTCTTTTTTATCATGATTTTTTTTTTCACCTGTTTCAAATCCTCAATGTCCGTTGTTGTCATGCACTGATGCCATGGTTTGTCCTCTCTAATCATCTCCACCCTTGGAAATCTCAAAGTACATCCAATTTTGAAGCGGTCGCTCTGTATGATTTCAGCTGCCTTGACCTGATAAGGAAAACAATACTTTGTGTTTGGAAAATTCCAGCAAATTTTGTAAGATATGAAAATTCTCCTGTAGGTAGAGAGACTGGGAAACAGAACAAGATACAGTCAGGCACGGAAAAGTCGATTTCTTTGGGGTGGCTTCAACTAGTTCGAGTTTGCCAAATTTTGAGGAATACGTGAAGCATTAATCATGAGGTATTATTATTGTATAATCCAAAGAAAAAAATAGCAAACAGCTGCCAACATGTACCATGAATTACCTTCCTTAATCTTTCCCCCTCCTGTGGTCAGTTGAAAGAGAAGCAAGACAGTACAAAAATGACGCGCGTGGCGACAGCAACATGCAACCTTGTGCCCGAACGCTTTTCTTTTTTCTCTTCTGGAAGTGCTTTGATAAGAACCGTTTCCATGTCAAGCCCAACAGCAATCAAATAAACTGAACGGTGAACACAACTCACCATTTATCTATGTTCGACTTTACTGTCGTTCATACGGCAGTGCTTGATCCTTTCTCATTTTTCTGTCCATCAGGGTATGAGCGCGGGACAAACCAGAAAAAAAAAAAAGGTTATTGCCCGCCTGAATCGTTCGTCTCAGGTATTTTTTACCCGTCGTTTTTATCGGGGGAAAGGAGGGAGGGGAGACTATACGCACTTTCCTGCCACCACTAGGCTATGCTACAGCTAACCCAATGAAGTTTCCGGCGTTCGTTGTTTTTTTTTTTTTTCCACTTCTAAGTGGGAAAACTGGTTCGACAAATCCGTGTCACAGTTCGAGGTTCGCATGAAATAACTACAAAGAATATTGAGATATAAATTCGGGATCTAGAGTTTTGTTCGTGGGATCCGTGATTTCGACTTAGGTGTGTTCAAGTTCCGCGTGCTCGACAGTATGTGTGCCTGACTGGTGCAAAATGAGAATGCAGCAGATAATGAATGCAGTAAAATGAGGACTGAATGCTGAATTGTGAGATGATCTCCCATTATCAAAATGCGATGAAATATTAATGCTTGGTCTAAACTTGCTCCAGGAGGAACTCTTTGTTCTCTACAGACCTAATATATTTAAAGCAATTTCCTGTTTATAACAAAAATTGAATATTGATTTTAATCTTATACCCTGTCTTGCATCTCTTGACATACTAATTCAGACTTTCTTTCATATTTTTTTGAGACGTTTCTAATTATATTGGTCTACAAATGTTTCTCATTTTAATAGAAAACTTCTCATTGTACACTATTTCATACCCTGTTCTAGCAGTAAGACTTCTTGTCAATGAGCCATGCATGATGCAACACAGCCATTGTCAAGCTGCAGTAAAATCCAAACACAAACACATCAAAATTTCATACACATGTTGTCTGCAACTGTTGTAACTTGATCTGTTTCTTACGGCCTACTCACTGTCTGCTACACCAGTGACCCTCAACTGCATGGCTCTTCAACTCACCTGCACAATGCAAGATTTATCTGGAGGTAGCCAGGCATCTGGCTTTTCTTTAAAACCTGTGGCCAGTTCAAGGTGTTTTGGGGGATTCCTCTTGTCATATACCTTCCAGTGCTGGGCTAATTGTTTATTGAAGTCTTGCAGCTGTTTCTTACTGTAGCCCGAGCCAACCTGTAGATAAAATCATTAAAAAATATACAATTATAAATGCTTACTGATAATGCACCATGAACACCATCCTTGTACAATTCAATAAATTACTGTTGAATCCACTTATCTTTACACTGCTTTTGTCGACATTCTGTAAAACTCCACAATTTCCAAGTCCTAACCAGTTCTTTTTTAATGCTACTAAATAATTTCACACAATTCAACAAGCTATTCCATTCATTCCTCTTATAAGAACATATTTCTCCCCAAACAGAGAACACAACAAGTGCATGAGATTAACTGTGTCGTCATGAGAATGCTCAGGCCACTCCCTCCCCGCAAATCAGACCGCTTTATTTCTTTTTGCAGTCTGCAAAATGTGTGTGTGTACAGACGCCAAATGGGACAGCCCATGGCTTAGATAATGTGACTGTGGAGCGCGATGCGTAAGTGCCTGGCAGTAGAAGTACAGTGTGTCTACTTTCTTTTTCACTAAGTATTTGTTTGCCGTCAGTAATAGGCCTTGACCCATATCTCTTACTTACTTTCTGAACACTTGTATCAGTATCAACACTTTCCCTGTAGAAACAGCCGTGTCACAGTTCAAAACAAATACTAAAACACTGAGCATTTCGTGTAGAGCAATGCATCTTGCTGATGTTGGCAGTTTGCTCTGCAACTGATTCACATAACAATGATATTGGTGGAACTGGTGACGGTCATGATGCCCAATAGAAGAAACAAGTAATGTAACTGCCTTATGTGTTGGACACTATTCCCATAATCATCTATGATGATCTCCAATCTCCCCTGCTTCTTTTCTCTTCCATTACTATTCTGTGATTTCTCTTTCCTCAACACAATTCCGATAGTTCCACTGATGTCGGAGTATTAAGCCCACACTGCACTTTTCTTCCATGTGAGAAACATTATTAGTTGCAGTAACTTCCCTTTTTTTGAGCCAGTTTACTATGGCCAATAGGCCTAGATATTCACAACATATTATGTCAGGCCAATTTGGAACCACTTTTCAAAAAGGTTCGAATTCTGATTATTTTGCCAATGAAAATTTTTTTCTTTCTTTTCGCCCACTGGACAAATTTAACACTAATCCTAACCTTAATTTAAAAAAAAAAAAAAAAAAAACTCAGGGCAAAAGGGAAAAAAATTAAATTGGGCCAACTGGCCAAAATCAAAATGCTCTTGCTATTTGAAATGAGATTTAAGTGAGGGCTGGGCAGCCCCAGCACTTTTTCAGTGTCGCAACTCCAGGCTCTGACACCGTAACTTCTCGCTGGAATTGACATCGACTCTAACAGCCTCATGGCTCCTTGATGAAAGGTGTAGACACTGATCCAAGGAGTGACGTCACGACTCCAACATCCGCGCTGACTCCGATACCCCAACTCTGGCACTGACCCTGAAAATATGCCTGATGCAAAGTTGAACAGTCAAACTTGAGTTGGCCGACTCCTGCCTAGTGTAGGACACTGGTACGGCACTGCAGTGTCGGTGGGACGCAGAAATAATTATCTAATATTTAAAATCTTTTCAATGTAATGTTTACATGTATTAAATATTAATTAGGCAGTGTTAATGAGGAGGAAAACTAGAGAGCCACTGCAGTGTTGGCACTAATACCGGTACCAGTACCACATTCTGGTGTCAGAGTCGTAAGGAGAACGTCGGTACCTATGGAGTTGGTATTGGTGTCAGAACTGTGCCCAGCACGAATTTAAATTTTGCCTGTAGTATTCTTGACTCTTTTAAAACTCCAGTTTATAGTCTATAGTATTATACAGATGGTTTAACTCACTTTGCAAAAAGAATGGAAAACTGTGGGTTCCTCTCCCTCTTCTGGTGGGACTGCCACTGCACACAAGAAGTGGGACATCATTCCTCCTCTGTGACCCACACCAAAGTAGCCACCAACAATCAGTATGTCAAGTTCATCCATTAAACCTCCTACATACTCTGGCTTGATCTTAAACCAGCCTCCTAAGCAAAAGAATTGAAACTTGTGAGACTGGGACAGAGTGACAACAGGAGATCTTGAGAGGAAGAGAACTCAAAGTGCTTCTGCTCTGGAATTCCTTACACTCTACGAGGAGGGGACGTGGCACTTAGTCCATAAATAAACTTGTTTCTTCTGCAGTTTGTGCTAAGGACTGAAAACGTATTTTTGTTTCTTTTATTTTCAAAATCTTAAATTTTAAAATTTACTGCTTAGATTTCTTGTTTATTTCCAATGGAGGGCTTTACAAAATGCGATTCTTTTTTTTTTTTTTTAATGTGTTTTTGCCATAATTTTGTTTTGTTTCAATCACTGCTGTGATCACAACTTTAAAGTGGTCTTCACGGATGCTTCTGGCGCAAGAAGAAGAAGAACAACAACAATAACACAATAACAAGAGTAAACTGCATACATTTTGAAGAAATATACCTTTCCTTGTGTTGGGCCTGTAGACACTGTCAGCAAGCTTCACCATTATGCCTTCCTCTTTATTGTCTATGGCTTCATTCAGGGCATCTGCACATTCTTGACTGGCAGCGAAAAACAGGAAAACTGAATTAAAGTAGCTAATATTCTGCAACAGTGATGTTGATTGACAGGGGTAGAAAAATATGTGGCTAAAATAAAATTTACAAAAGGCTTTTTTAGTGTCCAATTTGTGTGGCCTCATTCCAAAAACATTACTACCACCTTTTATTGTGGCCCAGAAACCAAATCCAATCCTAACCCTTTTCATAAATTTCACACACACAAAAAAAGGCCATCTTCCAGACAAAACCCTATTTGACCCATGGCTTAATTAAAAAGTCACTCCACATAAAAAAAAAAAGTCTGCAAGAGATCTGGGAACAGCAGAAATGTTCAGTGTTCCTGATAATAAAATAAAATAAACAGCATACAAAACTTCTGAAATATCATCAATGAAATCCAACAATGAAATACAAAAATCTTTCATCAAACAAATGATTTTATTTGAAAATTGTCATGAACAAGCACTGACTTTTGCCTGTTCTTGACAGGATAGGCTTACTTAGTATGAGCTTCCTTGTATTCTGATGTTAGAATCCGGCCTTCTATGGGAGTAAAAACATCTTTCAGAAGTGGCAGGCGGTCTTTTAAAGGGGTATTTGTAAGAACTCTGTCGTTCAGAAGCAACACATCAAAAACCTGAAACAAATTTCAGAAGCAATCCTTTAAGCATGTCATTGCTGCAAGTATAAAAATATGCCAGCCCATCAGGTGAAAGATTACAGATGAACGGAACTAATTGGATCTCTTACAGTGGCATTATATTAATGATCTTTATTACAGCTTAACTCCCAAGTATCATGAAAGATTAAAAATTATGGGTTTTGCAGATAAATTTGTTTGTAATTATACTTAAATGCTTAGAGAGTAAGAGCACATAATTTTTTGGATTCTAGTTAAGTCCAAGTGACCCAGCACATGCATGTTTAGAAACTTGCAAAATGCAAAATGGACCTTGGGCATTTCATAAATAAACAATTCATGCCACGTAGCCTCACTTCACAAAACTTTTTATTCTTGCTAAATACAAAGTAACTAGAATTATAAACTTACTAGTCAACATGGCCCTTTCTCCATTTTATAACAGATGACACCCAAATGTCTTAAAGTGCATTTCCCATCAGGAATAATAAAAGACCATAATGCAAATAATTACAATGAATTTACTGACAAAGCCATAAAAAGCATACACAAAATCATTCATCAAAAATTGACCTTACCATTCTACATTGATAAAAAAAAAAAAGATGAACAGTATCATTTCTAGATTAGCAACTGATGAAGACGACTTTTTCACATACAAATTACATAATCATAACAATAACAAACCATAAACATGATCACAGAAATGGTGTAATTTACAAATTATGGGAAAACAGTATGGAAGTACTAATAAGTTTACATACAGTCCAATCCACTTATCTCAACATGGCTTTTCTTAACATTCTGGGTAACTCGACACAATTTTTAAGTCCCAACCTGTTCCTTCTTTAATGCTACTAAACATTTCCCCGTAACTCGATGTGTTACTCCATTCTTTCCTCTTATATCGACACATTTCTCCGCGACCGCGGCAAAACAAGTGCACTACATCTACTACTGTGCTACCGAAAATGCCCACGCAACTCCCCGCATATAATATAAGACCTCATTTCTTTTTGCAGTGCTGGCGGGGAGGGGTAAGAGAGGGGGTATGTGGACACAGAGGATGACCCCTGACTTCAGTAACGCGAGTGTGTTAAGCAGTGCCTTGCATAAGCGTACGGCAGTAAAGGTACAGAGTACTACAGACTGAGTAATTTTTGTCCCCCACAAAACATTCGTGCGCTATTGATACTAGGCCTTGACCTAGATCTCTCGGTTAAGCGCTGTACCGTATCATCAGTATCATCAGTTCTTCTGAAGAAACAGTCAGGTCGAGATTAAAAAAAAAAAGTAAAGCACAGCGCATTTGATAGTTACAGCATTTCTTCTCCGATATCGGTAAATCTTTGCCACGCAACTGCTCCGCACAACAATGATATTGGAGGAACCGGTGATAGTATGCTCATAATTAAAAGAAAAAGAGACATAACTGCGTTATTTATTGGACACTTCTCATTATGGTGATGTGTGACCTCCCTTCCCCCCCCCTTTTTTTCCTCTTCCACCACTAATCTGCTATTTCGACTTTCTCTTTACTCGACACAAGTCAGATGGTCCCACTGATGTCGAGATATTAGGATTGCACTGTATATATATATACAAACTTGCCTGAATACAAGGTTGATAACCTGTTCTTTCCTCAACATCTCGAGCTTTGATGTCAAACTGTTCACCCTTTGTACCTGAACAAAAAAAGGCTTGGCTTCAACAAACGGATTCAAAAAATGAGCACAACAAAAGCTTCTCTAGGATTCACTCATCATTGCTATAAGCACTTGCCAGATTTTAATCAGTGAAGACAAATCAAACCAAATTAACAATATAACAACATTATATTTGCCGATAGGCAATGTGCATCTAAATAATATTATTAACAATCATTATGTGATGACATATATCGGCACAACATATGTACATATGGGTGTCTGTCACGAGTGGAGTGAGTGCAATTAAGGGGATTGCTACAGAGCGGGTGTAGAGTAAGAAAGGCTCACAGTAGACAGCAAGTTAAGCGTGCTGTTGTGAGTAGTGGGGGGGGGGGGTCTGAAGGAGGCGAAAGCGCTGTATAACTATCACTGCAAGTTAGAAGGTCCTAGGGAGCGGATCTGTGAATAATAGCCCTTCGGGCAGAGATAAAAGGAAGCAGTCGAGAAGACTAGTGAGAGTCTTTCCAGTTATGACTGGTATGTAGAATGTTGATTGATTATTATGATTGATGTATTATATTATATTCGTCTATTACCATGATGTGAATAAGTATATGTGCGGAATGTGGAAGTCCTTGATATTGGATATAGCAATGTGCGCCACGAGCGATAGATGAAAGTGAGTTCATGGATTTGTAGCGCGAGTGAGTAGTGTGTACTCCGATGGAGGTGTGTTACCGTAAGATGTGTGGTGAGTGAAAGGTGAACTAGTGTGTGTACGCTTCATGGGTTGTAAGGAGAGGTGGAGTGAATAGAAATGGTAGGGTATTATACCAATGTAATGTTATTCTTGTAGGTGTCGGGGACGGGCCGCAGAGCCACCTCGATGAGCACAGGGGATAGGCCAGCATAGGGCCGGAGGCCACACATAGGCCAGAAGTGAGGCTGTCAGTGCAGGACAGTAGGGGCACATAAAGTCGTGGCAGTCAGGCCACGGACAGGGACGTAGATATGAGAGTGAATGAGATACTATATTGTTGCCATGTTGATAGGCTAGTGAACTGATACTATGTTGTTGCCATGTTGATGGCTAGGGAAATAATAATGTGTTATTGCCCTGTGGAGATGCGAGTGGAATAGTAAGGTGTATGACAATAGGAAGGTGATATTGAGAGACTGCGGTGCCAGTAAATTATTAATGTGCTATTAAGACCCTGAGGGGAGAGGCTGAGGCCGAAGTGCCTTTAGGAGTAACTACCGGATTGGGGATCCGAGGGAGAGTGTGTGTGAGAATAAGGCCGTTGTACGGCCGTTGATTTCAATAATATAATGTATGTGATTGCGCTATTATCTGTATAATTATGTTTAATAAATGTGTGAGTCTGATGGGCTGTTTTGTTAAGTGTTAAACTTGTTTGTTCGTGATTGACGTCCTGTCATAACTTATTACATCTCCCAGTCTGGGATTTGTGACATTGGGGGCTCGTCCGTTGTGACATTGGGGGCTCGTCCGTTGTGACAATGGGGGCTCGTCCGTTGTGACACTGGGGGCTCGTCCTGTTTACCTGTGGTCATTTTGACATTGTGTATTCGTTATATCTAGTTGTTTTTCTGTTGTGCTAGGAATTCGTTCTGTTGTCCTTGTTCGTGGGATGAATGGAAATTTCATGATGATATGATTTATGTATGTTTATGAATAATAATATGTATTAATGCATGTATTTTGATGAATATGTATTAATGTGTACTTAAATTTCTGCAGAGACAGTGTGTGTGCGTGCAGCCTGAGGAGACAAGCAGCCAGAGCTCCGATTAGGTCGAGGACTTAAACGCATAAGGCTGAAAGTTAAGTGAAAATTTTGTGCCCTGGATTAAGGGCTGTCTCTTCATCTGTCTGTTTCCCGGTTTTTGCTGTTGTTGTCGTTATAGGTTATACGGGCGGTGGCGCGGGTTTGCTGTGGTGAGCGTAGTTTGTCCTCTTCGGGAGGTGGGCTAAATTTGGAACTTCGTTCATCACAGTGAACAGTTCTGTAGGGACCTGTATTTTTGTTTAGTTGTAGCGTCGATATCTTCTCTGTTCGGCAGGAAGACGTATTCTCTTGTCCCTCTTTCTTCCCTATCTGTAGATACGTTCTTTTTTTTCAGACTCTGTTCTTGTTGTACCGTGTAGTGTAATCGGCGTAGTTAGGTTGCATTTTTTTTTCCATTATATTTTCTTTTGTAGAAGCTTTGTCCTAGTCTGGTTCGTTGTCCTTGACGTCCTTGTGGTCTTTCTACTGAATTTCCTTATTCTTGTCTTTTCTACTCTTTTTTATTATTAATAGTGCTATACATTTTGTAGATATAGAAGTAGTTGTGCTGTAAAGGTAAATTTCTGAATTGTATTCTGAACTGGGTATTGTTATATCTGGTGTGATCTCAGGTCTCTGGTCGTATCGTTAGTGATCATACCGACAGGTTGGTCGTTCGCATAATAGATACCATAACCATAAATCTGTGAAATGGCGGAACTCCAACAACTAATGAAGTTGGGTAAGGAACTTGGCCTGGAGGGAGAGGAGCTACGCGGCTGGATTAAAGAACAACAGGCGGATTTGCGCGATGAGCGTGCTAAGGATAGAGAACAGGAAAAAAAGGATAAGGAAGAGGAAAGAGAGGCTAAGGCTCAGCAGCAGGAAAGGGAGTTTAAGCAACAGGAAAGAGAGGCTAAGGCTCAGGAGCAGGAGAGGGAGTTAAGGTTAAAGGAGATAGAAGCTCAAGAGCGGGAGACAGACGCGCGAGTAAGAATAGCGGAGTTGGAAATCAAAAAGAGTGCGCCAACAGAAACAGTTGAGCGGCAGGTACCCAATAAAGGTGGCGTTAGGATTAAGCTCCCTACGTTCGACGACCGGAAGGACGACATAGACGCCTTCCTTTACAGGTTCGAACTGAACGCACAATTGCAATGGGGGGAAAATAAGGAATTATGGGCCACGTACCTGGCGTCGCTATTGCAGGGGCGAGCGTTAACATACTTTAAAGAGCTACAGCGCGAAGACGTACAAGATTACGATAAGCTGAAGGCTTTGCTGCTTCGCCGATTTGCGCGTACCGAGGAATATTTCCGGGAGCAGTTTAGGCGAGCACGTGCAGATACCAGGGAGGACTTTGCTGCCTTCGTCGCGAGACTGACGGAGTATTTCGCGAACTGGGTAGACTTGGCGCATGTGGGCACGGATTTTGCTAAACTGAAAGACTTAATGATCCGTGACCAGCTGTACGCGTCATGCCACAAAGATCTGGTGGCTTTCCTGAAAGAGAACGAACCCGCGACGGTGCAGGAGGCGTCTAAGTTGGCGGAGGCATACCGTACGGCGCATCCGTCCAAACCAGTCGCCAGGGCGTACGTCCAAGATGCTGGGTACGTCGCCGTTGTCGAGGGGTCGCCGGCAGGACTTAGGGACAGGTCGCGTCAGCGTGGTGCCTATAGCGGGCAAGCCCAGGGGCAGCGTAGGGGCTATCACCAATCACCGGCATATGGATCCGGTAAGTTTGACCGAGCAGGAGGGCTAGGTCGCGGTAATGGCCGGGGGCGAGTTGTGACCTTTGCCGATGACCGACGGCATAGGGACTTTAGTTCCGGTCGCGAGGGGTCACGGGGACCCAGGCCTAGGGCAGCACAGGGAGCGGAGTGTTGGACTTGCGGACGCGTGGGTCACTTTTCCCGCGAGTGTAGGGCCGCGAAGTGTTGGAACTGCGGAAGAGCAGATCACATCAGCGTGAACTGCCCTGCAGGTAGGATAGCGGCGAACGCGGACAGTAGCTCCAGTCCATGTTCCCCAAATAAATTTCATCATGCGGCTGCGTGCGTTACATCGGACAACGGAGGCGGACAGTATTCTAAGTGTCCCAGTTGTGAGAAGTTATTATCTTCCGGTGTTTTACCTTGTGGGAGAAAGATCCCCGTTATAAATTCATGTCATACAGGAGGTGGTCTTAGGGTTTATCCGGGGTTTGTTGGGGACGAACCGGTCTCGGTTTTACGAGATACAGGATCTACCGTTGTGGGAGTGCATAGGGATTGCATTCGGGATTCACAGCTTACAGGTGAGACTGTCCCGTGCATCCAATTTTCGGGGGCCATTGAGAAATTACCCATGGCAAGAATAATGATAGATACACCTTTCCTTAGCGGGGAAGTCGAAGCAGTCGTTGGTTGTTTTCCAGGCGCCCAGCTCATCATTGGGAATGTATCACGGGTAGGTTCCCCTTCCGATGAGAACGTGCAAGCATGGTCGCAATCAAAAGGTATTGACTTTTGCGCCGCGGTCGAAACACGCCGACGGGTAGCCGATAAAGACAAGATTAGACCTTTGGCTACGCCAGCGGTCAACCTAGATATCACGCCAGAGCGCTTGGCGAAATTACAAAGGGAGGACCCATCATTAAACCCATGCTTTGGGGAAGCGCGAACCGAGAAAACGAGGAAATATAAAATCGGGTCATCTTCTTTTTTTGTCCAGGGGGGCATTCTGTTCCGTATGTACGTCACAGTGGCTTCCGTTCAAAAGCAGGTCGTCGTGCCACGGTCGTTAATTGCTACAGTATTGCGTCTGGCCCATGATGTTCCATTAGCGGGTCATATGGGAAGTGTTAGGACCAAGGAGAGAGTTCTGAAAGATTTTTATTGGCCGTCAGTATACAGAGATGTACGTTTATATTGTAAGACGTGCAGTGCGTGCCAAAAGACGACGCATAAGGGTCGTTCACCCCAGGCTCCTCGTCAAAAGATCCCCACGGTTTCGGAACCGTTTAAAAAGGTTTCAGTACCTTGTTGATTTAAGAGAAAGACTATCTGCAGCGCGCACTATAGCAGAAGAAGCGTCTGGTATCGTTTCGAAAAGAGCAAAAGACTATAAAGATAGAGGGTCCAAACTGAGAATTTTTAAGCCAGGAGACAAGGTTCTGTTGTTGTTACCTACGGACCATAATAAGTTATTGATGACATGGAAAGGTCCTTATGTTATTGAGCGAGTTGTTTCAAAGGTAGATTACGCTATCCACATTGATGGAGCGAGTAAGGTTTTCCATGTTAATATGCTACAGAGATTTTATGAGAGACCACAGTATCTGTGTGCACAGACAAGACCAGAGGAGACCGTCTTCTCTACTGCTTGTACGGGGGTCGTAGACCAGTTGGACTGTGACGTAAGCGACACCGAGGCGCAGGAGGAGTTACAAATTCAATTGCCGGAGTTAACTCCGACACAAGGTTACAGGGACGTAAAAATTAACCCTGACCTTACGAGTTCAAGCAGTAGGGAACTTGAGACCCTGTTAGCGTCATTTCCGGATGTTGTTACGGATTTGCCGGGTCGCACTACGGTGATCCAGCACCAAATAAAGTTGACTTCCGATAAGCCAGTATTTCTTAGACCGTATCCGTTGCCTTTTTCTTCGAGGGATAGGGTCATAAAGGAAGTTGAGTCAATGTTGAAGTTAGATATGATAGAACCATCAACATCGCCGTATTCATCACCCATCGTCCTCGTGAAGAAACGTGATGGATCGGTGCGGTTCTGTATTGATTTTCGAAGATTGAACACTATTACGGTAGGCGATAGGGAGCCTATTCCTTTTCAGGAGGAATTAATAGCTTCATTGGCCGGGTCCACGTGGTTTTCCAAGATAGATTTGACGAAAGGGTATTGGGAAATCCCGCTTACTGAGGAGTCTAAACAATACACGGCGTTCCAAACGCCCATTGGATTATTCCAATTTAAGGTCATGCCATTTGGGTTGGTAAACGCGCCAGCGACGTTTGCACGATTAATGAGATTAGTGTTGAAGGACATACCTAATGTCGTGTCATTCTTTGATGATATAGCATGCCATACGTCGACATGGTCTGAGCATATTCAGACACTAACAGTAATTTTTCAACGATTACGTCATTTTGGGTTAACGGCTAAACCCGCAAAGATGGATTTGGCATGTCCAGAGATAGCATTCTTAGGACATATTGTGGGTAGAGGCGTTCAGAGACCTGAAGTAACAAAAATTGACAAGTTAGTAGGGTTGCAAATCCCCAAAACAAAGAAACAAGTCAGAAGCTTAGTGGGAATTTTAAATTATTACAGAAAGTTCATTCCAAATTTTTCCTCCTTGTCATCTTCTCTTACTGACCTTACTAAGAAGGGACAACCCGATAAGGTCCAGTGGACGTCTGAATGTCAGACATCATTTGATAATTTGGTGACAGCATTATCATCGTCACCCATTCTGATATTACCCGATTTTCGATCTAATTTTATCCTCAGAACGGATGCGTCGGACTCTGGTGTCGGCGCTTGTCTTCTACAGGAGAAGAACGAATGTCTCCATCCTGTATGTTATGTCAGTAGGAAGTTATTGCAGAGAGAAAGAAAGTATTCTGTGATAGAGCGTGAGTGTCTTGCCATTGTCTGGTCCGTCCAGAAATTAGGACGTTATCTCATGGGACGAGAATTTTGTATCCAGACGGACCACAAGCCACTGACATTTTTGTCGAAGAATCGTTCGTCCAGCCCACGCTTGTCTAGATGGGCATTGGCTTTACAGCCGTACACCTTCGTTATTCAACCAATTCCAGGAACCAGCAATCATATCGCCGACTACCTTAGTCGAGCCTAGGGGAAGATTTCAGGAGCTTATACATCGGAGGACAGGAACATTGACAGGATCTGTGTGAATGAGTCGACTTTAAAATATTGACATTATAAAATATATGATATGAAGAATGGTTGATAGGTTGAATGGTTTTTGATTCTGTATTAGATATTGTGTTTAGTTAGCTATTCATGAGGTGACACATATATGCATATTTCAGACCATATTGATCCCCATATTTTCCCCTGAGTTCGGTATTCTATATACTAGGGGAACTGCTAGGTCATTTTTTTTTAGTATAGGTATTGCTCACGCTCACTCGTTGACAGTCATCTTGATGCGATTTGAAATTAATTGCATTAATTTTTTTGGGATGGGGGATGATGTCACGAGTGGAGTGAGTGCAATTAAGGGGATTGCTACAGAGCGGGTGTAGAGTAAGAAAGGCTCACAGTAGACAGCAAGTTAAGCGTGCTGTTGTGAGTAGTGGGGGGGGGGGGGGTCTGAAGGAGGCGAAAGCGCTGTATAACTATCACTGCAAGTTAGAAGGTCCTAGGGAGCGGATCTGTGAATAATAGCCCATCGGGCAGAGATAAAAGGAAGCAGTCGAGAAGACTAGTGAGAGTCTTTCCAGTTATGACTGGTATGTAGAATGTTGATTGATTATTATGATTGATGTATTATATTATATTCGTCTATTACCATGATGTGAATAAGTATATGTGAGGAATGTGGAAGTCCTTGATATTGGATATAGCAATGTGCGCCACGAGCGATAGATGAAAGTGAGTTCATGGATTTGTAGCGCGAGTGAGTAGTGTGTACTCCGATGGAGGTGTGTTACCGTAAGATGTGTGGTGAGTGAAAGGTGAACTAGTGTGTGTACGCTTCATGGGTTGTAAGGAGAGGTGGAGTGAATAGAAATGGTAGGGTATTATACCAATGTAATGTTATTCTTGTAGGTGTCGGGGACGGGCCGCAGAGCCACCTCGATGAGCACAGGGGATAGGCCAGCATAGGGCCGGAGGCCACACATAGGCCAGAAGTGAGGCTGTCAGTGCAGGACAGTAGGGGCACATAAAGTCGTGGCAGTCAGGCCACGGACAGGGACGTAGATATGAGAGTGAATGAGATACTATATTGTTGCCATGTTGATAGGCTAGTGAACTGATACTATGTTGTTGCCATGTTGATGGCTAGGGAAATAATAATGTGTTATTGCCCTGTGGAGATGCGAGTGGAATAGTAAGGTGTATGACAATAGGAAGGTGATATTGAGAGACTGCGGTGCCAGTAAATTATTAATGTGCTATTAAGACCCTGAGGGGAGAGGCTGAGGCCGAAGTGCCTTTAGGAGTAACTACCGGATTGGGGATCCGAGGGAGAGTGTGTGTGAGAATAAGGCCGTTGTACGGCCGTTGATTTCAATAATATAATGTATGTGATTGCGCTATTATCTGTATAATTATGTTTAATAAATGTGTGAGTCTGATGGGCTGTTTTGTTAAGTGTTAAACTTGTTTGTTCGTGATTGTCGTCCTGTCATAACTTATTACATCTCCCAGTCTGGGATTTGTGACAGTGTCAAACAGAAGTATCTTCATTCTGAGACATTGTGGACTGCCACAACTGTTTAACAAATCCATCTAATATCAAAACTGACAGAGACAAGCAAATTGATTGTTTGGTAACAGAATAACAAGACCATAAATGACTATTTATGTAAGGATTTGCACCGTCATAAACAAACTTAAATCTGGTGGTTTACTCTGGTAATAGTGAAAGCTTCAGTGTGTTAGTGATCCTACACAGTTCCAGCACTCACCAAATGATTTAGAAGCAGAATGATAGCCTAACATCTCCCCATCTAAAATGCATGTTTTTACATCTGGCTTAAAGCAGTTGGCTATGTAAGGAGTAAGTGATCCTTCAAACACATTGGAACCAAAGACTTGTGTGTATTCATTACCACTGAAACAAATCAAGACAAATGATTTTAGAAATTGGGTGGGATTTGCTCACTGCAAACCATATCACACGCTGAGATTGACTGTATAACCATATTTAATGTATAAAATTTTGCTACAAATAACAACTGACACACATCAAGAGGAAAAGTGAAAGTGCTGAATGTTACTGTTAAATTATCTGTAAGGTAGAGTGCAAAACCGAGTATCTGGATAAATCACATAGAAAATTTATCAAATTTATGGTTTTTTTTAATATAACCAATGAACCATGCATGAGAATGCAACAAAAAAGTAGATGGATTTACCTTCTGGAGAAATACTTGTATTCATCTCCATCTTTGTGAAATAGGACTCTCTCTCCATCATATTTTGTTTCAATGAAGTACATTTTATTGTCCATGATTTTTTCCACCTGATTACAGGAGATATAAAAGTCTTCAGTGAAAGTCCATCAAGTATTTTGAGGTAAAAATGCTAGGGGCAGTGATCCTCTTAAAACAAGAGCCTCAAACCATCAAGTATTTCAAGCACTACTGGCAAATGTACAAATCAATTATAACCACACTCTTCCTCCTAATATTGACAGAGGTGGTGAGAAGAAAATGTCATTTATTAAACGTTTGGTATTTCTGTTGGCAATGATAGGTCTGAATCAATCTAACATTGAAAAACGAACAAGAAACTATGGGGCTCCCACTTGGTCTCTTCAAGCCACCTACCCACCCTCTCACTGATATGATGACAATATGCCTGCCACAGATGACAGATATGCAAGTACCATCAGCAACCATCATCATGGTATGCAGGGTGAAGTATGTCTGATGCAGCCACTACCTTTAGTAATGTTTTAATGCCACGGTGTGATGGGCAACATTTCAGTGGGTTAGGGGAGTGAAAGGGCTGAAATGGGCAGGAGAAGAAATTTTAATCATGATGACTCCAAAGACGTGCCAGGGCACTGACTGTGGGGGATATTTTTCATGAATAAATAGACAAAATCCAACTGCAGTCACACAGTAAAGAATCACAGTGAATCTGGTTAACTATTCACACAATGAATATTGAAAACCTGGGTATGAATCAGAATCTTGCCCAGCTCTGACATTCTGACTTTACCTTATCTGGTGAGGCCCTTTCTCCTAACATAGGTGTGAATGGTGAGAAGACTGTGATTCCAATTTCATGAGCTCTTGTTTTTGGGTCTCTCAATAGCCGACATACCTTTGTGAGAAAGAATATATATAGAAACATGAGACAAGCAAATGGAATGAAATGAAAAATATAGTGTTACAATTTGTCATAACATTTAGCTAAAGAACATGACAGATTCATGAAGAATACAAAGTTGTGCTAACAGATTTCAGTCAACCACTTTGTTGCTACTTGTTTTTCCCCACTCTGCGCTGACCAGCACACTCCCTCTATCATATTTCTGACATACAGTGCACTATCGATATTTTAGGACGTGTAATGTATGTCTAGAGCACAGTGGAGGGGTTAAGATACTTTCATTTATCTTCTGATGCTACACTTTTTGAACTGCTGCCACTACAATTATTTGGCTGCAAATAATAAAAACAGACCTAGAATAAATGGAAATCAATAACAAATTGTACTTTAGCTGCATCAGTGCACATAATTATTTTAAATGTCGTATTGAATTGTATTTCATTACACTAGACTGAAGATTACATTCAGACTTAATTTAAAAATGCCCATCACTGCCACCCTAATTCCATCCCAATATCTCTTTAACTGGATACTTAAGACTTGGTAAAATTTCACTGGCCCTATCATAAAACTGCATGTACCAGTGACCTAAAGAGAGAGGAAATAAATAGCTTAGCTACAAATGCATTTGTTCCTATAATACATTATCAGTTTTAAACATTTGAAACAGGTCTTTTAAACTTTCTGTTAATCAATAAAAAAAAAACTAATTCCTTCAGGGAGTTCATAAAAGTTTGAGTAAAAAAAGAGTTGTCATCTGCAGTTATGATAATACATTTGCCCAGTATCATGAAGGCCAGAGATTTGTTGGATTTACCTTTTCAAGATTATTGTTGACATTATAAAGTTCTTCTCCGTCAGGGTGGTATACACTTAGTATTGAAGCCTGACTCAAGCCAATTTTAAGCTCCTTCATGATCATCCTGATCAACCACTTTTGTTCAGTAGCACTAAGTGATGTCAACAAGTGCATCAAATGCTTGCGAACTGTTTCCTTTGCTTTGCTGGCATTGCCCATAGCAATTGCATCCAAATCTTTGTTGACCTCTTCTATTGTTAGAGAGCCCTTGTCTGGACAACGATTTTTCAGCACAAAAAAAGCCACACTTGCAAAATCTCCTGCTTCCTAAAATGAAAACAGCACCATAAAAGTTTAGCGGAGATGGACACTAGGCATTTAAGAAAAATAAATCCTGAGCTGAATGCAATGATTTACCACATCAGTCAACATAACCCTGAATAACATAATAATAACATGCAATGCTTCAAAATAGTTTTCCCAACTGTTTACATATACAGTGGAACCTGCTTAACCCTTTCGACCCCATGGTGACGTACCTGGTAGGTCACAAAATTGTGCAATTTTTGGCGGTGTGCCATACCAAGTACGTCACGGAGGTTGCAATACTCTGGGTTCCCCAATACCATGTAGACATACCAGGTATGGCATACTAAAACTGCTCTACAAAGACATTCAAAGCTATGGGCGAGTATGGTTGAAATTCTGAATCAGCATTGAATTTTACGCATACTCGATTCCAGTTTTTGGAATTTCTCTACTGCTAGCGCTTCATCAGAGCAAATAATCTTCGATCAGTTGCGTTCCTCTCGCCACTGTCAATTTGATTGTAACTTTTGTGACCTTATATATTGCTTGAGATGAAGAAACATGGCATATTTAGAAACTACATTCAATTTCCTATCAGAAAATGTACAAATAAACTGATCACAGTCAAGTTCAGAACATAATCTTAACAACTACTTACGCGCTGTCGTAAGGGCTAACCAAAATAGCTAAAAAACCTGTCGTACACCAGAATGCAAAACGTGTTGTTGAGAAGGGGTTAAATTGAAATTCAGGGGATTTTGGATAACTATTTTAAATAAAGAGTTATTGCTTCAAAATCACACAAGTGATATAAGACACCTTGATAATTTTATTTTATTATAAACCCCCCCCCCCCCCCCCCAATGCACTGTATCCAGTGACAAAACTCCATAACAGATACTATGTACTCCTGTGACGTCACAACATATTGAGTGCCACTGCTCTGTTCCTTCTGCACAACCAAGTGATAAAATCAGATCATTTGTTCAGTTGATTTTGGTCAATTTCATGATTTTGCACCAGTCTAGGTATGAGTTGAGGGTATCTCAGAATTGTCTTGTACTATATGTGTCAATTTAGCTCCAGTGAACACCTATTTTCCAACACTGAAATCTGAGGCAACTTCTTGAAATATTGAATCCCATCCTAGTTCATCGATTTTCTTTTACTTTAATGTCTAAAGTATTATGTCTTGTGTTCATACTGAGTGAAAGAAAAAACATCTTTGAACTACATCTAAATTTCAAACTGGATAGTGTTGAGATTTTCTGTCCAACCCACAAAAGTTACCGAAGGCATGAAGATTTTGTAAACACAATTAAAGATTAAAGATGAAAGCAGAGGGACTCTCTGGAAGAGAAATTTCACTAGTATGTACAGGACCATGTATTATATGTTCATTTCAAAGCAAAATATTACATGTAATATACATTCACTTACAGCTCTTGCAGTTTTAGGGGCCTTGAAGTGTATTAAACGATTTGCATCAGGACTGTCTTTGCCAAGGCACAAAACCTCAATCAGGAGCTTTGCAAATGTATGCTGTAAACAATAAGTGGTTCTGATTTAGAAATTTGAGACCACAAAATGCACAAAAGAGAATTAATTTTATGTTGAGCCAATTCTGGCCTACATATAATACTGTTAAATATGAAAAATAGTGTAAGGAATATAAGTACCCATAATAACGCCCAAATCTGTTTATAATGACTCTCATTGGCATATCACTATCAGTTTGGACATAGAAACAACCATTATATTATTATGAGCAAACAATTAAACTGAATAAACTAGTGTACTTGTGAATAATTTACAATTCAAAAACTCAGCGTTGAGCTTCCTTAAAATATTAAATATCCTGGATTGGCAAATCCCAAAAGCAAAGAAATAAATCTAACCTCTTTAATGCCATAAGCCACTCTCTCCTTATCCAGGTGTGGTAGCAGCAATCGCATCGCTGGGTAAAAGGAGTCATCCTGAAAAGAAGAGAGTAAATATGTTTCTTCTTTCACACTATGTTTTGAAGCCACTTTTAACATGTCTGAATTTATCATGCAGGCTAGACTCGCTTGAAATGTTTCACTATCAAATATCATTACCTAATAGACAAATGAAGAATAAGAGTGATGTCGGTTACAACACAACTTCAAGTCCCAACTTTCCTTAAAAAGTTAAAGCAACAAAACTTGGACAGACCTCCATTCATCCCAACCATTTTGAACTCTTACAATTAGGGTTAGCGATAAGGACAGAGTTAGGTTTAGGTTAAAGGTTGGGGATATATTTATGATTAGGGTAGAGTAATTATGAAGAATAGGTTTGGTTTAGGCATTGGGTTCCTAACCTGAACTCTGTCCCTAACTTGTCCTTGTACCTAGCCCTATTGGGCTTCTTGGAACATGCGGAACTCTTTGAAGTCTTTCTCAAAATGTGATAGCTCTGTACTTCCTCAATCTCTGGCATTATAGTAATAAATCAAATGAAGAAAACTTACTGCGTCTTTGTTCTTTTTATGTACTTGCTCATGAAAGTCTCGCCACTTGTCCACAAAATCTTTCAGAACTCTCTTCTTTTTATCATTTCCTTGTGTCTTCTGAATCTTCTCTAGTAGGCCACACAATTCAGAAAACTTCACTTGTGAGGCAACAGTTGCAGGTGAAGATGAGTCATCTATAGCAGCCATTCTGTAAATTTGAGTTTTATCTTAACAATATAGATATATCACAAAATGACCGATACTCCTGTACTTCTCCCTGTTACTGCTGCTCACCACTTATATATAAGCCAAGAGAACATGCAACACTGACAATGAACATTAGGTGGCCAGAAACAGGACAGCCAGTCAAGAATAGACCGCAAACCGAATTAATGCTGAGGCCCCCAGTAAACAAAGATTTCACCTTTAATTACTGAATAAGCTGCAATACAGTCTGTGTTATTTATTACTAACTGCCACAAATCTCTCCAGGTGGCACTTAAAGTCATGTTGTTACTTCTTATCAGCGAAGAAACAAAGCAGGAAAAAAATAAGATCACTTTGTACAAATGAGCATTCACATTTCACATTCTAAGCATTGTTCACTGCCATCACTTGTCCAAATCACTGCATACGAAATCTGAGACTACTAATACGAATGTCTTCGTGTATTTTAACAAATTTAGAGACAACAACAGGATATTGCTGACTTTTAAAGTGGCCAATGTGTTTTCAAGGTCAAGTATGCCATTTCAGTGGAATACACAACTGTCTTTAATATTTAATCTGCAATTTCTGTGGGGGTTTTTTGCATTTTTTTTTTTTTTAATTTGCATTGCACCTTGCTACAAATGAAAATACTTTTCTTTAAGTTTATTTTGTGTTCTTATAATATGAACGGATAAAAAAAGCCATGAGCTGATTAGCTTTAGTAAGTGCGGTTTTCATAAAAAATAATGCCACGCTTATTCGCAGATGTCTGCAAATAAGATCAAAGCCTTATTTGCAGATGTGTAATTTATTAAAGTGGTGTTTGTAATTGATGTTTAATGTTACTTCACAAATCTTACACAGTAATACAGGATATGGTAGCAGCTTCCTTTTCTACCAACCAAATCCCCTGTTGTTGTTGTTGTTTTTTTGCTAGTTCTTACACAGTAATACACATATATTTACAGGGCCACACTGCATTGCAACAGTTGGGAAGAGATTCTCAATCTGTAAACAACTGGGGCAAAAGTATTGTAGGCTACTATGTTCTCTCTTTTTTTTTTTTCTTACATTGTATGGAGATTTGTCAATGATAATGCTAATTGCTATGAAGGCACCAATTTAAATGCGACAAAGTACATGTATTATCAAGAAATCCAGAAACAGGATCTCTTTAGAAACTTGCATTTATGTGCTTCACGGCAAGCAGTAAATAAGTGAAGGATGAACCACATGTGCTGCACTGGGACTGAGTGAAATGGATATGGTGGTGATGATATTTACTGGTTTGACTTCTTTGACAACAATATTTTCCACTTCAGTCTCTTTGTGACAAACAAACTTCCAAGCAAACAAACAATTACAAACAAACTTCCCAGCAAACAATTACAAACAAACAACAAAGTAATAAAACATATATGACAGAAGCAGCAAAGAACCAAAATATTCCAATTTATACATGTAGGCCAGGGGTGCTCAACCTTTATTGACATAGAATCTACTTTAACATTTCCCAGCCTTTGGAGATCTACCAGTCTGGCGAAGCCCTGAACAAGATTGGCCTCTGATCTACTCGATATTAGTCGATACCGGTAAATGTTGATTATCTCGCACCTATAAGGGCGGTTTCAGTGTTGCCAGGTAAACTTTTGCCGTCCTACCACATGTTTTATTTTCGGAAGCGCATATCCGTACAACATGTACGCACACAATTCGATGACATAGAACACAAACCAGAATACTATATTACTGACCTTGTTAATTTGCATAGTTTTTAAAAATATGAATCGGCTTAGTAGCAAAACAATCTGACTTCTGTTCGGAGATTGCCTGATCTGCGCTAATAATATAGGACTTTACATCGATCACCAATGGCTACCCCAACCCCTTTTTGCCTGATTAGTCAATCTGACTACAGACCATTGATACAAACTGACTAGACCCTCACACCCCCAGGTCCATATGACTATTCCATGTGTTGTCACTTTCAATTCGTGAACACTATACCAAGTTTTGTTTCAGCAAACCTTCACCAGTCACACTTTATGGTAAACATGTTGTACAGATATGCACTGTCCATATCCATACAACATGTTGTACGGATATACACTTCCTTTATTTTCAATTCACCACATTCACAAGGACAAAAGAAGAAAAAACTAACAGAAACCCTCCACATCCAAGAAAAATGACCCGCCAAAATACAAAGACAAATAAAAAAAATATATTACCTCGCGGGTGTGTCCTACATTCATCCCGCGATCGACTGCCAAGCACTAAGATCGACCGGTAGATCACGATCGACTGGTTGAGCACCCCTGATGTAGGCCAATGTATTTCGGCTACCCTTATTCGAAAGAGAGATAACATCTGGCATTTATCCGCAGACATCTGTGAATAACATCACAATCTTATTCGTAGATGGATTTTAAGTTTTGTGATTTTTATTTAGGAAGAGCTCCTTTAGATCACAATTCTGACTTGTTTTGTTTAATTAGGCTCTTCACTCGGTAAGATGGCTCGATTCGGAGTAGCGCATGGTGTTTCTTGTGGTAATGATGCACCAGGTTTTCTGTTTTTAGTGATACTTACTGGTTCTCAGTCCTTGGTAGGATTAGAGAGACCCTGCATAGTAACGCTTTTACTAGGTTGCCTGGTGGCATACTAATAAGTATAAACTTGCCTGCCGAGTCAGTAAGAGCTGACTTTCTGCTACTTTTTTTCCTGCCTTTCCCTCCCCACTGATCATCGTTGTTGTGCTCCAGAGTAAAAAATTATGAAAAAAATTAATTTTTTTTAGCTGAATTACCAGCCAATTTTGTCAGGTATGATATCACAGAGAAAGTCAGACAGAGCAAATAAAAATGAACTAAACTTCCATGCAAACAAAAAAGTAATAAAACAAAACAGCTGAAGCAGAAGACCCCCAAAATATATTTTCAGTAAAAAACAGAATAGATCTAAAGTACCATAAAGAGAGAGATGAAATGTTCAGTTCATACTGACTAAAAGAAATCATTTATATGTTTAAAATTTGATTTACGTTTTTATTTCTATTAGCAACTGTCCCGTTCATTATCAATGTATAGGAATAAATAAAATTAACAGGAATAAATAAAAGAAGTATGTCACGAGTGGAGTGAGTGCAATTAAGGGGATTGCTACAGAGCGGGTGTAGAGTAAGAAGGGCTCACGGTAGGCAAGTCAGTTAAGCGTGCTGTTGTGAGTTGTGGGGGGGTCTGAAGGAGGCGAAAGGGCTGTGTTACTATCACTGCAAGTTAGAAGGTCCTAGGGAGCGGACCTGTGAATAAAAGCCCATCGGGCGGACATAAAGGGGAAGCAGTCGAGAAGACTAGTGAGAGTCTTTCCAGTTATGACTGGTATGTAGAACGTTGATTGATTATTATGATTGATGTATTATATTATATTCGTCTATTACCATGATGTAAATAAGTATATGTGAGGAATGTGGAAGTCCTTGATATTGGATATAGCAATGTGCGCCATGAGCGATAGATGAAAGTGAGTTCATGGATTTGTAGCGCGAGTGAGTAGTGTGTACTCCGATGGAGGTGTGTTACCGTAAGATGTGTGGTGAGTGAAAGGTGAACTAGTGTGTGTACGTTTCATGGGTTGTAAGGAGAGGTGGAGTGAATAGAAATGGTAGGGTATTATACCAATGTAATATTATTCTTGTAGGTGTCGGGGACGGGCCGCAGAGCCACCTCGATGAGCACAGGGGATAGGCCAGCATAGGGCCGGAGGCCGCACATAGGCCAGAAGTGAGGCTGTCAGTGCAGGACAGTAGAGGCACATAAAGTCGTGGCAGTCAGGCCACGGACAGGGACGTAGATATGAGAGTGAATGAGATACTATATTGTTGCCATGTTGATAGGCTAGTGAACTGATACTATGTGTTGCCATGTTGATGGCTATGGAATTACTAATGTGTTATTGCCCTGCTGAGGTGCTAGGGGAGTGTTAAGGGGTATGACAATAGGAAGGTGATATTGAGAGACTGCGGTGCCAGTGAATCATTAATGTACTATTAAGACCCTGAGGGGAGAGGCCGAGGCCGAAGTGCCTTTAGGAGTAACTACCGGATTGTGGATCCGAGGGAGCGTGTGTGTGAGAATAAGGCCGTTGTACGGCAGTCATTTCAATAATATAATATATGTAATTGCGCTATTATATGTATAATTATGTTTAATAAATGTGTGAGTCTGATGGATTGTTCTGTTAAGTGTTAACTTGTTTGTTCGTGATTGTTGTCCTGTCATAACTTATTACATCTCCCAGTCTGGGATTTGTGACAAAGTAATCTGGAGCACACTAGTAATGATCAGTTTCCCAAAAACATCGATTTTACAAAATCCTTAGGAAAAAAAAAAAATGATTCTTAACCCTCATCCCACGTTGAGTGAACGCATTCACGTAACGCCCCATGCGGGGATAGCCAGCGGCCAGTCAGCCGATCGTTCACGTGTTGCCGATAACCTCGGCGGTCGGGTCAATCAGGTCCTTTTGAATACGTGTATCGTGTTTTTACTTTAGGACACAATAACAACAATAGTGTTGGATAAATCGTAAGTAACCCCTATGATATTTGGATAAAGTATTGTGATGGTATGCAGTACGGTTTATTGTTAAATGGAAGCCCCAAAATCAAGAAGTTTCTGCATTTACAGGCCGTTTAACACACGTTTTATCATTTTCCCAAGAACTCTGCGCTTTTTCTGCCCCTAAGTCAGGCCATTCAGGTGAACAAATTATTTTTTAAGTCAGGCGCTTAATTTACTGAACACATGTATCATGGCACTGCCTTCTCCCTCCTCTACTATGTAAAGCTTCAACGTACTATGATGTTAGTTTTAGCAAGAAATCTGATTTCCAGGTCGCAGAGCACATACATGTACTGAAAAGTGGTTTTATCAAAGCAACACAATATCTCTCTAATTGCCACATCAAATAAAGACAACGACCAACAACAAAAAAAGTCGGTCATTTTCTCCCAGTTTTCCCTCATGAAAAACCTACAGACACACGCCCTTATGCAGCATGCCCTAGTATTACATCGAAATTCATAATTACAGAAGGGTGTCTCATATACACACATGGCCCATTTCTTTTCATTTCACATGTAGACGACAACCAGCATCAGAGTAAAAGTTTCCCCAAGAATTTCCCCAGTTTGAACTTCAGACCGTCAGTACTATTACATGAGTAGGACGAATATTTACAAATAGTTGCATCGTAATTAACGTCATCTTACGAGACCATTTTGTTAGATATAGTAGGGATGACAGGATAGATATACGCGAAAATAGTGTGGAAAAAAAAACGTGAAAAAAAACGATAGACGCGGCAACGGAATAAACAAAACACAAGGAGCAGCGCTGCCATACAATATATTGGCCTCCCACTGGACCTGGTTTGCAGCATGTAGGCCACAATATTGGCCTCGCGTGTTTCGCATGTTGCACGGGGAGCCAATATAGTGGCCTCCTGCAGGACGAGGGTTAATAATGGGCAGTAGTAGGTTTAAATAATATTCTAATAATAAAAAAAAAACTCCAGCATAGGATTGAACCCATAGTCTCCGACTGATAACCGCAGATGCTAGTCATTGCGCTACCGCAGACTACAATAGGCTGGTGGAACTCTTCCATAGTTGTATCACAAAACCAAGAAACCCCCATCTGCCAATAAGATCGGGATCTTATTCGCAGACGTATATAGGCACTTTGATGTACTTCAGTAAATACAGGATAGATCTAAGTTACCGAAGAACTAGATGAAATTTTCAGTTCACACTAGATCTAATTCTTTAAAAAAATCATTTAGATCTACATGCTTAGAAGTCGATTTACATTTTTTTTTCTAACTAGCAACTGTCTCTTCACTGAATAGGGATAGGCCACATTAAAGGAAGCAGTCTGGAGCAAATCAGCAATTATCAGTTTCCCCATGACATCAATTTTGCTAAATCCTTTAAATAAAACAGATTAATTCCTGATCATGAGCAGTGCTGGGGAAAAGTTCCAAAAAGGCTATTTTATTATCAGAAAAAAAAAAGAAAAGCTCCCACTACTCCCAGGCAGGGAAATCATACAAATAACTCGGCCTAACATCCTACCGAAGATCTTGTTAACTCTTCCATCACAAGACCAAGAATAAGCACTTCAAAACAAGAACCAACACTGACAATGACAAACGAACTCCATGAACCAATGAACTATCTAGGCCTCAGAATTTCTTCCCACAGGGGCCACACCAGTTGGCTAACTGAACCGAGTCTTTAGTTGGCTGCAGGACTTGACATGCCATGTTGACAGCATGAAAGTTAAATGCATAATTTTATAATTAGCTTTTAGATGCAAATCTGGTTGATTTTGAAAACTGACGTACATCATTTTGAATACCAGTCCCGCATATACCAGGGCACACTATGGTGCTAGAATAGACGACAGAATGATCTAAGCAACCGGGTGATGGTGATTGAACAAAAGATCGAAAATGACGCAGAAAGGACCTCGAATTTTTGTTTGTGATGGTTCTATATAATGATGACCCAAAATTCTGAAAAGAGATCCGAAATATTACCGCAACTGAAGTAAAATCTATAGAATCAACTTATTAAATGTTTTCACTGTGACGATGTTTTCGCTGACGAGTAAAAATGAAAGAGGATTGTTTGTAATTTTGTTGACTTCAGTAGGATCAGGGAAAATACAGTTGTAAGCCAAGCTCTAGCAGTTTATAATACATTATTGTTGCTACTTCGCATTTTTTTTGTGTGACAAAAATTTCCCCCTTTTTGACCGCGACAAGGAAGCATGTCTCTGGTTACTCAGGGAATTCATATGAGACACAAAGTCAAACTAATGTAATTACATAAATTATGATAATTATATTAATACCTATGTTTGATCTGACCGGATTCAAACTCATATTTCGAACCCCAAAATTTGTTGGATGAACGCCAAAAAATAATAATAAAAGATTTGTAATCCCCGCGTTCACACCAGAGGTCCGCTTTCGTTAACTTTCGTGCGACTCACGAACAGATGATGTAAACCTTTATACCTCGCCTATTGGTGTTCTCACATAACTCTCGTATTCGATTGTTTCTGATCGTTAAGGTGCGTACGAAAAATCTTTTGACCAGCTCCCTAAAATTTGTCCCGTGAACTCCCGTGTGTTGGTGTGATGCCACAATGGTGTGCATAGGGGGTGAAATCAAGCTTCAACATTGGTGCAGCACGACACATTATGTTAAGTCTATCATTCTTATGTTGGCAGAAGGTACTTTTTCCGAACGGACACGAGTGTGAACACGCAGCGTTAACATACGTTCAGAAAACGAAGGCACGGAAGAGATCTCTGGTGCGAACCTACAATACGGAAAGGAGGTAAGCGCCGAGTCGCTTCCAAGGCGTGGTGTGCTATCATTATAATAATAATATCGATATCTGACTCTGCTCTCATATAATTGTAACAAGATGGTGTTAGGGTGAAGTGTAGATATGGTGTAGATGAACCATTCATGTGGGTTTCACTCTTGTTACTGCGGCTGGTTAGGGCGCAACATTCACTCGGTTCGTGCCAGGGCGGTAAAACTGCTCACACTGTCAAAGAAGAATATAAGTCTATTGTAGGGCACAAAAGACGTTTATTCAATAACACACACACCTGCTCTCGACTGGGGGAAGAGACGCAGTCGTGTAATAGTATACCAATTAACAACAAGACAAATATATAGGCTACATGTAATGTCACATGGCATAGTTAACACGACTAGCATAATAATAATACATGTATAAAACGTAAATAAATCAAGAGTGAATATAATAAACACAGCATGAGATGTGCGATATCAGAGAGAGAAAAAGAGAGAGAGAGAGAGAGAGAAAGAGAGAACAATATTATCCAAAGACTTCTAAACATTCAGTACGCACTAATATCGTGGTCGTCGATATAACATAACATTTGTGAGCAAACACTCTGCTCGGTTAGGCTAATAGTATACGGCATTTCAGTAGGCTACATGTATCTAAAACAATATAAACAGCATAACCACAGAACTCTTTCATAACTTCCAGAGTCTAATATACTTATGAGGAAAATACATCTATTGCTTACAGAGTTACACTCATCGTAAATATCTGATATTATCATCTTAAAATCAGCAAGAACAGTATTATAAGTATTAAAGAGCACGTACCTGTCAAAGAAGAATATAAGTCTATTTTAGGGCACAAAAGACGTTTATTCAATAACACACACACCTGCTCTCGACTGGGGGAAGAGACGCAGTGCTTGGGGCGATGACTTCTTTTGTTTCTCGGGGGCCTCAGCATAGTGCTGTTGGCCCCCTAAGTGCTTGGGGCTTGACAGGCCCGGGGTTTTATACGATTCTTTCCCATCCTCCCACGGTCTTGGGGGCGGGTCAGTCTAACTGTCGCTCACAGTTAAGCACTGTGATTGGAACACGCTCCTACGCTCCTTTAAGACAAAGTACTGAATGCCAAAATACCACATACCACATAATCATGGTAGATTATTATAAGTTACAAATTATGCAAGTGGGCGAAAACACATGGAATATCGCATCCATGCATTGCTTGGTGTCACCAAAGATACCAGATCATTTCTGGTATCTTTGTTGTCACTCCGTGAACACCAATTAGGCCTACCTAAAAGACATTTTCGTAATTATAATAAAAAGTCAGGAAATCGTGATGACCTCTGATCAATTTTTTGGGCAACTATAAGGCAACTGCTCTGATTATTATTATTTTTTCTTTTTAATGAGCAGCTGTTCTTTGCATTTATCACCATTATCGAATCATTACATGTATTATTTTGGTATGACCGTGCCACAACGGAGATGAGAGGGCTGGTTTTTGCATTTTTAAATTTATATAATGCATGCAGTTTCCTTGTTTCATTTTCTCAACAATCATATGGATATTAATGTGACAGCCGAGAAAAGGATGGAGATGAAGTGGAAAGGTAAAACAGTACTATTACTGTATTATTGAACATGTTCTCTGTAGTCATATATAGTCGGCGGCCGGAGAGGATAGAAACGAAAAGAAATAATATAACATAGTGAAGGGAAAAGGAAACATATAAGAAAAATGTGAAATCTACGTTGGTTAAGGTACTGTACTTTTAATTTTTTTTTTTTTGGTGCAAATAAATCATAGCTATGGTAACAGCATAACGTACAGTACATAATTGTTTATAATATGTGGGATTGGTAGGATACATGTACAAATACATACAACTGCTGTTAAAACTAGGTGTGCCGCAGTTCCCGGAAGGCCGCCCTTATTCGTCAACATTATCGACGGATACTGCCCAGGTTTATCCGTCAACACTATCGACGGATACTGCCAAGGTTTATACGGCAACACTATCGGCACTATTGACGAATGACAAACAACAACAACAACAAACAAACGAGCAAACTGGATTATTCCTAATGTTATTGGATTTTAAAAAATTACCAAAGACACTGATTATTGTCAACATTATCGGCGGATACTTGGGTTTATCCGGCAACACTATCGGCACTATTGACGAATGACAAACAACAACAACAACAACAAACAAACTGGATTTATTCCTAATGTTATTGGATTAAAAAGACCTATAAGAAAATAATAAAAAAACACCCTACCCCGCTGAGAATCGAACCACGGTACTGTACCCACGATTGGCAGGTAGATACAAAAAAAAAAAAAAAAAAACTGAATTTCTTCCGACATTGTTCTTGGATTAAAAAAAAAAATTGATGCCTAATAAAAAGACTTGTGCAAAAAAAACAAAAAAAGCTGCCGTGATGAGAATCGAACAATTGCCATTTGACTGACAGGCAGAGATGCTGACAACCACGCTATTGAGAACGCTGACTAGGCCTACTTGTGAGAAAAGTCTTACTAAATAAGTATGACTAAATCAAGAAACCCATATCAACGGATTAGACCTGAACCTTCGTGTATCCATTAAATCAATAAAATTCCAAGTCTCTCCAATTTCAATATAGTTTTCAACACTCGCCCAATATGAACGTTGATCGCGTCGGGATGTACGCTCGTAAGGAACAAGGGAGGAAGACGGAGAAAGGGTTCAAATCAGGGGAGATGACTCGCAAATACAGAAATTATGTTGACGGATAAAAAAAATCCTAGGGAAAATTTTATCCGTCAGTATCGAAATGGCCTGTTGCCATATTGGCTTTTGTATTATAAGTAAATTTTAAAAGAAATGCCTTTAAAAACATCTTTGGCGGAGAAAAAGATGGCGAGTCTGATTTTTGGCCGCCGTTACAGATAAATGAGCCACCTCTCCTGAAACGCTTCTGGCTTTTTGTCACAAGGTGCTGAAGTATTTGCACACGAGTAGGAAGGAATTTCTGAAGAGTGAAGAAACAGAACTTTCTTAGATTGAAGTCATAGAGCACGTCAAGTCCTTCACACTCTCTACGGACATCCCCCCCCCCCCCTCTTCATTGTAGTAGCAGGGGACGGTGATTTCGAAATAAAATTAAGACACGCTTGACAAAAAGTACTTGTGAGCGCTTATTTCTCAAGTTATTGAATTCAAACATATATGGGTGGAAAGCTGAATAAATGTACGTTTCAAGTGTATTTGCACTGCCGTAATTTTGTATGAGCAAAGGAAATAAGTCACTGCATTTTTTCCCCTGAAGCCAACGAACCAATTTTTAGACCTTGCATTGTCTTACATTGTATGTTCAACTTCTCGGTGCGACATCGCGTGCGCATAGTTCTGGATGAAACTCAGCACACAATCAGAATAAAATAGTTTCACTTTCATGTCCTCCTTAAATTAATAAATTGTTCCTTTTTCTTTTTTTACTAGGAGTTATTGAAGGCCAAAGTTGAGCCTGTTTTTTCTCTTTGGATTTTAAAAGGGAACAGGCACAGGTGGATAGGCCTACATTTTATCTTTCAAAACACATTTGGTTTAGTGTCCTTTTACGGAACGAACCCGTACGGAGATGAAGTAGGCTATAATATTGCTAGGACAGGGGTCGGCAAACTTTTAGAGAAGAAGATCGAGCCTTGTTCGAAATTTTCGATTGAATTCAACTTAAGAGTGAGCTGCAACACATATGAAAGCATATACCAGTAGTATTTTTGTCATTTAAGATTTTTCCCCGCAAAATTGAAAAGGAAAGAGCCACAGATGAAAGCTAAGCCAGCCGCCTCGGCTTGTGGATATTTGGCGTCTTTTAATATCCGATTTAGCTTCAGCTGGCAACCTGTGTGGATTATCCAACAATGTAAGTGAAACGTCAAGCATAGTAGTATTAGTAATACTATTTATTGTAACAACTCTATTCTATTCATAATTATTGGGATAATATACTTTATGCCACAAATTTGAAATGTGTGTTTGTTTTTTTTTTGTTTGTTTTTGGTAGGCCTAGATCTAGAAGAAGAAGAAACAACTTCGACGTCTTTGTTACATCTAAGGCTATCTAGAATCTAGTTCCGGATGTCGGTGCCATGTTGGCTAAGAATCTAGATCACGAGTATGTCGTATTTAAAAATCTAGATCTAGATCTAGATCGAGTAAGGTTAGTTTCAGGGTTCCTTGTGGACATATTTGGCATGGGGGAATGAAAGAATTAAGACTGTTAACACTGGAATCAGTTTGTATCTCCTTGAAGGTGGTGATTGATAGTATTAATTCTACAAAGCAGTAGGCCTAAACGGTTTTAAAACTTAAGCCAAGTTAAGGCTAAGCCGTGACCAGACAGCAGTAGGTTCCATAGAGATCTATTTGCTATCAGCAAGTCATGTGGTATCAACTTGCAGGCCTTGATTGATTGCACTGAAAGTTGGTATTAGGTAGATGTCAGGTCTTCATGATCTTAATACAATGTTTTTTTTTTGCCCCTTGAAAACTAGATCTAGACATCTAGATCTAGATCTAGTTAATTTGATGGGTCATGAAAGCACTGGTAGTGGTAGAGATCTCTTTGCATGACATATCATGTTCAAGCCTTATCTTACTACTAGCTGAGGTCCCCCGGCCCTGCCCGGGATAAATCGGTTTGAATATTGGTTTCAGTTCTGGGTGGTTATTATGGGCCTGCTTCATCTGGCCTGTTCCTATTTGTTTATTTTATTTTTGTTTGTTTGTTTTTAATTAAGTCTTACTGCTCTGCCTTTGTGAGTTGACACCCTGCGCATCCCGTACAATGATTTGCCCACGGGTTAGTGTGTTTGATAGTGAAATCATCGTAGGAAGTGATAATGAAACCTTAAAATGGCGAACTATGACTCGAAATAGCTCTAAATGATGGCGAACCAATAAATTTCCAATAAAAAGAACTACACCGATTTGAGACTTCTATTAAAAACTGTGCACCCGTATACATATAATATCCATTCTGATGCACCATATATAAAATTTGAAGTCTGAGTGTTGAGTGGTTCAGATTTTCAGAAGCCTTTTGCAACGAAAAATCTCAAGTCCACATAATCGAGCTAGAGGGTGAACCTGTGAGCAGCTAAAACTTTGTGAATACGCCATAAAAAATTATGAAATTTGATGTACTGAATCAATTTTTAACAAAGAGTTACGTGGACACATTCATTTTAAACTAAAGTCAGTCTTTACTGTTATTTATGTTAAAAATTTGAGCCACAAAAACAGATGCATTTTCGGCGAGTACCGGTAGAATCAAAAGTGTGATTGAAACTTTCGATGGGTGCCTTCTTCGCCCCATCTTCGTTCTTCACCTTTCCTGAAACTTTCTTCACACATTGGTGGTCGAAAATCAATTTTAAACATCATATGCATGTATTTTGTAAGGACCTGTAGTGTGAAAATAAGTATATTACTTATTAGCATTTGTGCTGAATCTAAATCTAAGTTCCATTATTAACATGACCTAGATCTAAATCTAGAGTTGGGCTCAAGCAGCCTGTGTCAGTGAGTGTTGTGTAGCGTACGAAAAGTGATTGTTGACCTAAGTATAAAATGAACGTTTCAAGAAGTTACTGTTGCAGTGCCTTTTGAAAATTGTGACAGCTTTGTCAAGTCGCTTAAGCTTGGGGAAACCATGAGCACATCTGGCATTAGAGCATCTGTCAGGGAGAGAGAAGGAAGGAAGGGGAGATGGACGAGAGGGGTGGGTGTTAAGGACAAAGAGAGGATGGAGGGAGAGAAGGGAGATTTGGGGGGGGGGGGGGGTGGACAAAGATGGGATGGATAGGAGAAATTGGTGGGGGGGGGGGAAGGAGGGCGGAGTCAGGCCTCATCTGGACCTGCCCAGTTTATGTCAAAATGATATTATGTCCACAGTACCGTTCGTAGAGCGGGGCGGCGCTTTAGCTGGTCCTTATAATTTATCATGAATCTAGATAAATTAGATTGGCTGTTAACAACAAGATGTTAACAAAAGAAGATAGAGGCAAAAAGAGAGTAATACTAAAAGTAAACATCTGATGAAATATATTGTTGTGTATAAATATAATTTCCTGATAACAATTATTTACATTAATTAGTATGTTCATGAGGGAGAGTTTTGGAACGCATTCATGAATGTTGTTTAAAAACAATTCTCACACAGATTTAGGTTAAGTCGTGTTGCCCCTTTCACAAACAGTCTGGCCACATTAGGTGTATTTATTATTAGCAGTTACAACTCTTGGATTCCTATGCAGTAAAAATCATTTTGGTGTTTAATTTTAAAATAAATTTAATTTGCTGTCTTATTTTAACTTGTAATCGTTCTCTGTCAATGTCCTGGGCTTTTTCATCAGGGAGGGATCTTTTGTGAACTTTGTTTGTAAAATGTAATTGTTTAATATTGTGACACTGTTAATGTTATTCATGCCAGTGGTGTGTATGCAATTAACTTATTAAGAGGTCAATCTGCCAGAATTATATTTTACTAGCTGAGGTTCCCGGCCCTGCCCGGGATAAATCGGTTTGAATATTAGTTTCAGTTCTGGGTGGTTATTATGGACCTGCTTCATCTGGCCTGTTCTTATTTGTTTATTTTATTTTTGTTTGTTTGTTTTTAATTAAGTCTGACTGCTCTGCCTTTGTGAGTTGACACCCTGCGCTGTACAATAGCATGATTTGCCCACGGGTTAGTGTGTTTGATAGTGAACACATTGCAGGAATTGATAACGAAACCTTAAAATGGCGAACCATGACTCGAAATAGATCTAAATGATGCTGAAACAATGAAAAATGAAACATAGAAGCCTGAACATTTCATAATTTCTAATATAGCCCATGTTAATTTCACATTGATGATATGCTGTTGTGCAAAGTTTGAAGCCTGAGTGTGATGCGGTTCCTGAGCCTTAGGTGACCAAAGTTTCGAGTTACCAAAATATCTTACTACACTCGGCCCTGCCTGAGCTGTAAAAATGATGAATCGAAAAACCTCGAACGGCCCATTTTGTTTTCTATTTTTCTAAATTTTTAAGGTTGTTGCATCCTTAAAATGAATTGATACAAACCTTGCTCAGTCTTTGAACTACTTTCAGTAATTTTTTCATGGCTCTAAGTTCAGTAGTTTTTTCAGCTATAGAGTACAACCGCCCAATTTTACCCAATTACATAGATTAAAATTATATTTTTGTTTACGCTCGTACTCATCATTCTCCATTAAGGAAGCCAACAAGCACTTATCAGAGAATGATGACATTTAAGTGTTCTGACTTATTTATTGTAGCTTTCAGATTGCACGAACAAACAATTTCTGTTTTTAAGAATATTTTGGAAGAGGATACCGAGGCTCCAATCATCATGAGCCATGACCAAGAAGTAAATTAATGTGTGGTCAGTTTGCTGTGGGATGAACAGCATGCAACCCATAAACACTCAGATAGTGTTCATCTTTCTGTATTGCTAGGCATAATTTAACTGCCAGAGGTTGTATGCATTGCATATATGTAACCTGAACATGATTCCTATAAGAAAGAATTACATCATTTTCTGTTTTTTCACATGTTATATTATTATTATTACTAATTGTTTTCTCTTTTTGTGTGTGTGTGTTAGGTTATGGAAGACAGATCTGGATGAATCGTGACATGCTAATCATCACTATTTGTCATAAAATGTGGAGTGGATCATCATGATGGGAAGGTGTTGGCTGCTGATAGTCCTTGTTCTTGAGTACAGCGTACTTGCACAGTGCCTTCTCTTCTCCGTATCAGGAAATAACACTATAGGTATGAAATTTGTTTGACTTTAACAGCACCGTTCATGATGTTTGGAATAATCTATAATGTTAGTGGATTTTCTTTCTATTTGATTCCCATGCTGGGAGGAAAAACAAAAGTATCTAGAGATCAGTTTTTTTTGGGTTTTTTTTGTAGATTTTTGAAGAATTGTCATAACCGGTTGTCCATAACAATCATTAGAAAACTGACTTTAGAATACACTATGCAGTTGAAACTGGTTTTAACAGATTAACAAATGATGCACAGTTACCTAGTCACACAATGAATGGCAAGGTTATTACTCCTCCTCAGCAAGGCACATTTCTATTATTTCTAACATTTTGGTTGAAGATTTTAATAAGCCGCTGGATCAGACAATGGTAACCTTTACCCTGTTGGCCAGACCTGGCCTGCCTAGCAATTTAGGCCAGCCCCTGAAGTTATTAAAAATTACTTTACACACTAGTCCAGTAGTTCTCAGCATATAAGTGATTGTAATTCATGCTCTAAACTGCAGCCCGTCAATTCAAGGATGAGTCATGCTCTAACATGCAGCCCATCAATTCAAGGATGAGTCCATGCTCTAAATTGCAGCCCGTCAATTCAAGGTTGAGTTCATGCTAAACAGCATCATCCCACATCATAATTATGATTGTTTCCTAAGTGTAATGATACTGATAAGGGTGCTAAGACAGATTTAAATGGCATAATTTGCACTAGTTATTGCTGGGATATTGCTACTTTCCGTGCATAATACAAATGTACATATGCACATGTACCCAGTCTTCCACAGTCAGATGGCCCAAATTTACATCCCACTTTAGATGATGTGCAACAACAGTGTGGTGTTGTGTGACACAGCGAAGCAAAATCAGAAGTAAAATTGTGGGAAACGAAAAGAAATACAAATGTTGTTGTAATGTTTTCCTTTTTTTTTTTTTTACGTCATTATAGATAATGCTCACCATTCATACTGAATTTATTGTTTGGTTCTTCTTCACAGAGTTGGTTCCACAAGATTCACTGGTTTTCTTTGGAGAAACATTGGCTCTTCATTGCAAGGTTCAAAGCTCCATCAGAAATTCTGATATTGGCATTTCTGTAGATGTGGAAGGGAATACATCGCCACTGGAAGGAGAAATAGTTGAAACAAATGGGAGTAAGACCATGATCGCCAGCATTTCAGTTGCCCATGAAACTTTTGGTAACTTTCCTAATCCTACCATTGGATGCCAGAGCCTGGTATCTAGGAATTTCACATTTATTTACCCAGAGTGTAAGTGTGTTTTTGTATTTTGAGACTTAACTCTGCATTCATGACACTGTTTGATGATAGATTTGGATTGCTGATTCATTCAAATTTCTCTTTCCCAAGCTGTCTGAGTGTCCTTTGTTTATTAATGTTAGTCAATAATGTTGATACTGACATAATATTTGGAGTAAATGTGAATTTCCTGTTGTTTTTTTTTTTAGCCTCAGCTGTCACCCTTGATAGGGCTGTCATCTGTGAGAAATTCGAATTTTCATTTTGACAAAATGAAGGGTCTGGCATGGCAAATGTTGTATGGATGTAGCCCATGACTTACAAATAAATTTTGCTAAAGTATTCTACCACTTGAAAGTAGTGGTACTGTCTGTTGCTGCTTGTAACTACAGTGTGCAGTTCTAAGTAAAGGTATCTACTGAAAGTAGTGAAACCAATTGTCTCATTACTGTTGTTTTTGCATATTAACAATATTATATTTCACACAAAATTCATTTTCATGTCTGCGTTTTTCCTTATAATAACATCTGTTACAGGGCCCATAAGAAACATTACCAACTTCAGAGGGGTCTTCCACTATGATGAAAATAAAATCATTATGTCATGGGACCTTGGTCAATATATACAGCCAGAGGCAATAAAGGTTGAAGTGGATTACAGTTCCAATGTCCCACCAAATGAAAAGTGAGTGCCAGTCATATGGAAGGTATTCTTTTGAAGCAGAGATGCCACTTTTCTGGAATTCTGAAAATATATTTATTAAAATGTGATCTCCGGAAATCTGATGATGCCATTGAAATGTAAATGCTCATCGGGAAGATTCGAATAGTTCTCTGGATGGTAAAGTACGAAGATAGTGAAATAGAAAAAACACGAAGGGTGAATTATTTCCAGAGTAAACTCCCCATATCTTCCTTTTAATTTTGCGCATGTGTGTTATGTCTACTTCCTGTTACGATGTTGTGTTTATATGAATTGGAACATGTAGTTTGCATTTAGATCTTTGTAAACACACATTGGCTGATTGTTTTGACTTTCATAATGGATTTACAGTTCGGTGAATGAAATGATTGCGAGAACATTAGGCATCGATAAAGTTATCAAAAATCAGTTTAACTGGATGTGGCATTAAGAAATAGACTGAATTCAATCCATATAATGTATGATGCAGGAATTGTATGCGTAGGCTAGGCTATTCTGTCAACTGCTTGCAAAATGAAGATTAACTACGGTGATAGTGGAAAGAAAGCTTCATTATAATGGCACATTTGAAAAAGAGTAAACTTGCAGGTGCTAGGCAAGCCCTTGAACATGTTCAAGCACATTCAGCAGTTTTAGCAGCGATGTTGGTCTGTAGTGGTCCATGAGTGGAATGGCCTTTCTGATTCTTACGATATGAAAATTACCACCAACTCAACCGGCAGGCTGAAAGTCTCCACTAGTGCTGCATACAAATGGATTTTGTTTGCCAGAAGAAAGACTTCTATTGAACACTTTAAGAGAAATTGCAAATAACAGACTGTTTAATCCTGTGGACAAACACTAAAAAACTTTCAAAATGATGAAACAGAGAGATCTGAAGAATCTGTAGCAGGCCGAAACAGTATCACCCCAGAAGAGACCTGGGGATAGCCTTAATGATGCACTAGCACCAAATTGGGAAAAGTAAAGACTTCCCTCATAGTACATTATTACTTAATTGAGATTTTAGTTCATAATTTTTAAAAGTGAATTGTTCATTAAATACCCTTGTAGTGTATGTAGTGTCAGCTTTTTGGTTCCTAAATGTCTTGCAATCTGATGCGCTGTGAAAAGTTCAGGAAATTTTTTATGGCTTGAGTGGCATCTCTGTTACACAGTTAATTAAGTGAAAAACAGTTGTGACTGCTCAGAAGATTATTCCTACAGAAGTGTAAGAGTCTAGTACTTAACTTAATGTATAAAGAAAATGCCTTGTAATGCACTTGACATAGCAATTAAGTCTCACCCCGCGCGCTACCCATAAAGCCCGCTGTCCGGTTAGTGACCTTACTCACGGAGAATCTTATCTGGGGTCACTGACCCTTGCCGCTGTATGATGACCACAGACGCTGTCCACGTGGTTCGGTATTTATTGATCGGTATGAAAACATTCGCTGCTATGCCTTATCACGCTTGATAATGAATTAACCAGCAAAACCTTAGTCTGTCAGTCTCTAACCAATGATCTGACTTATGATTCCAAACTGACAGCTGTAGTTTTCGTGAGAACGAAGCATGATAACTAGCCATGCTCCCAAACCCTACACAAATGGTTTCATCCTGATTGACACATACTAATAAACCAATGTGGGCATTTTGGGGCAAAGATTATTTCAGAGCTTGTTTCTGATTGGTTCTTAGATACCGACGTGGTGGTCAGCTTGTGAGAAAATGAGATAATATTGCAAATTTGTTGAGCAACAGTTTTCATGGCGATGTTACATCTTTTGAAAGTGTGGGGAGAGCCTTTGAAAGCTTAGTCTTTGTGATTCCGACCAGTGGTTCACTGGTTAACATGTCCATGTCACAGTGTCTTTGATTTAGAAGAGATACATTGAACAATAACTGTGGTTACATCTCAAAAAGGTCAGTGACCCGATGCGTGAAAAATACGGCTTGCGCGTGGCGCGGTCAGCTTGACTTTGCCGCCCATGCGGCATACTAGGGAATTGTCCTTTGCAAGGCTAACCTTAGCTATGTTGAGATTTTCGTGTGCCCTCAGTCTCTGCATTCATGTATCATCATGTATTCCTAAAAATACAACACATGCAAGTTTACAGCTGGATTCAGGCCTTTTGAGTAGTTTTGATCCCATTTTCAACCCTACAAAAATTTTAGTTCTTAACTATGAACTGACCAGTTTAATTTATGGATGAAGATGCCAGGAGGGGTTGTTATCTTTGACCGTTACGTGAGATTTCTCTATATTACCCTCTAAAATTTATGTTTGCTTGATAATTTATTGTTTGACACCCGACGATGTACTTTAGATGTTTCATTCAACTTTTACCCGACAGTGGCAGTAACTGTACAGAAAAAACAAAAGAATCATGCATTATCGAAGACTATGTCCACCAAGACATCCTTTTCATCCGTGTGGTAGTTCGAAGGTCTGGAAAGCGTCCGGGTGAAAAGTATTTAACACCCCTTTATGATGTCAGTGCCACCTCGGTGCATAAATTCTTACCAGGAGATCACAGTGAGTCCAGTTGAAGTTTAATAATTATTTCTACACTTCAGAAAGATATTTAAGTCTTCTTAGAAAATGTTTGCAGGCTTACTGCTTAATCTTAAGTTGGTGTGGTAATGATGAAATGTGGGTACAAATAAATCTGAATTTGACATTCTGATGTTAATCTTATTATACTAAGATAAATTTCTTCACAGTGAAATTTTTCTTTGGAAAACTGAAGCTATTTTACTTTTGCATTCCAATATGATCAGAACAGTTGAACAATACTGAGTAAACAAAGGCAGATAAGATTGTCTTTTTCTTTTATAGGAAAGACCGGCCCACCCACAGAGTTCGCTGTTATGGATCAGAATAATACCTGCCTGACTCTCAACTGGACCAATCCAAAATATTTTGATTACTGCGAGTGTGATTCCATCTACCACATTGATGTGCAGCGAGAAGGCGACCCTGAATTTAGAACCGTAAGTGATTGTTTTTCAAAAACTTCTTAAGCTTTCACTTGCACAGATAACTGAGCATGAGGTTGTGACCATAACATTTCTTTCTTTTGGCAATTTTAGTACTCTTTTGAATGGAAAATTTATGCTCCTTCTTGGCATGTTTATCAGAGCTTTTAGTGCTGATGGTTTTTTTTTTTCGTTGTTTTTTTTAATTTGACACCATTTTAAGGGGATTGTAAAGAAGGTGAAATATTTCTACTGCTCTTTTACATACTTGGCTTGCAGAAATCATGAGAAATGTTATCTGTTTTTTTTTTTAACTCTGGTGTCATTCATGGAGTTTAATAATTTGCTGGGTGCTTTGGAGGTACTCAACTTCTGGGGTTGTAGTTGCAGTGGATGGAAATGCTGGACTTGATATAAGCTCATTCAGTTCATACATTCCTCCAAGTGTTTTATACTGTAAAATTCTATCCTAACCTGGCCACATTATTACTGTATTCTTACAAAAATTGTGAAATGGTCAAAAGAAATAAAGAAAAGTGTTTATTTTTCCACCTCTTGAACCAAATCAAAGCCACTAATTATGTTCAAATAAGGATTCTCGGAGTTCAAATTCGACAGTGTTTTTACCGTGTGGAAACTGTAATATTTGTTCGTATAAGTGAAGAAGATAATAGCTTTTATTACTTTTTTTTAATGGGATCTGTGTTTGGCCCATCAGTTTTATTTCAAATCTTGACGGTGGTGTAGTAGAACTGCAGGGAACTTGGTTTGATAAGGTCGTTTTTCTGTGGCTCATGTGGCTACTGACAGTTTAGGTGACATTCCTTGAGTCCTTCCACTCAAAGCCTGATAACACAGCCAGTTTTCTGGTTTATTTTTTATATTAGCCACATGAGGACGTGATTCAGCATGGCAGGGAACTAGTTTTCTGAACCAAATTTGGTTTTACATGAATTTTTTCACCACAGGCCCATTGAGATAGTATCCCATGACACATGAGAGTATCCCAGTTAGCAAATGTAGCATCAGTTATTTCTGTGCATGTAACAGATGGAAATATGATGGATTTTCATTCACCAATTTAGAGAGATTACTGGTACTTTCTAAAAATGATGTATTTTGTCAAATACTGTTATTTAGTAAGCATTTTGTAGGACAGGCATGAGGAGATGATTATTTGTATATCATGTGGTAACATTTAAAGAAAGTTGAACATAACCAAGTTCGAAAATGCAATCAATGTGAGCTCTATTAATGGTATTTTCAACTTTATAGCATTTAAAGAAAGTTGAACATAACCAAGTTTGAAAATACAATCAGTGAGCTCTATTAATGATACTTTCAACTGTGCTAAAGAACTGAAGAAGTGTAATTCAGACCTGCTAATCATCCCTTTTTGACAGATCTGTGCTGTATTGAGGGTCTTGGGATGGATCTGAGAAATTTTTTCTTAATGAAAAAGAAATTCCTGCCAGGTCTGAAGATAAAGACAGTTCAATAAAATGCAAGGCAGTGGTGGCAGTATGCGCATTACTGTCTTATACTTATACACAGAATTATGTCTGAAGAGTGTGACAGTGTTTCAATTTGTGTTATCTTTTCTAGGAAACCATAAACACAGTTTTAGTTTGCCTTTATCGAGCTGAGTATATTTGTGTCCTGTGTTGAAGTGATCATGTGGTTGGCAGGCCTGGCAGTTTGCTCCACTTTATCTGTAACTTTTTAGATCCAAACCAGAGTCATTAACAGAATTGTTTACTGGCACTAAGTCAAAATTTGTCATGTTGCATTAACATTTTGCATTTAAATATGATTTGATCAAACTTCTGATGACACACAACTTACATTCCTATCGTTTTTTTTATTTCTTCTGTATATGAGTCAAGTAGTTCAAGTGCCCTATCCAAAATTGAAAGTGGTGCACTTCAGTTACCTCTGTTAGTATTTAGGCTGAGCGATTAATTTGAAAGGAAATAATGGGATGTGAAAGGAAACACTCTGGGGAAACAACGTCGTATTTTATCATAATTATGGACTTCTAAGTGCTCGTTTCCTTTTTATATGGAAATTTTTTAGGGTAATGTTGTTTCAGTATCCGCTCAGTCTTCTATGAATGCAATGATGTCACTATGTGTAAAATTGGGGGAGGGGAAGCAAAAAGAGGTGGATGTTGCAAGAATGTCACATGTACGTACGTGCCCCAAGTTTTTTGCCCTAGGGGTGCGTATTTTAAAGCCTTTTGTGACTCCAGAGCTAGAGAGCTCTCCCGACATCCTCCCGAAATACTTGTAACAACAGCCTTTCACATAAATTATTCCTTCAGATTTTCTTTTTGTTTTCCTCCTGTTTTTTTTATTGAAAGGTAGGGAGCAGGGATAGGGATTCAATAAGAGTTAGTGTTGAGGATAAGGACGGGGGTTAGAGGTAGGTGCGTATATGAACACGCCCCTAGTGCAAAACGCTTGGGGACATTGCTAACTTATAACAACAACCATGTTGCAAAGCCTCTCTAGAAAAGAAAATGACTTTACTAATCTGGTAAATTCTGATATTTCAACACAGTATTATTACAGATCAGGACTTGGAAGAAATGGAAGGCAAACTACTTTTCTTCCAAGTGGGAAAGACCTGGGCGTTAACTTTTCTGTAGGTTCTGTACGATGTATAATCTGTTCAGGTCCCTTAAGTATTGTGAAACAGTCTGCCAAAGAAAGAAAAAGGTGCAGGAAGTAAATGAGATCACTTAGTATTTTCTTCTCATTTCTGTCGTTCTGTAACTTTGCACTAATTGCACCATCATTTCAGTCATTCCATAATTGTTGTACCCTCATCTTTGTCATCTGTAGGTGTAAATGTGACTGTGTTCTTGCTGGTATCAAAAAAGTCTAAATATCCTTACCATGTACATAGAAACCGACAAATTCTGGAAAATTTAAAATAGTAAGTGTAGACATTGATAATTTCATAAATAAATAATATCCTGGTAACAGGTTTTCCTGTGGCAGTGCTGAGTACCTCATCTAGTAGTTAAATAAATATAAACACCAACAAAAGAAACATGTTGCAACTGTTTTTATTTCATGCTCCTCGAACATCATCATCATCATCATCATCATTGCCTTTCTCACCCTGGATCAGGGTATAGGCCACCAACAAACACTTTCCATCCCTCTCTATCATGGGCCAGCCTCTTTACATTATTCCAAGTCTTTCCGCTTCGTTGCACATCATTTTCTCTGGCTCTTCTCCACGTTCCGCGCGGCCTTCCTCTTGATCTTTTGCCCTGGGGATTCCAATCCAATACCTTCTTCGTGATGCTGTTTCCTGGCCTCCTGAGAGTGTGGCCGATCCATCTCCATCGCCTCCTACCAATTTCCTCTCTGACTGGGCTCTGTCTTGTTCTTTTCCATACAATTTCATTGCTGACCTTGTCTGTCCATCTGATATTAACAAATGTCAGGTATTTTCATGTGTATATCACATAGTATTATGTGAAGAGGTATTATATGCATCAAATGATGTTCTAACTCATGGATTTTCTAAAAGGATAAAGTTTAGTGTTATTATGGTATATAAATTGTTGAAAAAGCATGGGAGGTAAAGTGCAACTCCATTATGGCTAGCATCAGGATCTTACTATTTTAAATGAAATATAGGCTATTAATGTTTACTTGACGTGACAGCGAAGGAGGAAAAAGGAGCCAGAACATGACGATGTTAGTGGCTACATAGGTTTTCATGACAGGAAAAACTGAAGGATTAAAAGCTGCGCATATTCATATTCACTGAAAGGAAGAAGGAAGAGGAATAGTAAGGATTAAATTATGTTGTCTCTGGACAAGGAAGATACAACATAGTTGTGATGTACGAGGAAGTAAATTGCTCTAGTTAGTAGGATATTGTGACCTAGACCAGGAAGTAAATGTCATGTGGGTAGTGCACAGTATATTTCAGTCATCTGGCTTAGTTTGTATGCAGCAAAACACCTCACTCTGCAGGGAGATTTCAAGCTTAGTTTATCTGAGAACTAGCAGCTACAGAAGTCCTCATTGTCTTTACAGAGAAAAAAAGTTGCAAGACAGAAAGAAAAAACTATCAGGGTTACATTTCTTATAATTTGTAAATTTGTGAGTTGCCAGATTTTCAAAATGTACCAGTTGTTTTTGAAGATATGACAGACTTTGCTGTGTCTGATGAGGTATAAAATGTTTCATTTGATCCTGTTACACAGTTATTTTCCGTTATCATGTGGTATCTAGGGGGTTATCATGAAAATAGGTGAAATTTGCCTGATCAGTCTCCCTCTAGTGGAGGAGTTGACAGGTCTCCCATGCCACAATCTTCACACATTTGTTGCATATGTCTTCAGTATCAATGTGGAATTCTTTCATCGATGACTTTATCTACAAAAATGATATATAATAGCAAATATGCTAGATATAATAATATGAGGAGCAAGGCTTAAAGCAAAGTAAAAAATTGGCAAAAGGATAATAATATGAGACGGCTAGGGCATTTAGCATGCACAGATTTTGCACTGCCACCTGGGGGTGGGGGGGGGGGGGGGGCACAGGTAATGAACAAACAATACCTTATTTTACAAAGCCAGTGTAGGGAAAATATTGAACTTTCTTCACTATCGCTTTAGGCCTTGATTAAAGTCACTGATTTTGTAATTATAAATTCAATCATTATAGGAAAATTCTGGCTTTTTTTTTTGTTTTAGTCGCTGTACAAATCAGCATCATTAATTTATCATTACATCAAGCATTCTTTTCATGCAGTACACCATGGGCCTTGCCCCCAATCAGCACGCAAGCCGTGTGCATGATTTTTGTTCAGGCATCAAGAAGGGAGTGTCTCGTCTTATTTTATCTTATATCCAATATCTTTGGTATTAGTTCTGTTAGGTTTTAAGGACTCCAAAATAATCTAGACTCATTGCTCCACCACCGTAGGTCATTTCATTCTTTGTCCGCTCAAAAATGAGATGTAATGGGGATGCCAAAGAATATGTTTTTTTTTTGTTCCCAATTTGATACCCTGTTTGTCTTCATACTCTGCATGTCATCAGGTTCTCATATATCTGAAGCATTTAACTACCAGCAATTTCATTGTTGACATTGTTGGTGAGGAAGTCAAATATTGATTAAAATGAAGGTGGCAATTTATCATTTATATTAATGACACGTTCTTCAGGGCCTAGCTAGAAAAATGGGAACAACCCAAATCTTGACTCCAGCGGTGTCATTTTTTATACCATTAAGGCTTTGTTGTCCACTTTGTATTTACCAGGTTGTTGACAGTGCAGTAAGGCCATATGCAAATGCAAGAGCACCCATTCAGATTTGCTCTTTGATTCCATTCACCACGTATACACTGCGCTTGAAAGTCAAAGCAAAGGACATAAATCCCTGGAGTGAGCCAGCTTGGACTGATGGGACAACTGATGAAGACGGTAAGTTTTGGCTGTTTTTACACAGTTCTGTCATCCTTTTTTGTTTGTTTGTTTTTTTGTTTTTTTTTGGGTCATTTAGTGTTATTCTGTGTCATTTTAACGAAATATTATAAAAACCACAGAAAAACTGTGGGATTGCAGCAAGGCTTTATAAAGCAAAGTCAAAAATTGGCAGAAAGAAAAGGTTGTATGTAGCAAAGCCTCATGTAAGAAATAATCCCCAAACACAATGGCAGATGTGCTTCTCTGCTGCAATACAAGCAAGAACTTGCAGCTAAGTAGACGCGTTCATTTAATATTCTATTTAGATTCAATATACTTCATATTCTATTGTTTAATTGTTAGATTGTTTTATCTGTTCAATTTTCCAGGTTTTTTTTCTGTTATTTTTTGTTTTTCCTTGATGATGACTGTTGCCGAAATATCAGTCATTTTCTGTCTTCTCTTTTAGCTTGTGTTTCATTGTATCGTTTGGATATTATTTCTTTTGTGACGCTTTGCTGCATACAACTTTTTCTTTTTGCCAATTTTTGACTTTGTATCATTTTAAACATGGCAGATGCAGTAAAAATGTCGGACTCAGTTCCAATGAAATTTATCAGTCAAATCCAGAATTTTGATGTTGTATTTTGCATGATAAGTGGTTATTTTAATTTAAGTGGAAGTCTTGCTAGTGTCTAAGAAATTTATACAATTTGTTCATATAAGTTCCATAATGTTTTCTATGCTTAATAATGCTCAGTTCATCAGCAGCATATTTTTCAACCGACAACAAGGTCTTTACAATTGTCTAAAAAAAAAGCATAAACACATTTTCCCATGTACCTATTTTGGGAAGAGATCTTTTGCTGTCGTAGTCCCTATCAAAAAGGTATTGGACTTTAAAGCACAGTTTAAATGCTGATATTTTCATGTTTTCCCATATTGTGGGTGTAATTGAGTGTGAACATAAGGATGAGTCATACTCTCCCATTTCCATTGTGATAAAGTTGCGGTTCATCTTTGTACATATGCTTTGAACAGCTGCATGTGGCTAGATCACACCAAGTGCAGAATTGCTGCTGCTTTGTTGATACTCTCTCTCTCTCTCTCTCTCTCTCTCTCTCTCTCTCTCTCTCTCTCTCTCTCTCTCTCTCTCTCTCTCTCTCTCTCTCTCTCTCTCTCTCTCTCTCCCTCTCTCCCTCTCTCTCTATCTCTCTTTCTCCCTCTCTCTCTGTCTCTCTCAGTTAAAAAAAAAAAAAGCAATGGATCAGAGAAAAGTTTTGAATGGGGCATGTTCAAAACCAAAGCGGAGCACACAAAGAAGAAACAAAAATTCCAAAATTCCTTGAAAACTCTTTGAATTTAGCTCGAGTGAGAAGTCTTCTTGAAAAATTTTTGAATTTTAAAAAACCTCTTTGAGAAGTAGCTGCAAGGGAACCCTCTCCCTTTCAGTATCAAACACAGGTAACCCAGGCCTTTAGAGGTTGAGGTCAGTTTTCATCTTTCAACCTCCTGTGAAACCTCAAAATTTAAAAATAGTTCCATGAAAACTCCTTGAAATCATCTTGCAAATGTCAATGATCATGGGTTTTTGGACAGAAACCCTGCCAAAAGATTGTCCTGTATGTCAAATTGTCAAATTCCATCTTGAAAATTTCAGTTAAATTAAAAGTTAGGAAAAAACCAAAGCATAGCAAGATGTACTTGCAATTTGTTTTCATTTGAAAAACAGTGTGCAAAATTGTTAGAATTGTGTGGAAGAGCCCGATAGTTTTGTTGATTGCAAACTTATAATGGGTCCCATCCGTAAGGACCAGGAAATATTGGGAAATTGGTACCAATCATTAGTTAGTAATTATTAAATTTTATTGCAGTTACTGGACTGTAGCAAGTAGCAAGTAAAGTTATCTCTGCCATCAGTTACTGGACCGTAGCAAGTAAATTTATCTCAGCCATGAGAATGAAAATTGAACTAAACCATGAATTTAGCTTCAGGAATAGGATGGTGTAATTTCTTAATGTCATGAAAATTCATCTACCTTATTCATTGCTGAAAGTTTCTAAATCGACACAAGCATAGGATGAACTTTCTGTTTTCCTCCCCAGAATGAACCATAGCACATGTACAATGTAGACCATAGCACAAAGGGAAGAGAACTTTATTCACTTAATTACAATTTTCAAGTACTGTGTTTGTGAACGCCCAGGAAAGCTCAGAATTATTTCAGTTCGGATTTTTATTTTGAATTAAATTTTTGTTGTCTAGTTCTGAAATGACTTTGAGTTCAATTTTGTTTTGGATTTGGTAAGAGCTGTTTTTTTCTTCCTGCCTTTTTTTTTTTTTTAAACGGGCCCATATCCATAAAATACGTACGCTTGATTTTGGAAATTTTTTACCACTCCTCACCTCCACCATTCCTGATTTATGCTTTTCGTATGCTTTGCCTCAACTCTCTGTCACCTTGTATGAGCAAATGGCCATTAGAGTGATGAGTGTTCATGATAAGGTCTGGATGTTTGAAAAGTGGTATTTGCATTGGTCACTTGACTGTTTCATTAGAGATTTTGAGAGACAAATAGATCAACAAATTGTTACACATTATTTGTTCCACCTGAAATGTATATCAGATCTTGCAGCCTAATTTTTATATAGCAAATGCTCTTACAACAGCAGAAAAAAAGTTAAGTACTGTTCATTACAAACACCCTTTCCAGACACATGTAGTTAAGGTCCATCACTACATATCAGAAAGACTAAAGACCCCCCCACTCCCCAAGTTAACATAGGTAATCATAACTTGTGAATGAAGATTTTAAACCAATTTCTCAGTCTCTTCTGCCACAAAATAGGAAGTATAGACAGAAAGTGTATATTATATGAGGCCCCGAACCTGATTGCAAAGTTTGAGAACAAAAAAAAACCCACAACAGCAGTATAACTCACTGCAGCACGTGAATTTGAAAAATAGTATTCATTTGGAGGTAAGGGGTGAAACACAACAGGGCTGGGTAGGCACCAGACCGGTGGCTTGCTGCCCATAAATTTTGCCTCACGCTAGCATAATAGGCACTGCCTGCTGCATCCGGCACGCTGGGTCGTGGTGTGGACAGAGTGCCTATTGCGCTAATGAGGAGCAAAATTTATGGGTGGTGAGCAACCGGTCTTGGACCAACCGGTCTTGGACTGTTACACACCAAAGTAAGTGTAGATCAATGGTTCTCAACCTTTTCGGGCAGTCGCCCCCTTAGACTTCAATTTTTCTTTCATCATAATATTCAGACAGAAAGCATTCCTATCAAATGGACTGAAAAAATGAAAACAGGCCTTTTCTGTTCATTAAACCCACTTACACATATGGTGGAACAAGTCAGTGGTTGCCCTGCATTTGCCTCCAAACCCTCCTCCAATTATGTTTTTGCCCCTCCTATTGCCCCCTTTTCATCATTTTCACCCCCCCCCCCCTGTCACCCTTTTCTTCATTTTCACTGACCTGGAAATCAAAATGCCCCCCCCCCCCTCCCCCCCCGGACGATAATGCCCACGTTGAGAACCACTGGTGTAGATGAACATGGGTTTGGAAATATCTGTCATACAGATAAAGATTACATAGTGAGTTCTGTAATCCCATGAAAAATGTGCAGGTAAATACTAATGCAGTGCTTTTAGTGCACTAGAACTAGAAGTGAAAAGCGTATAAAAATGTAAGCATATAAATTTTTAAAATGGAAGTGATATGTGAGTTTTTCTTCAAAAAGATACCCATGTATCTGTAAAAATATATCAAACAAACTGCAAAGTGCTGGGATTTATGGCAAATCAAATTGTCAGCACCAGACAATAACTTGTCCAAATATGTTTTTGTGTGTGTGTGCTTGTTTTTGTTTCTTTATTTATTTTGTTATTTATTTGGCTGATTATTTTCTTAACCTTCAGTGGTTTCTCATTAGTGGCAGAAGCATGATTGGACTTTTAGCAGGAACCAAGAGAATTGCCATTTGAATACGTGAAAGTGTTCCCCAGTCTCCTATCTGAATTTTATAACATAACATGATGTGTATTGAGACACAAGGATTAAATCAGGATAAAAGAGAAGAGATGTTCCTTTTCCCCAAAGGACAGTAGATGTAAAATTGCACATAAAAATGGCCAGGTCCGTGACAAAAATAATAAAAGGGAAAAGAACTTCTGTGGAATAACAAGAGCAATGCTAGAGATTATGTACTGGTTGACACATCCTCTTCATCAGTGATCAGCCATTTGCCAAAGAATTTCATGCCCTCAGGTCATGGAAATTATTACAGAAATGTGAAGCAATCTTTTAACATAAGACTCATAGCTGGATATGAGTTTGACGGGTTTGCACTTGTGGCCTTGACACTGTCAAGAGAAGGTAGATCAGTGTTGTCCAACCTTTTTTTTGGACAAGGACCACTAATGCAAACTTTAGTTTCGTCTTGGGCCACTCAGTTTTAGCTTTGAAAGTGTTATATGTGGGGATACATTTGGCGTGATTAACAACAGTTTTTTGAAAATGGAAGAAAATTCATTTGATTTATGTAGCTTTTTGAGTTGGTAAGGGGGATTAAAAGTCTTCATTGATTTGAATTTTGGCCATATATTAGACGTGCTTGAGGCAGATTGTAAAACCATGCCATGTACGAAATTAGGTAAACATTACCTGTTTTTATAAATGGACCAGACACAGTAACCGCTGCATGATGTGAGAGATGTGATGCTGAGAGTAAAAAGACTGATGAAGTAATGCAGGCACTCCAGTGAAATAGTGCTAAATTGATGTGAAGAGGAAACTGTTAAAACAAAAATGCTGTTTGTTGAACTTGTCATCGTTTATATAATGTAATGGATACTTACAAATCATGCAGGTGATCCACTCAAACCTTGAAGAAAGAAAGTAAATTTTAAATATCCAACAGTTTGTTTGAAGTGAAATGCTTATCTTCTCTATACAAAAAAAAATGTAAGAAAACCCCTTTGTTCCCTATGGTCTCAAAAACTACTGGACGTATTGAACTGAAATTTGGCACACACAATTGTACGATACTGACCAGTGTTCCTATGTACATAGGCATAAAAAAGCTTATGGGATTCGTGAGTTATTCCAATAATGCGATAAGAATGGAACAGTAAATTTGCGAGAGCGTTTGATCCGAATTCTACGTTCGTTAACCTATGACCTCTTTCTTTGTTAATCGCTTTTCCACTTCCGGCCCCGGAATTCGATTCATAATCACAGTAATGTCTGTGAGAGCTAGATCTAGCATGCACTGATGCAGCATGCCCCCTAAAAAACGGGTATAATCCTATTTTAGCGTCCAATATTCAAAATCTCAAATAATCGTACTTGGTATAATTTAGATAGGGAAGGAGTTCCGTACTCGAGCGCCAAAGACCAGAAACTAACACAACTACCCCAGCCCCTTTTCGCCTGGGCTGAGTAGTCAATCTGACTACCGCCCATTGATACAAACTGACTAGACCCTCACGCCCCCAGGTCCATCTGACCATTCCATGTGTTGTGAGTTTAAATTGATAAAACTAACAAAATTAATAAGTACCGAAAAAATATATAGGACAGATTCGATAAATTCGACCGATTACGATAAATCCGAATTTTGAATATTGTACGCTAAAATAGGATTATGCCAAAAAACGTACTATCGGTAGGCATACAAGTCTCAAATCGCTGTAGTTTTTTTATTGGAAATTTATTGTTTCGCCATCATTCATATCTATTTCGAGTCATGGTTCGCCATTTTAAGGTTTCGTTATCATTACCTGCGATGTGTTCACTATCAAACACACTAACCCGTGCGCAAATCATGCAGTTGTACGGGATGCGCAGGGTGTCAACTCACAAAGGCAGAGCAGTAAGACTTATTTAAAAACAAACAAACAAAAATAAAATAAACAAATAGGAACAGGCCAGATGAAGCAGGTCCATAATAACCACCCAGAACTGAAACCAATATTCAAACCGATTTATCCCCGAGCTAGTTTTTGATAATAGACACATACTCAGTCTCAAGCTTAAAAACGCACCAAAACGTGAGTGATTCATTTACACTGCTGAAAGAGCCCCAGATCACAGATGTCAGCAACTTATTCTGAGATATGATTTTGAGTCTTTGTCAGTGAGTTTCTCAAGATCTTAATCTACCAAGAATGAAGAGACAGTAATTATGCTTGCATGCATGGTGTCAGAATCCTCACAAGAGTATTGGAAGAGATCGTTTTTGAATACTTAGTTTAGATGGTTTTTTTTTTTTTTTTTCTGTTAGAAGTTTTTGAGCTTTTAGTTTTTCTTTTATGACTTTAAAAAAAAAAATTCAGAAGATGAATTAGTCGCATTTGTTAAAGAATTGAAACAGACTCACTGGTAGGACCATATCAGTATCACAGATGTTTTATAACATGAAACTGAAGCAGCATTCCATGATTTATGAAGTGACCAGTTTCATGTGCACTTGTTGAGATGAAGAGAATATTATTGAACTGACATACTTAAGATTAAGAAAAGGTCACAAACATGTGAAGAAGTTGCAACACTGAAAATGTTCAACTATTTATGGGACAACAGTTGTATGACATGATGCCAGCAGTTTTGCATTTGTTATTGCAAAATATCTGATAGTTTAGTTATGTTAGCCTGCAAATGGATGGAGTCCCTGGCACTAACTGATCAGTTCCCATTATGCCACTGTGGATGTCACTTCCAAAGAAAGAGTTGCATTTTTATTGATTGTTACAAGAGGAATACCACATACAAATATAGTAGTCAACAAAAGTACATGCTCATCACACAAATTTCAAAATGAACAGAACATAAGTTATCATCAGGGTTTGGTTAAACAATACCATGATAATGGTAAGTTTGGGTTGGACATTCTACCCTGTTAACTCATTCCCTACAGTAATTTTTGTGGGTGTAGGCGGGAACTCGATCCAGTTTGAAATCCAAGGGTGGTTAAAAGACATTTTTTTCTTTCACTCAGTGTGAAGGCAAGGCATTACATGTTATTCATCAAAATAAAGGAAAATGAATGAACCAGGATAGGATTTGATATTTCGAAAAGTTAGTGTTGGAATATTGGTGTCCACTTAAACAGAATATTCTACTTTCGATAGCGAAGTGAAAATCACCGAGCTGAATATTTGGCTCATGGTAATGAATGAGTTAAAACTTCTGTAAACTTCAAGGCATATTTGTTATACAGCTTTGGTACTTTGTGCTAAAGGAAATCTCTGAAAGAAAGAAATGTACACAGATACCGTTTTTGCAGATATATTCATGCCTGTAAAAATGTTATTAGGTAGTCCAAACTGCCCCGCTAAAGGGGCAAAATCGCGATTTGGGATAATATTTAGGCCAACATTACAAGGCTGTGTATCTATGTGAAACGCTGTGTATCGTACATCAAAATAAAGTCCAATCCTTCCTCTGGCAAAATATACTTCCTTTTGTATTGTTTAATGTGTTAAGCTGTGTGTTTTTGTTGCTTGAACAGGACATAGTCTTGCCATTTTCACTCTGACTCTGAGCTGCGCGTACTGAATTGACCCCCTCATAACAAAGGGTCGCAGAGCAGCGCACCGATGTAGCACACATGTCTGAAAATAACTCACACAGAAAGCCAGATAAATGAGGTTTAATTCAGTGTATTTTTCATTGTGTTTTAAGTTGAAATTCCTTTGTTGAAAAGTTTGTAGACCGAGAACCAGGGTTGGAAAAAAATCAGATTTTTTTCGAAAAAATCAAAAAAATCGATTTTTTTTATTTAAATCAGATTTTTTTTTGATTTTTAAAAAAATACATAATACATTTAATATTTTGTCGACAAAATATTTTCTATAATTTCATAACATAAGCATAAGGGTACTAAAAGGATATACAGTGCACTCTCCCGATAACGACATGGCTCGGGACCAGAGGTGCATGTCGTTATCGGGAACATGTCGTTATTCGGAGATTTTCAAGATGGCGGAAAAAGGGGTGTGGTTAGACCCTTAGAATGTAACGTACCAACCATAGTGGGTGATCAGTGATCGGACTTTCCAAACATGTAAAATACACGAAGTGTGTGTGTGTGTTGTGTGTGTTGTTTTGTTAATGTCTTTGTGTCCACATCAGCCAGAATTTGCAGCTTGGCATCTATTGTCAGTATCTTTCTTTTTTTAACAGCAGCTGTCGACATCTTGGGGTGCGTTATTGTTCTCGGGTGAATACAATCGATTCAGCGGTCAGCGATGTGATGACTGACTCATTTAATGCGCGTCACCCTTTTTGTTCCGACGACAATAGACACAGGTGTGTTTTCATTGGCCGATAACAAAGCGATCTCATTGGCCGATAACAAAGCGATCTCATTGGCTATGAGGTGCCTCTGGTAGGACATTTCATTGGTCGGAAAAGAAGTGTTTTTATTGGCTCAGAGAATGAAATGAAACTGACCGGAAACAATATTTTAGCTATTTTTATTTTTGTATCTAGCAAAGTCACAGCCGATTATTGCTAACTCAATGTCGTTATCCGGAGAGTGGTCTAAAAAGTATGTCGCTATTTAGAGAGTTTTATTACTAATAACATATAGTAAAAAAATCGGGACCGGGGGTCAATGTCGTTATCGGGAGAATGTCGTTATTCGGAGATGTCGTAATCGGGAGAGTGCACTGTAGCTAAATGACTCCTAATAATCATTACAGTCATGTACATGTAATTGATAAAAGTTAAGTCTCTTCTGTCTCTTCACCTTTTTTACACATACTTTTGATGTGGATGTTGAATTTAATAGGGGAAATAATTGTGTTCAGGGCCTTCAATAGTAAAGAATTGGAGACAACTGAAACTGAAAATGAGTAGAAAGTTTTCCTTTCTTATATATTATCAGAATTTTCTGGATCTGATCTGTATGCCTGGATTTCACTAACTGTTTTATAAAAATAAAGATGTTTATTTGAAATAAAATATAGGCCTTTTTCACTTACTTGACTGTCTTAATGTCTTACACAGGTACACTAAATTCAAATTCAGACTTACATTTTTGTTCAAGGTGTTATATTTGAATTGTGTCCTGTGACACATTCAAGTCTCCAACTGTTGTATGAATCAGCCAAAATCAGAAATTATTGAATGATGCATAATAATAATAATAATAATAGAGAAGCACTCCTACTTATCAGTGCCTTTAAGTCTAGTGCTTTTGAACAATAAAAACATCAAAAACAAGCAGTTTGAAAAAAAAAAATCCTTAAAAAGTAAAAAAATCAAAAAGTGATTTAAATCACTGATTTTAATTTAAAAAATCAAAGTGATTTAAATAAAAAAAATCATTTGATTTAAATCCCCTTGATTTAAATCATGCCAACCCTGCGAGAAACTAGCAGAAACTTTTATAAATCAGGACCAAAATTAATTATACGCAAATAAACCTCAGCCTTTGTATTATAAGGGGATGCCAAGATCAGACATAGGGCATCTTTCGGCGCGAAACGCTAAGTGTTTTTATAGACCCACCCAATGCTTGATTTCGTCACCTTTGTCACTCAGTGCTAAGTCAATGGTGACACGGTTGACCTCCTTTTCAATTAAAAAAAAACAAAAACATTATTTTTGTCTCCCATGTAAGAGTTCACAAGAAAATGACGTCGGATGAAATTTGATGAGTGAAAAAAGTAAAATCAGATGCTTGTATTATGTTCGTACCCCTTGAAAAAAATTACGCATAATGTACACCCCCTTGACTTGGATACTGAGAATTTTTAATGACGTGACTCCATAAACCTTCATTTTATGGGGGGTCAAAGTGAGGCTATCGTGCAATTTGTAAAAGCTAGCAAATTCGAGGTGTTTTTTCACTTTGAAAATGCCATAACTTTCATAACCTTTAAGCTAGAATAATAAATTTGGTATCAAAATTTTTTGGAAAAGCAAGCTCCATCAGATTCGACAATAACTGGTGAGATATGATAAAAAGTAAAAATCAGTTTGAACTACCTAATGTTATGGCTGGCCTTGTCATGAAATCACACAAGTGTAGAGAAACTAATCTTACAGCAGAGAAAAAAAAAACGTACTTGAATTGCAGTCCTTGTCTTAGATACATTTTTGGTTATAAACATTTGAAATAGACCTATTGTACTCCCTGTTAAACAATAGAAGAACGAAAGTTCCTGCAAGGAGTTCAAAGAATATTTGGCAAGGAAAAAAAGAGCTGCCATCTTGCAGTTGTGTGAATACATTTGTGCAGTTAAAGGACGATCCTAGTGATATGCAGTAACTTTCAAACTTCGGCATCAGGCCCAGCACACACTAAGGATTTTGTTCAGCTGACTAGTTGAATGGTGACATCACAACACATTGAGTTTCAGTGAAACCCCACGCCCTAGCCAAGTAAGTAAATTTCATTGAAACTTAATGTGGTGACATCACCATCCTGCTAGGCAACTGATCAGAATCAGCTAGTGTACATTAAGGCCTGGCCTCAACATTTTACCTGCGCATAAAATTAATTCTGTAAATATTTTATTTTCGCAGTCCCTCGGACTGGACCACCACTCACAGATACCAGCTATCTTGCAAAAGAATGCAAAGGCAGTCAAAGAGAAATTACTGTGTACTGGAATGTAAGTCATTTCTTGTGTCAGTATCTTTGCCATATTACATAAACAAACATTATACGCCAATTAGAGGTCAAATTGATTTTTTAACATCATTTTATAGTATGAAATATACTCATTTTTCTATCTGGTTTATAATTGTGTATGGTCTTCAAAAAAATTGAAATTGAACAAGGAATAAAGCAGGGTGCAGTGCAAGGAGTATTTACTGCTCTTGTAAAAATTTTGTTGTTTGTGTATAATCATGTTTCATTATTTGTCAGGTCAGTTTATTTGTTCAACTAGTATGTGGAATGGAAATCCTATGTAGTAAAGAGTTAAGCTCTGAAAAAAAAGTCTCAGAGTAAATTGGAGTAGGAGGAGCATTTTGAAAATCAATGAAATTTCAACATTTGCATGTTAATACATGTTCAACCTATTGTCCAACAAGTTTTAAGCAGTATTCAGTATTAATTATCAGTCAGAGAAAATAGCCACATACATGAAGTTATAACGTGCTTGTGTGTCCGGTGTGTGCATTTTACTTTTTGACTAAACTTGATGCCTTGGCTATTGTCTTAGTCTGTGATCCTTATTGTCTTTAGTTTTAAGTTCTAGAACGTCATGAATTAACATGAAATAATCAGGTTACCTATTGATAAAACCCATCTCAGGCGATATTTTTGTCATTGACTGCAAATCTTCATATTTAGGGCAAAATTAATGCTCGAAAATGTGTCCTTTGTGCATAGTCCAGCTAATGACAGGCAAGGTGTGAGAGGAGACTGCTGCCATTACTGATGTCATGATATTAATAGCTGGTGTTCAATATGTAAAGCAATAATCTTTCAACTATTTTATATCCCTGATGATTTTCAGAGCCCTGCTGCTGAAGATCTTCGTGGAAAACTAGTCAGATTTGAAGTTGTCCAGGGCAATGAGACAAAGCTTCTTCGCAAAGGATCCAACTTTCACAATACCATGCTCAGTTGTAATTCCTCATACGACATTTCCATTTACTCTGTTACTGCAGTTGGTCGAGGCATCTTTCCAACGGTGATACATGTTCCGAAAACCAGTGAGGGTAAGTCTTAGTTTTGAGTGTTCAAATAACAATAGTTTTACACTGGCCTCACTTCAGTTCCTGCTTACCTGATGTTTTTATTTACCACACAGAGGTTTTGTGAAGATATTTGTTCACTTTCATTTTGTTTCTCTTCCATGTGCCACTTGTTTGTTTCTATTTTAGCCAGTTTGTACCTTTGTATATTAAAGACCCGAGTAACATTGTTGTTTCATTACATTTTCTTCTGCGTAAATAGGTTGGGTTTATTGACCAGGAAGTTTAATCAAATCTTATAGAGAACGTTCATCAAAGTACTGACCAGCTTGATAGTTTCTCTCTAGTCCATTGATTGCATTCTATTTGTTGCCGTTTTGTCCCATTATTGTGTCTTACCTTTTCCACAGCCATTGCTGTCCCACAGAACACTATGCTGTTTAAAGTACAAGAACTGTTTTCACCTACTGAATCCAAGGAGAAAAAAAATATTTCAGTAACATGGAACAAAAGTGGCTTGAAAGAGGATCTGACTGTGGTATTTTACCACGGCCAAGGAGTTCCTCTTGGTAATGTTCAAACATTTCTGGTGAGTCAGACAACCGTGTGTTCCAATACAAACCATGTGTACTTTCTCCAACAAGCACTAATACATTTTTTTAGAAGAAAAAGACACATGACTTGAAGAAAGAAGACTGATTCATAGGCTGAGCTAGAAATGCAACATTTTTCATATGATTTGAAATATGTGAGGCAACGATGCAGATTTGGTGCTACTAGCCGACCTGGGCAAGATAAATCTTGCAAATTTTACTTGCACCATGCCCAGCTGTATATTTCTAGATCTAGGTTGCATTAACAAGAACACTTGGATCCGATGAAAAGACGAATAGATCTCATTGTTACATCACAATTCCTTCCAGAATACACATGTGATAAATTTGACTTTCGGCCAGTGATATGTAAAGAACAGCCTAGAACGCAATTTCTTGTCACACTTTTCGATTCCTCTTGACGAAAATGTGTCTCTTGTTTTGTGGTTCAAAAAAATATGTAAATAAATAATTATGAAAGACTGAGTTTAGTCCAAAAATGGCTAAAATTATCATAAAAATTTAAGGCACTATACAAAATTTCATAGTATTTGATCTCCTAGTCCTGACATTTTAGGTGCTCACACAATCACTCTCTAGTTCCATTACAGTAAGATGTCACAGTTTCTCCGTTTGAGGAAATCGAGCAAAATGATAGTTGGGCCTCGAATACAGTCTTTGAATTTTGCCAATTTAGATTATTATGCCTGCTATCATTTTCTATCAACAGAAAATGGTAAATTGTTGTTCCAACCATTAGTATGCTTGCTTTTCTCAACTTGATTCACTGCAATGTATTGCCAGTTCTGTGCCATTACCTCATATATTTCAAGTTACATGAAAATTTTTGCATCAGCAAAAAAAGGAAAGAAAGAGACAAAAAAAAACAACAGGTGTTTAACCCCTACCCTGCTTTGCCTGGAACAGTTCAGGGCTGTCTAATCTCGCCATACTGCCATGTGTGCGCAAGTATTCCGGGTCTAGGTTGTATGCATTTCTTGAGTGTTCAAATGGAGACAATTCCCGAATTTTGTTTGTATTGTATTTCCTAGTTAGTTCCCCCAGTTACTTGCATCATCTACATGTATTTTGAGAGTGTGCAATTTATGGTGTGTATGTTTTGAGATTTGCTTGTTTTGTCCCCTTTTTGCAACCCGGCATATGCGTGGAAATCTGTGTGACAGGCAAGGGGTTAAGCTGATGTCTTTTGTAAGTGACGTGCACATTCGATGATTCATGAACTAACAGCGAACAGAAAAGTGACAGACTTTGCAGTCTCCATATGAATATTCATTTGAAACATTGTAGCTAAGTTTTGATAATCATCTAATAATTGCCCTGAAAGAATTTAACAATCTGGCAGCAACCTTTAATTTTTTAAATATTTTTTACCTGCAGACCATTTACATTATTTGTTTCTTTATCAGGATGTGCATATTTTCATGTGATGCTTTTGTTTTTGTAGAAGTTATTATCACTGAATTCCAATCTTAATGAAATCAATGTCCCAATTTCTCCTTTTCCTCAATAGTATGACTATGAATCCACTGAGATAAGTGAGGACAAGCAAGTACTCACTCTGAATCATCTTCCCATAAGTGAAGACTTGTTTGGATATGCTCTCATAAATTATGCCACTGGCCAAAAGAGTGGCATTCAGTGGATAGATTGTATCTACAAGGCAGATTCAGGTAAGGTTCTGAGACTTTAAGTTCAGTGTCCTCACTAATATGACGGGCATTTGTAGTGGAGATATGAGTTTGTAATTGATTGTCTTGTAGTGGTATAGTTATTATCACATTTTTTCACATGGTGAGGGAAGATACATTTGTAACATTTGTGCTGTGCCTGCTATAGGCAAAATTCAGTGTCCCCACTAATATGATGGGCATCGTAGTGGAGATTTGAGTTTGTAATTGATTGTCTTGAAGTGATAAATATGATGCCCAGGACAGAACTGGTTGGCGAAGGATGGCCCGATGTGCCCACAGTGGCACTGGAGGAACTAAATGCTAAGTAAGTCTTGAAGTGATGGTGAGGAAAGATAACAATTGTATTGTGCTTGTAAAATCATCTCCACCTAAATTCATCGTCCTTTTTTACCTGGAAGCAAACAATCAGGTTTACAGTTTATAATTTGGAAATTTGTCAAGCTTTGGAAATGGGTCTACAGTTTGTCACTCATGTTTGCAATTTACGTTTTGGCAAATGCACAAACGCTTACAATTTCTCATTTAATTTGATAACGTGATGATTATGTCCTTCGTATCCTTTTCTCTCTCAATTTCACATTTAATTTTACAGGCTGATAATTCTTATGATATTCGTATTTTTTTGTCTATCAATTTCAATTTCACATATGATTTTTTATTCTTTATTTTATATTTTTTTCTCTATCAAGTTCACATTTAATTTATAATCTGATAATTCTTTCCTTCATATTTTTTTCTCTATTTCACATTTAATTTTACAATCTAAATGATATTTCTTCCCTCAAATGTTTTTCTCTGTCATTTTCACATTTAATTTGATAGCCTGATAATTCTTTTCTTCACATTTATTTCTCTGTCAGTTTCACATCTTATGTAATAATTAGACAATTCTTCATTCATATTTTTTTCTCTGTCAGTTTCACATCTTATGTAATAATTAGACAATTCTTCATTCATATTTTTTCCTCTGTCAGTTTCACATCTTATGTAATAATTAGACAATTCTTCATTCATATTTTTTTCTCACTCAACTTAAGAAAAAAAATCAAGTGATGATTTAACATTTGCAAATTTCAGTCCCTGGTAAGCCATCAGGCCTGCAAGTAACAAGCCTTGATGTTGGGCATTCACTGCTTGTCACATGGACCACTTCTTACTGCAGCAAAAATGATAAGGTTTTGATTCACAAATTCCACATACGCATATGCAAAGACGCCTTCAATAAAGACTGCCTAAGTAAGTTTGTTGTGTTTTGTTTGTCAAAGGACAATCTGAAATACCAAGCTGTTAAGACTGTTTGTTACTGTCAGTGAGTTTCTGATCACTGTAGTTTGAATTTTAGGTGCTGTGGTGAGCGTATGTTGATCTGTTTTGGGGTTTTTGAAAGTTGACAGCTATGCATATGAACAAAACATTTACAGTTCACATCCTAGGGATTGTCATGTTGGTTTCATGGCTATCAACTGTAGACAGGATAGCAATGTCATTTTTGGGTTCGATGCACCAAACACTTTACCATATATATTGGGGGGATGAAACATAAAGGCTTGTCTTTGAGGTATTGAAGTGTGCTTTCTTTGTTTGAAAAGGTATTTCATAATATGTGTATGCTTATTGTACAGTGACATGACATTTCAACTATAAGGTCATTGGCATAATTTCGTAGCATAAGTAAGATAATGTCATGATCATAACATAACTGCGTAAGTCATATTTTGATGCGTTTTTTTTTTAAATCAAAGAAAACTATTCACTTCTAATATAGAGATAGCTGCTGTTAGGGAACCGCAGTATTTTACATAGAAAGCTATAGCTGATCAGTGAACACAACTCAGTATTTTCTCTATTTGGCTTTGTCATTAGTCTATGCTCTCCTAACAACAGTCAAAAATGGTGGTTTAGGTGGGTGTGGGTTTTCGTTTAAAATCTCACAAGTCAATGAAACAAAACAATGTATCTGTTGAATGGTGCAATTTGACTGTCTGATGAAGATGAGCATTTCATCTCAAAATGGCAAAAAAATGACTTGGGCAATTTATGTTATGACGGTTGTCACAAATCCCAGACTGGGAGATGTAATAATTTATGACAGGACAACAATCACGAACAAACAAGTTTAACACTTAACAGAACAACCCATCAGACTCACACATTTATTTAAACATAATTATACAGATAATAGCGCAATTACATACATTATATTATTGAAATTAACTGCCGTACAACGGCCTTATTCTCACATGCACTCTTCCTCGGATCCACAACCCGGTAGTTACTTCCTAAAGGCACTTCGGCCTCAGCCTCTCCCCTCAGGGTCTTAATAGCACATTAATAATTCACTGGCACCGCAGTCTCTCAACATCACCTTCCTATTGTCATACACTGGCACCTCCGCAGGGCAATAACACATTATCATTTCAATAGCCCATCAACATGGCAATAGTACATTATCAGTTCACTAGCCCATCAACATGGCAATAGTACATTATCACATTCACGCTCATATCTACGTCCCTGTCCGTGGCCTGACTGCCACGACTTTATGTGCCTCTACTGTCCTGCACCGACAGCCTCACTTCTGGCCTATGTGTGGCCTCCGGCCCTATGCTGGCCTATCCCCCGTGCTCACTGAGGCGGCTCTTTAGCCCGTCCCCGACACCTACAAGAATAACATTACATTGGTATAATACCCTACCATTTCTATTCACTCCACCTCTCCTTACAACCCATGAAGCGTACACACAATAGTTCACCTTTCACTCACCACACATCTTACGGTTACACACCTCCATCGGAGTACACAATACTCACTCGTGCTACAAATCCATGAACTCACTTTCATCTATCGCTCATGGCGCACATTGCTATATCCAATATCAAGGACTTCCACATTCCTCACATATACTTATTTACATCATGGTAATAGACGAATATAATATAATACATCAATCATAATTATCAATCAACGTTCTACCTACCAGTCATCACTGGAAAAAACACTCTCATCCGCCTTCCGACTGCTCCCCTTATGTTCCCCCGCTGGGCTCTTACTAGCGTCCGTTCAGTAGGACCTTCTAACTTGCAGTGATAGTAATACAGCGCTTTCGCCTCATTCAGACCCCCCACCACTCACAACATGCACGCTTAACTTACTTGTCTACGTGCGTTAATTTTACTCTCCTCCTTTCCCCCCGTAATTATTAACTATCGCTCACTCCACTCGTGACAACGGTGACGATAAAATGAGATTATTGAAATCAGACCAGGTAACGCATTTTTTATCTTTTTTTTTTTCCCACTTCAGCTGATGTGGTAAACAGCTCCTCGGATATCACCACGAATAAGTATTCAGCCAGGCAACTAGAAGCTGGGCAGGAGTACCATGTTTCTGTCAAATCTGAATCAGCAGCTGGTGAAGGACCGTGGTCAGATCCTGTGACTGCATCTCCAAAACAGAATAGTAAGTCATGTACCAGCATTGCATGTTGTACTTGGTGAGAGCATGGAGAGAGAGAAAGACTGAGGAAGATCCACAAACACTTTTTTTGGGTATATTTTGAATCTAAAGCTGTATTTTCATGTGTATGGAAACAGAAACGTCAACAATCCGTCAAGTAGTATGAAGCAAGAGTGTTTCTATGTGTACAGAAAAGGCCTTTGCATACACATGAAAACATTCTTTCTGTTTCCCTACTCGTAGGTTTTTTTTGACGTTCCTGTTTCTGTTTCTGTACACATGAAAATGCGGCTTTTGGTATGGCCCCTGTGGAATAGTGTGTGTTGTCTTATTCCCTGTTTGAGGAGGTTTAAAAGCAGATGGATGTTTAATTTACTGTCCTGCAAATTTCAAGCAAGCTTTGCTATGCTGTCAACTATCACTAGAGCAAACAGCTATGTACAGAAGTGAAGAAATGCATCTGGATTATATTTACGAGGGGGAGTCCAAAAGTAATGCAGTTTGTTTCATTGCTAGAGTAGAAATGAACACAATTGACAAGTATCATACCTGAAATTGAAGCCATACATTAGAGGACCAGGTTCCTACTTCTCAACATAGTCTCCACCTCTCTCGATAGCCACTGTCCACCCTTTAGTAAGGCCACATATGCCAGCGTCGTAAAACTGAAGGGACTGATCTTTGAGCCAACTTTTAACTGTGATCTTGACTTCTTTGTCGTTTTCATAACGATGACTTCTCAGGGCTTCTTTCATGGGGCTGAAAGGGTGAAAGTCTGACAGTACCAAATCAGGAGAATAAGATGGGTGTGACAGTGTTGTCCACCCAAACGAAGTGATTGCCTCCCTTTTCATGATACTTGTGTGAGGGCGGGCATTGTCATGGTGTCCAAAGTGGGTCTCACTTGTCGAATTCTTGCTTTCAGCCATTTTAGAGTCTCAATGTATGCTTCAGAGTTTATAGTCGCTCTTCGTTGCAAAAAATCAGTGAGAATTACGCCTTGAATGTCCTAAAGCACAGTTGCTGTGCTTTTTCCGACTGATTTTTCTGTCTTGAATTTTTTTGTCTTTGGGGATGTTGGATGTCGTCATTCCATTGATCGTCTTTTCAATTCTGGTTCATAATAATGAAGCCATGTCTCCACTCCAGTGACAAGCCTCCTAAAGAATGTATAGTCTCTTTCACTAAGCTGCAAACACTCCTTGCTTTACCCTTTCAATCTTGTGATCAGCTGTCAGTTGTGGTGGTACCCAATGGGCACAGACTTTGGAAAACCCAAGTGACTTGATGAGGTTATGAGCACTTCCGTGGCTTACCTCTAGCTTTGCTGCCAACTCATCAAGTGTTATTCGCCTATCAGATCAGATTAAAGCTTCTGCTTTTGCTATATGTGGCAGTGTTGACACAACTTGACCGGCGACCTGCACGATAGTTTGTCAGATAAGCATGAAGATATCAACTTGTCTTCTAAGCTATTGCTCAGATGTCGGGGCCCACCTATAAACATCACTATAGACTAAAGCTTGATCTTTATAAACATTTTGCAGTCGCTAGTGGATGTTTTTGGCAGTTTCTCCTTCAGTAACAAGGAATTCAATCACTGCTCTTTGTTTCTACTACTACTACTATTTCCTGTTGCACCCACTGGTGCTTAGGGCAGCAACAAAGGATCTCCAGCCCTGTCTGTCCTGGGCCATCTTTGCGAGAGTTCCCCATGAGTGATTGAAGGATTTCATCTCTGCCTCGATTGTTCTCCGCCAGGTTGCCTTGGGTCTGCCTCGCTTGCGCCGTCCCTCCGGTGTCCACTGAAGTGCTGTTTTGGTTATAGAATTTGCTTCCTTTCGCAGCACGTGTCCAAGCCATCTCCATCGTCTCTTCGTGATGATGTTGGCTATTTCTTCTTGCTTGCATCGCCTTAGTAGTTCCTGATTAGAAATCTTGTTTGGCCAAAAGATGCGGAGAATCCTACGAAGACATGTGGTGTGGAAGGAAGACAACTTGGCGAGGTCACCTTCTGTCATTCGCCAACACTCTGATCCATACAGGAGTGTGGATAGGACACAGCTTTGGTACAGTCTGATCTTGGTGTTGATGCCGTTTTGTGTCGATTTCCAGATGTTGCTCATACTTTGAAAGACAGCCCTTGCATTTCCCAGCCTACTTTGGATGTCCTCCTTTGTGCCACCCTCTGGTCTGATAATGCTACCAAGGTATTTAAATTTGTCCGTCGTGGTGAGGTTCTTGTCATCTACTTGCACTGGTGCTGGAGTGTCTACATTTAGGGTCATAATCTCTGTCTTCTTCTGGCTAATCCGAAGGCCTACTTTGCATCCAAAATTATGTAGTCCCTGCGTCTTATCTTGCATGTGTTGGTGACTCTGTGACAATAGCGCAAGGTCATCCGCAAAGTCCAAATCCTCTAGGTTGTCGAAGAGTGTCCATCTGATGCCTCTTGGTGCATCCTCTGTAGTATTCCGCATAATCCAGTCGATTACGAGGTTAAACAAAATTGTTGACATCACACATCCTTGCCGTACACCAGTTTTCACTTCAAAGGATGCACCACTGTTTCCGACACTGCAACTGAAGTTCTTGTAAAAGCTTTTGATGAGTTCAACAAGCTTGCTGGGAATCCCATAGTGCTGAAGAATGCGCCATATACTCTCTCTGTGGATGCTGTCGAAGGCCTTTTCGAAGTCAACGAAGTTCACATAGAGCTGCCTTTGCCATTCTGAACACTGTTCTATAATGTTTCGGAGTGTGAAGATCTGGTCAATGCATCCTTTCCCCTTTCGGAATCCGGCCTGTTCCTTTCTCAGTGTCTTGTCCACAGCATCTGACATACGTTGCACAATGATCTTGGCAAGGATTTTGCTGGGTATAGAAAGGAGAGTGATACCACGCCAGTTGTTGCAATCGCTGAGTGCTCCTTTCTTGGGTATTTTCACTATTCTGCCTTCATTCCAGCTCTTTGGTACTGCTTCTGCTTCCCAGATAGCTGTGAACAGTGGCTGAAGGATGGTGGCTGACTGATCCGGATCTGCTTTGAACAGTTCTGCAGTCAAGTTGTCTTTTCCTGGGGCTTTGCTGTTTTTTAGGCTCTTTATTGCTGCCACTGTCTCTTCTTTCTTTGGTGGATCTATGTTGATGTCAAGGTCTTCAGCAGCATCTTGTATTATTATTCTATCTTCAGGTGGTGGCCGGTTTAGTAATTCCTGAAAGTGCTCTGTCCAGCGTGTATCCTGTTCTCGTTCTGTAGTCAGTAGTTTCCCATTCTTGTCTTTGATTGGAACACTTGGTCTTCCACCGTACTTGCCACAAATGCGCTTAGTGATCTTGTGGAGCTTACCCTGTTCTCCTCTTGCTGCTGCCTCCTCCGCATCTGCCGCTAGCTGTTCCATGGCTTCTCGTTTATCTTTCTTTACTAGTCTCTTCACTTTCTTATTTAACTCTGTGTAGCTATGTTGGTACCTCTCTTTCAGCCTTTCCGATTTCACTTGTAGGAGTTTCTTTTTCATGACTTTCCTCTCCTCGATCACATCCCATGTTCTTTGTTGGATCCACTCCTTGCTTTTCCCTTTCTCATTAAATCCAAGGCAGGCTACACTGCTCTCTGTGTACACTGTAGTTACTCTTTTCCACTCTGAATTGATTCCTCTTTCATTAGGGTTGTTCTTATCAGACTCTCGTAGAGCCTGGAATCGGTTCTTGACTTGTATGTTGAAGGCATTTCTAACACTTGCATCTCTCAGTTTCTGAATATTAAGGTGTCTTTGCTTTGATGTCTTGATTCCGGTCTTGTTCAGTTTAATTTTGATAAGTGCTGCCACTAGATGGTGGTCGCTGGCTACGTCAGCTCCTCTTTTCACTTTCACATCTAGAAGGGATCGTCTCCACATACCGTTGATCATCAAATGGTCTATTTGGTTCTTGTCTCTTCCATTTGGAGAATTCCATGTGAGTTTGTGAATTTCTCTGTGTGTGAAAAGGGTCCCTCCGATGACTAAGTTGTTCAAGGCACAAAAATCCACAAGCCTTTCTCCATTGTCATTCCTTGTTCCAGTTCCATGTTTTCCCATTACTCTTTCATAATTTATATCATCTTTACCTACCTTAGCATTGAGGTCTCCCATGACAATGATGAGATCATGCCGTGGCGTCATGTCCATTTCCCCCTGGAGTTGTTCATAAAAGTCGTCTTTGTCTGTGTTGTCGTTTTCGTTGGTTGGTGCATAACATTGGATGACAGTGATGTTTGTGTGTCGTCCTTTCATCCTCATCCTCATCAGTCTGCTATTGACTGGTTTCCACTCCAACAAGCATTTGTCCAGTCCTTTCTTTAGGATGATGGCTACTCCTTCATGATGTTGGTCATCCTCTCTTCCAGAGTAGAGAACGGTTTCTCCAGTGGATGTTTTGATCCTTCCAGATCCAGTCCATCTGCTCTCACTTACACCCAGGATGTGTAGGTTGTAGCGCCTCATCTCTGATGTTACTTGTGCTAACTTACCCGATTCATACATTGTTCTAACATTCCAGTATCCAATCCTGGTCTTGGTTTTGGCGGTGTTCAGTTCCTCCTTCATCCTGCTAGCAGTTTCCTTTCGGCTTTCACTACTTGCATTCATACGAGTCGCGAGGTACTCAGAAGGTCCATCACATCTAGAACGTTGGGTTTTCCATGTTGCTGTTTCCGTAACGATTTTTGTTTCTCAAAGTAAGGTCACCCCAACAAGGATTTCAGGGTAGGGTTGTTAGCCCTACGCCCAACCCCCGAACCTGGAGGGCCGGTCTGTTCAATCTTGTCTGGTCCTTCCCCCATGACCTGTCCAGCTTGCTTAAAGCTATCAGGGGCACGAGGCCTCCGCTGGCTTAGCTCCTGGGATCACTGGGACACGCAAGCCACTCCTCCACGTCAAGGCATGAACAATTGGAGCAGCTCTTTGTTTCTGATGGACTTCCAATGGGGCAGCCATTTTGAAACAACCTCACTGACTCAAAGATGAAATGAAATAAAATTTTAACAATTTAAATTTGAAAATACATGCACAAGTACCATTATGCCGAATAGCAGTTCATATTGATGAAAAACTGTGCTCAGTAGGAAACGAACATTTTATAGAATGCCTGAATATCATACTTTGCTGGTAACACATATATTACAAGATATGATATGGTCATTGGTCTTTGCCAGAAACTCTCTCTCGTCTCTCCCTCTTTCACCCTCGCACTCTATTTCTTTCTCTCTCTCTCTCTGTGTCTCTCTCTTTCTCTCTCTCTCTGTGTCTCTCTCTCTTCCTCCCCCCCCCCCCCCCCTCTGTGTCTGTGTATATGTGTGTTGGGTGCGGGGTGGAGGATGTTTGACATTCATAGTACTGTTTGACACACAGACAAAATAAAAACATAGCTTTCTGTTATGTTTATTGTTATCTCTACCATAATAAGAAATAATTGAGAATGTGTGTATGCATGGCATTATTGTTTCTAATTCCAGGTGAAGATAACTCAGTGGTGGTTGCTACAATTGTTGGAGCGGTTTTTTCTCTCGTCATAGTTCTGGGAAGCATTGGTTTCTGTTTGCTCAGGTAATTCCTAGAGGACATCCTGTCCCCTCCTTAACTAAGACACTACGGGCAGTGGTGGGAAGTCACCTACATGTTAACCAGAATTGTTTTTCCTAATGTAAGAAAGTAACAGCTCGTCCCCCTAGAATGACGGGGTTCTGACTTTCTTCCACCAACATTTGAGAAATTGATGATTGAAGTTTCATGTGTTCTTAGCTTTAGAGATGTCTTTTTTTCTTTTTAGTAATATTTAAACTTTCACACCGAATCCACTTGATACTTTGACACACAATGGAGAATGCCTGTAGAAGTAGTGTGTAGAATTCAGTTCAGCCAAAAGGTGGAGAAAGAGCCATGTCATTTTAAGGGGGTGAATTATGATTCAATGTCTTGCAAATCCCTGGATAGATTAGATATATATGTCACAGTGGGAATTAGAATCCAGGGGAATTTTGAATTCCACTAGTGGAGATTAGAATTCCAATCTGTCCTAAGGTAAATTAGAATTCTCATTTGCACTGAATAAATCCAAGTGGAGAATGGAATTCTAATCTCTTCTAGGGCAGATTGGAATCCAAATTCTAGTTGAGATTAGAATTATGGTTTCAATTCACACAGTGTGTGCTTGTTTACTTAGTCAGGCAAATGTTTTATTATAAAGCTGTTTTCTGTTTTGATGTGCTTGTTATTACTCATGCAAATGTTTTATCATAAAGCTTTTCAGTCAAACATTTAGTTCGATCCAAACCTTTAACCTGCTTTCCAATATAATGAACTCCAAGTATCATACTCTGCTGGTGACACTGTTGGGGTAAAAATCCATCAGGCCGATAGAACAAACACTGACGCAAGTCTTCTGCCATGCAAAGTAATGGAGAAGAAGTTGCGAGACCCAGACTGCCAAATGTTTAAACTGTACAGTACAGCTGGGATTATTAAAAACTGGTTTACATGTGTGGACTTAGTTGATATGAAATCCGTGGAATTCCCTGAATTAAATGTCTTAGCAGTGAAGGACCTATGGGAAGTAACTCTCATTCAGGCTTCACACCAAGCAACAGGCTGGCAAGCATCTGGTGCATCGAGAAAAACCGTGTGCAAATGCAAGACCTCATGCAATATGGAACGATGTTGTTGCCGCAAAGCAGGAATTGCATGTAGCACAAAGTGCCACCCAGGCAGTAGTTCTTGCACAAATAATTAACACTTAAGTATCATAAACAAACAATAGTTTTTCTAAAGTTGGTCGTTTATTAACATTTTTAAAAATAATATTTTTTTCTAAAGTTAGAGGTTTATTGACATTTTTAAATAAATAATTGACATAAAAGTATCACAAACAAACAATAGTTTTTCTCAAGTTAGTGGTTCATTAACATTTTAAAAATAATAGTTTATTGTAAAGTTAATGTTTTATTAACATTATTTTAAAATACATGTTTTTTCTCAATGCACCAGATGCTTGTTACAGTTTTTTCTAAAGTTAGTGCTTTATTACCATTATTTTAAAGATTGAAGCCCATGTTCAAAACTGTTTTTCTGTGTTTCACACATAATGATTGGTAAGGTACGATCCTATAAGTTTTCCTCAATGCACCAGATGCTTGTAGTAGTTTTTTCTAAAGTTAGTGGTTTATTAACGTTTTTTGAAGATTGAAGCCCATGCTCAAAGCTGTTTTTCTGTGTTTCACATATAATGATTGGTAAGGCATGATCGTATAAGTAAATAAAAGTAATTTTTATAAAACAAGTACTGGTGAATTGAAACCATGATTCTAATCTCAACTAGAATTTGGATTCCAATCTGCCCTAGGAGAGATTAGAATTCCATTCTCCACTTGGATTTATTCAGTGCAAATGAGAATTCTAATTTACCCTAGGACAGATTGGAATTCTGATCTCCACTAGTGGAATTCAAAATTCCCCTGGATTCTAATTCCCACTGTGACATATATATCTATATCTGTCGTTTGTTTTGTGAGTTCCTTGATGATAACCTGGGAAACTCACTTCGCATAGGCGCTATGATTAACTCTTGTTCTCATACCCTTCCGGCCTTATCAGTACTTCATTAAACCTCTATTGTCCAATGTTCCATATTTGAATACCTCACCTGGTGTCCATCCTTAATTTGAAGACTACAGGGGAAGAACATCAGTTGTCACAATATGCGAGTTTTATGGTTGCCTCCCTCAGCTCTTAGCTAATATCTTTAGCTTTGTTCCTCTCATACCCATTAGTGAAAAACAACTGCTATTCAGCAATAGGAGTAAATTTAGCTAAGGCATCCTCTCTTCAACGTATGGACTTTTAAACTTCAAAATGTGAATTTTTTCAAACCTTCAATTTGTGACAACTGATGTTTTTCCCTTTTCGTCTTCATTTTCAAAACATGTTTTAACTGTCAAGAAAAAATTTTTCAGAATAAATGTAGTTACTTTGTTTTTGCACATGAGTGGCCATTTGAAAGCTGTTTTATATGTTCTGGACATTTTAGATTTTAAAGAAGGCAATATAGGTCTGGGCTGTAGAGGGTTAGACCCTGTTCCTTTTCTGTTCAGAGACATTCTGTTGGATGTCTTCTTTTGTTACCAGGACATCTTGGTTTGTTGACATTTTCCAGCTCTTTGGCTGCGCAATAACTGAGTGACTTAACTGAAATTGGTATTGTGGCCCCCGTTTCATATCCTTGATAAGGAATTTTGACATGCAAATTGAGACATGTATAATTTAAAGATGAGCATATTGGCTTGGGTAATGGCTTGTTTCTATGTGGAATGCTTGGTGGTGAGGTGAAGATGAGACAAACAAACAAACAAGCAGTATCAAAGTTAAACTTTCGCTTCGAAGTAGTTTCTCAATCTCGTGACCTCTCATTTGTTATCTCCTGTCATACTATGGGTGGGATGTTGATTCGAGATATGATGAAACACTTTGAATTGGGAACATGCATGTTGAGAAGTCACCGGTAAGATGTTCATGCTTGGAACTCATGCTTTGCCATTCAAGTTGGGCAGTTGATATCTCAAGATTACCTGTTGATGCCAGTTGTATTTATAGCTCTTTTTGTTACATTTTTGCTCTCAAACTTATGTACAAAATGGGATTGACGGGTCTGATAAGGTGGAACTAAATGGGTGGTGCCCATCAGAGAAGTGCCAGATTTGATCATGTTTAACAAATCAAAGGCCATAGTTTATAATGCCTGGTGTTGGTGGGGTTAAATTCAGAAGAGTTAATACTGGACCATCTGACCTGATAAAAATTTTCTTCTTGTAATGACAGGAGATGCAGAGTGGCTTACAAAAAGTACGGCAGGTTGGTCAAAGATGCTAAGACCATGTTTAAGGTTGTGGTAAGTACAGTGAAGGTTTGCAGCATTCTGTTCACAGACACCTTCAAAGTGGGCAAAGTCAGCGCCGTGTCAAACTAATTGCAAGAGTCACAGGAAGCGAAGAGTTTCAACAAATGTAGAGATTGAGGCCTTTATTTTCGGAGGTTCACTGCCGTTGGCATTTACGCCTCCTTTTTCTTGTTGGCTATTTTCAACAAATGTATGAATATATTTTATCTTTGAAGTCAAAAGACCATCTATTTCATTGGGTTCGTTCAGTTGTATGTAAATTTCTGTGCTATTCTGAACATTAGTGAGGTGATAGTTTCCTAGTTTCTTACAGCCAAGGTAGATTTTCAGTCTTTACAATTGAAGAAAATAGAGCAAAAGATTTTGGTGTTTGTTTGAAAGCATCAGTTTTGTTTTGTACTAACTTACATTTATGGGAATTATGTCTAAACATCAACAATTTAATTTACTTCTTTTGTAGGGCCAAACAGAACCCAGCCGAAATATTAGTCAGGAGTCGGGCTTTGCATCATTTGAAAATGGCATTCAAGTTTCTGATAGTCAAGACAGGCATATTGCAGCTCCACCTGTTCCTCCAATTCCACCTGGAGGTTTGCCTTCACTTCAGCAGAACCAACTAGTGGCAAGTGTGGTTGAATCAGAAAGCACGGATACTGCAGATAACGGACATGACTCATCAGCAGTCCAGTCCCAAAATGCTGGTGACAGTCAGATAGGGGCCATGCTCCAGGCTGAGAATGAGCTGTCTTCACAAGAGACTTCTAACCACAGAGCCAATGAAGAGAGGGCTACATCCCAAGTTGATGGTTTCCAGAATCAAAAACTAGCTTTAGGCAACAGCAATTCAAATGTGAGCAATTATATAAGAATGGGAATTGAGAATGGTCCAGGTTCCAATTCTGCATCAGGCCAAGGGAATTCTGCAACTGATCATGATGGACATAGTTCCTCTGTGCAGTCGAATCAAGCTCCAAGTACTGTGCTTCCAGATCAAACTGTTGGCAGTCATAGCCAGCCAGTTTTAATCTTAAGTTGTCATGATGATGTAGATCAGAACACTAGAGCAATTAATACAATCACAGTGCCACAGGTAAGTCTGGCACAATTTGAACATCTCTATAAGAACATTTCTGAACCTGCGGCTATTGTCGACTTTGCTGATATCTGTGCTGGGTTAGAAAATAACTTGAGTGATGGTGCTGAAGGTCATCACAATCCAGACTCAAACAATAAGGGATCACCAGATTATGTAAGAGCTGTTGACCAGACTAGCCCTTACATGAAGTTTAATGAGGATGGACATTTTGTCCCTTGTACTGATTCGCCAGTCACTGAAGATTATTTGCTGCATTGTGACACTTGGTTAGATAGTTCGCAGGCCCCTAGGAGCCAAAATGTATTGAAAGAGGAGCCATTTTGTCCCTCTGGTAATAATATGGCTTACGTATCACGTGAAAATATGGGTGCCACTGGAGGGGGTGTGGCAAAGGTGAGAGGTGACAGAGATTCTGGAGATGAAAGCACTGGAATCAGCAGTGACTATGTGCATAATGTTGACATGCCAAATGGACAGTCAGATAGTTACTTGTCATCAGAAGTCTTTAAAAACAGAACTGAATCAGACAGTGATGTTGAAACTGAAATTAGTCCTGTTCACAGTGGTGATTTGGGCCAGCATAGGCAGGTTGCTGAGGAGATTCCAGAGCCACTACCAGTAGAAGCTCAAAGAGTAATTCCGGCTGGCCATGTTGAAATGTCTCAGCCAGCTGTATCAGTTTCGACAGAAGACGATGGTTACAAATCTGTTGCTTTTATGGAAAGTAAAAATTAGAAAATGCCTAGATTATAAATCATTTAATTACCAGTGAAAATAGCTTATTACAGGGCTGCAAGATTTCTGCAAATTCTTGGAATTCCATGAGTTTCGTCAATTTCTGAGCCTCGCTCTGTGTTTTGCATTTTGCTTTCCGCTATGGCAAGCCAATGCTTCGCTGATAGCGCTCTGTGGGAGCCGGTTGTTCCTTGCGTGGTGACACCAGTTCTGTGGAGCTGGCCGTGTCTGACTTTGTGACATCAGACCCGCAGAGCAGGCCATTCCTCACTTCATGCGTCATCTTAAGAGATTTATAAATAGATATGAGGCACTTCCTCAGATCCCAAAATATCGATTCTGCGGTGTGTAGGCATTTACAGGACTTCCCGATTATATATCGTGATAAAGCGTTCAGAGAATTAATGTCTGCTACCCATATGTTACGACTATGTCATTACATAGTGCAAAATGTGCTGACAGCAAAATTAGCGTACTTTACCAGAAATTAAAGGCTTGCAGCAAAGTTTGGAGTGTAACCATTGTCTTTAAAGTCACGAATCGTGATAAATAATGTAGAGGGTGCTGAATGCTTTCCGGTTATGGTAACTCAGAGCTATCTAATGTGTCATAGTTACAAGCAAACCTTCCTTTCATATTCAGAAGCACTAGAAAAAACACAGTACTGAAGAATAAATTTTAACTTCCCTACAATGAAAGGAAACAAATTCCATTGCGACATGACTTTAAAAAGGTGCCTTCCTTATTTTCAGTGGAAACTGAAAGACTACTGTTTCAGAGATGCCACCTATTCCGATTTGAGCGGAATCATTCCGATTTTTCTTGAAAAACGAGTGTGATTCCAATTTTCCAATTAGCAAGGCCAGTATTCCAGTTTTTTGTTACTTCATGCAGTTGACATTTTTTTTAAGTTCTCGTTTTTCCAGATTCTAGTTTTTAATTATAACTTTTACAAAATGTGCCGAATTGGAACATTGCGATCATTTTATGAATAAACTGGAACTTAGTTCTTCTTTCTTCAGAGGGTATAGATTTATAGAGAGGAATTGCTTCCGCCAAAATGCGAAACTGGGTCGCGCCGCTAAAATGAGGTCGCTTTGTGGTAAACACGAACAGCTGTGCATAGATTATTATGGGGAACCCGCAGTGCTGTTGGTGTTTTGCAGTAATATTGCACAAAATCTTCAGCAAAACTACTCCAGATAAATTTTTTTATCATCCAGACTGATTTAGAAAGGTAATGAAGAAATTATACTGGTGTTTTACAAATTCTTATTCTCATACTTTAGTCAGAATCTAGCCATAATCGGGGTAAAAAATTTCAACCATGTCTTTTCCCTTTGTTAGCTGGCTCAAAAACGCAGTCATATTCAAAATTAGATCTAATTGGGGAACCTATAGGTCAATATTCTTGTCTAGCTCTTTATAAGGGATTTCCTTCTATGATTCTAACCAAAAAAAAATACAGTTTCAAAACTTGGGTCAGGAGAGCACATACTAATGTAACAGGAAGGCAGTTAGCCTTCAAACACCTACTGCCTAGTCCAGCTAGTGAAGACTAGGTTTACTACGATCTATGGCAAAATGAAGAGCTAGAAGCCTGGATTTAGGTGGGATGATTTCGATTCATGTATTCATAATGTGGATCCATTGGTCTAGATCTACTCTGCACCAACCATTAGGCCCATAGATTTGAAATCAGCACCTCGCATAAATGCAATTTCTTGTGGTTTATTTTATTTGGAAAGGGCTGTCTACATCATAAATAATGAGGATCTAATGACCATGTGAAGATTTATGGGGGTGATTGAAAGTGTAAAAAGGGATCAGTTTAATCAGTTTATACCACGAGATTCGCTCTTTCTCCCATTGAAAATGCATACACATGGTTTTGTTTACCGCAGCAACCTACTTTTAGCTCGCTCGCCAGCTGGTTTGTGGCGCCTCCTGTGTCTCGCAGTGCAAGTGGCTGACAGTGTAACCTTTCTAAACATATTAAACTCTGCTTTGTTATCGCTTGTTTTGCACCGTTCAGGGATTTGATCACTTGCTGCACACGTTGTTTACATTCTTTTTACCTTTCTGCATGGTGGTGATTCTGAAACTAAATACATGGATCTATTCGCCCTCACTTAAGTTTAAGGATTATATCAGGCTGGACTGACGGAAGGAGAAATCAGTTCTAAACCTAGCTAGATATCGCCAAGTCTAGATCTAAGTGATTTACTTGGCAGCGACTATGATGGAACCAGGAATAAGACCTACCAAGATCTATGGATTAAGTCTAAGTAATTTATTCGGCAGTGATTATGATGGAAGAAGGAATCAATTTTAAACTTATCTAGACCTAGATTTCTTAAATCCCAGCCGTGAGCGTGGAGGAGGTTGGTGTTGCAGGGGCACAAATTGCCAAATTAAAACATGAGATTGGGAGTGGGAAAACACCCAACAGCACAGAATAGGCAAAAAATTATGCAGGGTATTTGTGTATTTTGGCACTCAAATCCCAGCACGTCAGGGCAGTTTTTAGCTGACATGATTGTAGGAAAAACACCGCTCTAGAGCAAAGATAAGTTTGCCACAGTGCTTTTCTGGAGATGGTTCTTTTTCAGCTTTGGCCAAGATCAGGACAAAAAGCGGATAGTAGGATATGGTTGAAATGAATTGTAAATAGTGTAAGTTCTTAAAATGATTTTCAGCTTAATTCTTTGTGACCAAGAAAAAAAACAACATGAAAATATAGGTCTAGAACTGGGGCCATTTAATTTTTATCATCGTTGGCACCTATTCAGATTTTTCTCCCAAATTCAGATTTTTTGTTTTTGTAGGGTGGCATCTCTGCTGTTTACTTTTGTTGTAATAGTGACACACACATGTGCACGAAGCAGCAGATGCTGTGTAATAATAAGATAAATTTTGGACCTGACCCTTCTTTAGGTATGAAAAGGCAAATGTGTAAAGGGTTTAAAATTTAGCTGAAGTTGAACCTCTTTTTATATACATGCAAGATCCACTGTTTTTCATTTTGCTGTATTTTGTTTTATATTTCTTCAAGAGGAGAATGGGATATTTTACTCTGCGTTAGTCATGCTACCTCCACATTCTTATGTATTAGGAGTTTGGACTCTCTCTGTCTGACTTGTATCTTCCACACTCAGATTGATGTACCTCTAATGTTAACTTTCATGATGTAATGTATACCCATCAGTTAATCTGTCTTTTAAATTCGTTATGTTCTCCACCAGTTTTCTCAAAGTTTTTCTTTCTCATACTCATCATTGTTGATATTGTGTATTGTGTTCTGTGTGTCATATGAATGCCTTGAAGAGGACGAGGTGTATGAAAAACATGGTTTTGTTTTTTAAACAGGCAAACTTGCTGATTGCTCGGTGTACTAAATTTTTCCCCCACGCAAGGATTTTTGGTTTGTTTTTGTTTATGTTATGTATTTGAATTATCTTGTTTATCTCTTAAGTAGAAGTTGTATTATTGACACTTTCATGACAAATGTTAATTACTTCAGTTTATGAAATTTGCATTTTATTTAAATTTTTATGCAAAAGAAGTACATGCATGATCTTCACTCAGTATGTCCTCATAATATTTACATTACCTGGTTTTTATATCACAAGTGACTGTCTGAATAAATAAATACACATATATATATTTTTAATTACTTTTAAAATTAGTTTATTAAAAAAAAAAAAGCAAGTGGCATCCTTGTGGCAACAAAACAAAAAAAAGTAATATTACTTACAAAAATTCATCAGTTTGTTCTGCAGAGAAAATCAGACAGTAAAGTTTCAGAAACTTATGTGTACTGTTGACTGTCATCTCCAAAAAAAAAAAAAAAAAATCCCAATGAATAATCAAAAGTCGTGTGATATTTCCCCCACCTGACGTAAGCCATCTTTCGAGTATTTCAGAAACATGGCATAAAGTCATTGTCAAAAACACCCATTTCCTTTCATGTTTACAATCAGATATATATGAATATTTTTCTTCTTTTACTTGCTGTGTCAGCTGAAATTCATTTGTCCTACAGTTTCAGGCAATCAAATGTTAAGGTTCTTGAATACTTGAATGTTTGTCATTGTATATAATACTTGCAGAGTGATAATAATGATTGTGATAAAACTTGCACGTGACTTTGGTTATTGAATGAATGATATTGGGCCATACACAAAAAGCATTACTAAGCTTAATCCATTTGTGCATGGCTTTATATTTTAGCTATTTTTAGTAAAGAGACATGTTTGGTGTCAAAATGGACCAAAACAACCATATTTTCTTGAACAGTTTGAGTTTGTGTGAATTAGAGGGCGTTTTATAAGTGTCCCATTTGTGGGATGCTATGCGCGAGGGGGCAAAAGTTTTTTTTAACATTGATATGTTTGTCTTTTTTCAGGTTGGAACTTCTTAGTACAAAAATAACACAGAGAACATCAAAATACCGTGTTTACAATACAAAAACACATCAGATCTGTTCATATGCATGTATACATATATGATGCAGGAAAGAAAAGGGAAAGGTATGTGAATGTTTCAGCAAAATAAACAATGAAAGATATTTATGGAAACCAGAGTTAGATGTGAATTTATTTTGTGTGGAAAGCTTGAAAACAGATAAGAGGTTAAGGTCCACTGACCTCCCATGCCCTAGCCAGAAATTTCTCTCCCTGATACGGCTCAGTTTGGATCAAGTAGCCATTGGATGTGTTGAGGCACCACAGTTTGTACCCGAATCATATTGGTTTGCCATGGATGAATTGTCGTGCAGAGTGGCAGCTAAAGTAAGGTGCCGTGCTCTCATCTACGCCGATATTTTGATCTGGTGGCCAAAACTGAAGAAAGCGTTCTTTCAGCATTGAGAGAAGGGGTCTTACTTTTGCCATTTTGTCTGTTAAGACCAGTTTCGTGTTGTCCGCAAAGTGAATAAATCTAAGCATTTCCCCGAAATGAGTGATTGTGATTGCGGAGGCCACAGCTTCATTTCTTGTGTCTGTTCGACTACCCCTGTAAATTCATCTCCTTGGAAGTGGAACATACAATTTAACATCTTCTGGTTGCACGGGGAATGTTCTCTCTACCACCTGCTCAGCATTTATATATAACTCTTGACATGTCATAGATGAACTGAATTATTGCCTCGTCAAAAAATCAGTTAAAAAATAATGGACCGACTCAAATGTTTATCTGCCATCCAGCATGTCTTCTGCTGAAAGTTTCTTCTGTCAGTTTGCCTGATGTTAATGGCTTGTCACATACCTCCTTCTCTTGCTTTGGGGCTCTGTTGTGTCAAGTGACTGATCGGTGTCATCACTATGCCCCTTGTCATCACTAGACTCATCATCACTAGATTCTTTGCCACACCTTTGTTCTCATGTTTGTGAATTGAGCACTACAGAGCATTCATAAATCTGCCTGCAGCCGTCTACCAGATAAATGTTCAAATCAAGTCCGGACTTCCTCATTGCTGTCTTCATCAGTGTCTGTTGCAAAGTTGGGTGGGTCTATCCATGCTTGTGCTGCACTGAAGTCTGATTCATCATCAAGAATCATGTCTATCACTTCATTCACTTTCAGTCTGTAAACAGAAAAAGATCACAGACACAGCCTATAAATATCTACTTATCAATATAAGGCAAAAGCCAAACAAGCATAAAATGTATAGGCTATAATGATGATGATGATGACAGGCTGCCAATCATTGTAATAACCTATCAGGCTTAGCAACACCTTTTGTATATATGTTTCATTAAGGCAACATTACTGTGGTGTCAAAGATAATTATGTGTCAGTTTTAGACATTTAAATATTTTCAGCCATCAGTGTCATGTGCTTATGAGCCTGTGTTGCAAAAGCCATTCAAAGGCACTGGTATTCCCTGCTCATGTAATGGTAAAAGTTTACAAAGCTTTTTGATTACATGTACTTAATGATCTACTGTTTTGGGTATCAGGAAGTATGAAATTGTTTCGTTGTGATTATAAAGCATTAAGAAATATTTTACCTCAGAAAGAACACTGTTTACTCAGCGCAATTAACAATTTGTTGATGCTTCCTTCTACATGTACTTAAAAAAGCATTCTCTTGTTTCATTGCCCAACTCTTTCGATCAGTTTCATCTCCAAAAGTAACAGTATTATATGCAGCATAATTTTCAGATCTGATGTTTCCCAGTGTTCTTCATGATCTGCAGTTTTTAAATTTGGACATGTGGAATTTCATTATTCATTGACAATGCAATTCAGTATAATCATGACTCAGTTATGTGTGACATAGCCTTGGCTCGAGGTCAAAATGATGCAAAAAGAATATTTTGCCATATTTTGACTTTGCTTCAAGCCTGGCAGTTTTGCTGTGGTTTTTATATTTCATCTGTGGCTCAAGGGAATTTAGGGTGCCTGAGAGAAGTCGGAAACTCGGTTTTTGGTTGGGTATTTTATGTATAGTAGGAAAAGTTGATATTGGTCAGATAAGAACAATTTAAGTAAAACATGCAATAATTAGGCTTTCACAAAATGTAAAATTAGAGTAGTAGAAATTAAAAATTAGTTAAAATTGGAAATTAAAATTGGTAAAGAGACACTACTTTTGGTAATAGGATTGCATATGCTTCCTCCATTTTAACGATTTCGAGCATTTTGTTGAGTAGATGAATAGAAAACTGTTCTAAAGTCATTTACAAATTTATGAAAGTTTGGTGTAAGTATATCAGTAGATTTTGGTTTCATTTTTTGGGACTATTTCAGTACTCATTTGCTTTTTTTAGTAGCTGAGCATAGTTCTAGATCTAGATCTAGAATAAGGCTTAAACACCTATCACTTTGATTTCAGACTTGTGGAAATTAGTTTCAAATTTTGAATGAAGCATAAAGAAGCACATTCAGCAAGAAAGAGAGAAGGATGAACTTACAAAACTGGAGAATTAAATTAGACATTGACATTCTGACAAGAACAGCAGATGATTTAAATGATAATGCCACGCTGTGCCATGAACTGATCATTAAGTAAGAGTATTGTCATCAGGCCAGATGCTAACGAGAAAAGGAAACTGCTCGATGCTTCATCCTCTCAAATCATTGAGAAGGAGGGAGAATGCAATGTTTTATAGGCTTTTGAGGGCAATAGTTGCCTTTGCATATATTTTGTGGTACTTTTGCTATTTAATTTAAGTACATGTACATATATTTTGAATGGAGGCAGAATATTGTAAGGAAATATGAAAACCAATAAAAATTTTGACTTTTGTCAGCTGTGTGGCAAAGAAAAAGATAGTAAGTTATCTGGTAGAAAGTGATGAAATATTTATATCAGTAATTGATTAGATTGACTCAGAATGTCTTCACCAGCTAGAGAAACAGAAATTTGCAGAAGTGAGTCGCTCAAGAGTAAAGGTGAAAGACAAACATTTCAAAAAGAGCAACTCAGACACAGATGATGGAGAATGGATGTAACATTTCATGTATTCTAAGATATGTTGTGCTACGATTCTAACGCTAATTGTAATTATTTTTGCTTTTCATAGTAATTAAAAATCAGAGCAAAATAGGTAAGAGTTTATTTAGTCCTGGTATGGTCTTTTGGTAGTTGATTTCCCTGGGCACTCTGATAATATGTAACATGATAGTTAAACTTTATTGGTTGACGGCATTTTGTGCTGGAATCATTATCTTCTTAAATATCTATACATTTCACCATTAGTTTTTCAGTGAAATGTGCATGAAGTGAATTCAGTGTCAGCCAACTGAACCAAGATGAATGTTTTAACGAATGGCGAAATTGCTAGTGAAAATATACAGAATGCAAAATGCTTTTTCAAGATATCAGGCTGTGTAAAGTTGAAAATGGGCCATCTTGTCAAAATTTAGGCTTCCCAGGCAATAAATCTCTCATCTGGTAATATTTTCATACATGTACAGAGTACCACTGTCCAGATGGACTTAATTAAAACTACATGTAGTTCTGTTAATTGTTTGAATTTGCATGGTATGGAATTGTGAAAATTGATGATTTTTTTTTTCTTCTGTTTGCAAAGATCATCATGTAATGGAGCATTCTTATCATTTTATACCTTGAAATAATAATTGCCCATGTTAAATAAGAATAGTGACTGACTGGTTGTCTCACAAGCCTATAATTTTTATTAATTTTTTAAACAGTTTTTCCATGTGCACACACTCGTACAGTGTTACTACTGCTGACATCTAACTTTTATGGATTTGCCTATATATATGTCATTTTTTGTCATGTCAGGAGACCAAACCTACAAATTTTATGTCGTGGCAACAAGTCGAAGGGCACAAGCCCAGAAGACTGCTGGATCGGAAAAGTAAAGTAAGTCAGTCATGTCAGGAGGTTAAGGGGATCTAATCTCATATTAAGGAGTTCCTCAGGGGCAGTAAATCTAAAGACACTTCCTCAATCTGGGAGATACAAATATGTGAGGTCTAATGCAATATTATTGTACTGAGAAATTATGAAATTTGAAAACTGACCTTTTTGTGTCTCTAAATCTCCTAGAGTTTATGATGATTTAAATAGCAATGCAACAAGAGAATGGTTGCTGCGATTTTTTAAATGTAAAATACATGGATGCCAAAAGTCCGGTTTTTACGTTTTTTCCGTCAGTCCTGATTTTTTTCGTTGATGTGTATTTAATTGTATTTTGTGTGTTAGTGATTATTTAAAAACTGTCAATAAAAATGTTTGTTTTGGTGCAAACACGATGACACGTTCAGTTTTCAGGTTTTTTTTCAAAAATCATTTGGCATCCCTGAAAATATGTTGAAAACTTTGTGTTTTATTTTGTTTGTACAGTACATGTATATTGGTGGGGTTGTTGTCTTTCTAATTTCAATGTTATTGTTTGTACATTCTGTGTTAAATTTTGATGTTATATTAATAAAGACAAAAGATGACTAAAGCATATTTAATTTGCCTTTTATTTTGAGTGTGCCTTTAACTTTAAACTGTACCAGAATCTCCAGGGTTTTGGGAAAACCCCTCTGTGCGGCATTATGGTCATTTTTTCACAAAATAAATTCTTTTTTTTTTTCCTGCCCACCAAATTGGGCAGTTTGAGGTTATATATATACATGTATTATTAATTGAGTATTGTGTACTTACATGTACTTAGTATAAGGCCAGCTTTCATTTGACATTGAATGCCTGCATGGAAGTTTTGTACACTGTATTGTGGTAGTGCATTTGATTTTACACATTCAGAAGAGAAAGTGATAGCACTGTTTATGCTCTGTATCTGATAAGCCAAACTGAATAATCTCAGACATGCCCTGGTGATACATTTTCTAGATGTCCTTAGTGATATTTGCAACCTGAGAATTCTCCAGTACAGTTTCAGTATACATGTAGGTAAAATATGTAAATGAAAATGGAAAGTGCTGGAAACCGCATTAAACAACTGCTGTTTTCTTCTTCGAATATTATTTTAGAGTCGGGGGCATTTCAGAAGGCGTAAATCATGGACGAAAAAGAGAAAGATGCAAAATTGTAAAAGGTGGATCAAAAGTAACCCACTTTGTGTAATATGATATGGTTTGTTGTTTATTCCCATGGGGTTTGTTAACAAATACATGTAGTGTTGTTAGCTCCATTATCAATACGTGTATGTATTAATTATTATGTAAATTAATACTTTTGCTGCCTTGAATTTGGTCCCATGTTTTATGGACATTTGTCTGAGACAATCAAAGGAATAGATAACTGTGTCACAAGGGAATCAACCTAAGGCTGTGGACCCTCTGTTCCTAAACTTCTTGCTTCTTGCTAACTTTGTTTTCATTTGATCAGCCAACTCTGATCGTCTTGTCCGGCATTATAATTATTGGCAGGTGTCAAGAGAGGGCTTCTCAATAGAAGTTGAAGAAGAGGGGGAGAATGGAGTATGTTTTGAATTCCTGCGTACCGGTAGCAACTGGTAGACAATCAAAAGGAAGTGATTGGTGTATACATACACAGCAAAGGGATGGTCAGATTTCTGGGAAACTTCTTGCTTTTCCATGGAATTTGAAAAGTTTGAAATGACACACCACGTTGGGAGATCAAGAGGCTGAGAATAATGTACAGTAAGGTCATGAAAATGCATGTAATACATGTACATCATATGTGTGTATGTGAAGCAGTATGCAGAAATTGAATAACTTTTTCCAGTTATATTTTGCAGCACTGAAACGTTGTACATGTACCATTTACAACTTATTAGATCTTCAACCGTGTACATGTTTCAGTTGTGTACATGTTACACGCTTCAGGTTAGTTCTTTATAGTGCATGAATATAATAGTGTATTGTATTTGTTGAACATAAAACTCAGTGTATACTTAACTTCTCCAATACAGCCTTTATCAAAAATAATCCTGTGATTTGTTCTGTTTTTGTACGAAAAATAAATGGCTGGACCTATTATGAAACCACACAAATGCGAAGGCCTTTACGAGAGTTGAAAAAAACAACAAAAAACAGTTTGACGTGGTAGCCTATAAATTTCATATGTTAAATATATTTAATGAAAATCTGAAATCTTGTACTCCCCTTTAATCAGTAGACTAGAAGAGAGAAAAGTCTTAAAGAAGTTCACAGTATTATAACCTTCTGTGGTTGTGCGAATACATAATACATGTAATGTGCGGTTTCATTATATGGTCAGCCGTGAGGTTGGTGTGAAATTTCCAGATTAGCATAATCTGTCAAACTGGTTCCAATATACATCTATTATAAAAGAGATTTCAGAACAGAAAGATATCAAACGCTAAGACCATATCCCCCATAGCATAGTTAATGTGGTAAACAGGCAGGCAGAGAGACAGGTAGACATAGTGTATTCGTTTTACCCACAACAATACACTGTAGTACTCTCAGGCAACCAGGTATGTACCAATAAGCTCGATATTAATTAGAAATTGCTTAGTGCGATCAATACACATATTTTGTGGGTTCTACACCGACGACACTATTTAAAAAAACAACAATATGAAACCATCATCAGAATCTCCAACTCAATCAGTCCATCATGGGAAGTCTGACTGATGATGAATTAAGGAAGTAAACTAAAATGACAGCAATTTTACAGAGCTGCATGTGTATAAGAATAACAATAGTTATCTCTTGTACCAGGAACACATTAGTTATCTCTTGTACCAGGAGCGCAGTAGTTATCTCTTGTACCAGGAACACAATAGTTATCTCTTGTACCAGGAGCGCAGTAGTTATCTCTTGTACCAGGAGCACAATACATGTAGTTGTCTCTTGTACCAGGAACACAATAGTTATCTCTTGTACCAGGAGCGCAGTAGTTATCTCTTGTACCAGTAGCGCAGTAGTTATCTCTTGTACCAGGAACACAATAGTTATCTCTTGTACCAGGAACGCAATAGTTATCTCTTGCACCAGCAGCGCAGTAGCTATTTCGCGGACCAGAAGCGCAGTAGCTATCTTTTGTACCAGGAGCACAATAGTTATCTCTTGTACCAGGAGCACATTAGTTATCTCTTGTACCAGGAGCACAATACATGTAGTTGTCTCTTGTACCAGGAACACAATAGTTATCTCTTGTACCAGGAGCGCAGTAGTTATCTCTTGTACCAGTAGCGCAGTAGTTATCTCTTGTACCAGGAACACAATAGTTATCTCTTGTACCAGGAACGCAATAGTTATCTCTTGCACCAGCAGCGCAGTAGCTATTTCTAGGACCAGAAGCGCAGTAGCTATCTTTTGTACCAGGAGCACAATAGTTATCTCTTGTACCAGGAGCACATTAGTTATCTCTTGTACCAGGAGCACAATTATATAGTTATCTCTTGTACCAGGAGCACAATTATATAATTATCTCTTGTACCAGGAGCACAATTCTAACTCAGCCAACCGTCTTTCACTCGGTGTAACATGAGATAGCGCGCCGCGCCCACTGGTCAGTCTGCGTTCAACCGTTGCCCGGGTCAGTCGTGTTTTCAGCCGCTCTGGATTTACCTGTACTGTTTTCCAGTTGTAACAGACCGCCGCTATATTGTAAATTGATTGTGTACGCCACAATCTTACTATCTCATCAGTCTCATCAACTTTAAGTCTTAATCATGTCTGATGACATGGAAATGTCTCCCCACCGGGGAAATGAGATTTCACCGAGATCCGAGACAGAACTGCTCGGTAACGGTACTGATACCGCACCAGCAGTGAGTGTGACAGAAATGCACGCTCTAATGTCCAAAATGATGGACAAAATAAATAATTTAGAAAAAATCACGCAGGCTACCGGCTGTGCGAAAAAGAGGACTGTTACACAGTCCACTGCCTCCTCAACGCCACCTCCCAAAAGATGGTGTACAATTTCTTCCTCTGATGAGGAGGTGGAAAAATTGGAAAATGAGATTCTAGACGAAGCGTCTATCAATGAAGATACAAATGAGCAGCCATGTGACGTAGATGATGATATCTATAAAGAGCTTGCTTCTTCATTTAATAATGAGGAGGAAATGGGACCCCCGGTCTCTGATAAGTTTGCGTCTCTGGTCAATAAACGATTTGAGAGCAAACTAGAGGACGGAAAACTACGCGAGAAACTCGCACGCTTTCCCATCCCAGCAAACTGCAGAAATTTGGGAGTGCCCCGCACAAACCAAGAAATATGGGGTGCACTAAAACCTTATGCAAGGAAAGCGGACGTCCGACTAGCAAATTATACGCAAAAATGTTTCTCCCGGGCCGCTGTAGCGGTAACACGATGCGCTGAGACGCTACTGGAGACAAGGGGGGAATCTGACCACCGTGACAGACACGGCTCACATAAAGCGGGAGATAACGTCCGGAATTTCCCTCCTCACGGACGCTCTGGCGTTAATTGCTCATGGCAATCGAGATTTATCGTTTAAGAGGAGGGAAGGACACCGGTCATCATTGCCTGGTCACAATGCCGGTATCTGTGCACCTCATGTCCCTATGACCTCGGATCTTCTATACGGAGACGACTTACATAAGAGTCTCCGAGAGGTCAAGGAAGTCCAAAGGTTAGGGCAAGGGAAGACAAAACCAAACTGGAATGCGGGTAATCGCCACCGGCACAATAGCAGAAATGATTTTTTAGAGAAACAGCCTCCCAGGCAATGGAAGAAACACCCGACCGGTGCCAAGGGAGGCAAACCCTTCAAGTAGACCAGAATGAGTTATCTGCACTTTTAAACACCGTGAACCAGGTGAGTGCTATGCACGCCATATTGCCTTCATTAAAATCGTACCTTACAAGAAGAGCAAAACTTTTCTATGGTGGCCAAATAAAGCATAGATTGCATGAATGGCTCAAGCTTACGTCCGATGCTGACATAATTGATATCGTCAAAGGATCTGAGATAGTTTTTGTCTCTAAACCTTGCCAGTCTCAAAGCATGTTGCACAATGCTTCATTACCAGAAAACAAAGCTTACATTATTGATGAAGAAATTGAAAAGCTCCTTGCAAAGAGAATAATTAAAAAATCGGTCACAGAACCAGACGAGTTTATAAATCCTATATTTCTGGTGGAGAAAAAATCCATGCATTCCCATACTGACTGTGAAAGCGACATGTCACTGACACCAAGAGAATATCGCATGATACTTAACATGAAAACTCTGAATGAGAATATTGCATATAAGGAATTCAAGATGGAAACAATTCGGACTGCTCTGAATCTAGTGAGCCCAGGTTGTTATTTTGCATCCATTGATTTAAAAGATGCCTATTACACTGTGCCCATTGCAACAACTTATCAAAAGTATTTGAAATTTGTTCATAGAAACAAGAAGTACTGTTATGTTTGCTATCCAAATGGAATGTCCAGTTGTCCGAGAGACTTTACCCGCTTAACAAGGGTTGTTTTAAACAAATTACATTCTTATGGTCACATGATAACTGCATATCTGGATGACTTGCTTTTAATTTCTAAGTCAGAAAACGAGGCAATCACAAATGTTGTAGATACCGTCAATCTGTTTGACACTTTAAACTTTTGCGTCCATGCCGACAAAAGTCAGTTTGTGCCGACGCAGGAAATAGCCTTTTTTGGGACATGTAATTTCATCTCAGTCTATGACTGTCACACTTACAACCAATCGAAGGTTAAAAATTGTTCAAGCCTGTCAAGATTTATTGGCATCACATACTTGTAAGATCCGCCAAGTCGCTTCATGTATTGGCCTCCTGGTTGCCAGTTTTATTGCGATACCGCATGGCCCTTTACATTATAGAACACTAGAACGTGAGAAAAATGTAGCACTTAAAGTGCAAAAGGGTGACTAGGAAAAAAGCATGATTTTATCAGCGGATGCAAAGCTTGAACTATATTGGTGGATAACAAATAGTACGTATGAAGTTGCACCTATTCATCGGGATAACCCTTCTATTATAATAACAACCGATGCATGTCTTACTGGCTGGGGAGCTGTATGCATGGGACAACGGGCCCATGGGATGTTTGACCATAATGAAAAAGAGCGCCACAGTATAAACTATCTGGAGACTTTAGCAATATTTTTAGGTCTCAAAGCCTTTGCATCCAATGCCAGTAACACTCATATCAGAGTTATGTCAGATAACACAACAGCCGTAGCTTGTATCAACCATATGTGCACGTGTCGATCTGTTTCCCTAAATACACTTTCCTACACAATCTGGGATTGGTGTGTTAATAGAAAATTATGGCTCAGTGCAGCCCATGTACCAGGTATTCAAAATGAAGCAGATTACGATTCTCGTATTATAAACATTGATACAGAATGGAAGCTCGACACAGAGCTGTTGATGCAATCTCTTAAAATCCTTGATGCCAAACCATGTATAGATATGTTTGCATCTCGGATTAATCATCAGTTTGTCCCCTTTCTTGCCTTCCGAATAGAGCCTGATGCATTTGCTATTGATGCTTTTGCGCTTGACTGGCAACATATGAGATGATCTATTGTTTTCCACCTTTCAGTGTCATACTACGAACCCTGCAAAAAATTCAGGCAGATGCAGCCAAAGCTGTGATAGTTGTTCCATTTTGGGCAAACCAAGCATTTTATCCCAAACTAATGGGCATGTTAATAGAAAGACCTGTGCTACTCTCGGCAAGAGAACGATTACTAACTCTACCAAGCGATCCAGCTACTCTTCATCCAAAGAGAAAGAAATTGAAACTGCTAGTATGCAAAATCTCCGGAAAAGATACACATCATCAGGTTTTTCTACAGAAACAACCGACATTATTATGTCCTCATGGAGAAGTACAACAAAAAGTATGTACAACGTGTACCTCAAGAAATGGCAATGGTACGCTCGTCAACACAAAGTGGATTCCCTTTCACCACCTTTAGCAACAGCATTAGATTTCTTGGCTTCGCTGGTTCACGGTGGTTATTCTTATAGTGCTTTGAATAGTGCTAGATCCGCACTGTCATGTTATATATGTAAATATGATAATGTACCTTTTGGATAAACTGACATAGTGAAACGTTTCATGAAAGGAGCGTTTGAAATAAACCCTTCACTCCCGCGATATCACTCGACATTGAGGGATGTAAATAAAGTGCTGGAGATGTTGTAACTATAGATGCCTTTGGCCAGTCTTTCTTTCAAAGAACTTACACTTAAATTGGTAATGCTTCTTGCCTTATTATCGGGACAAAGAGTCCAGACTCTGCACAATCTTGATATCAATTACATGATATTGAATAATGACAAAGTTGTTTTCCATATTACCACATTATTGAAACACTCTCGTAGAGGAACTCATCAATCACCGATTGAAATATCTGCTTTTAAGCAAAACACTAGTTTATGTGTAGTGTCTACTCTTCATGAGTATCTGCTGAGAACGACAGATTGTCGGAAGACACACAGTAAACTCCTTGTTAGCATAATACAACCACATGGAGCAGTAAGCAAGGACACAATAGCTCGATGGATCAAATCCACATTGTCCACTGTGGGCATCGATATCACAGTTCAGTGCTCACAGCACTAGGACTGCCAGTACATCAGCAGTAGCCCAAGCTAATGCCTGCCCAATTGAAACCATCATGAAATCAGCAGGATGGACCTCTGAGTCTACTTTCTCTAAATTCTACAAGAGACATACAATTACATACAATTCTGCATTCTAAATTCAATTCTAAATTCTACAAGAGACATACAGTTACATACAATTCTGGTCAAGTCCTGATGGACCGCTTCGTGCAGCGCCATTGAGGTAGGCACTTTCCAGTTCATTTTCCTCTTATAAAATTGATCACTATTTCCTGCTAATACGCAGATTATAGTGTTCTGAGCTCAAAATCACTGTGCTAAAATCTCATGTTACACTGAGTGAAAGACGGTTGGCTGAGTTAGAATTAATAAAACATGCGAGACTTACCTGTAAGTTGAAGCATGTTTGGGATTCTAACGAAGTCAACTTAGTCTGGAACGAGGGTAACATGCCCACCCAATCCCACCCAGTGTGTAAGTGGTACAAGAAAACTCAGCCAATGTGTTTATTTACCAGTGATTTTTCGCGGCTAAATACTGACCAGTGGGCGCGGCGCGCTATCTCATGTTACCCTCGTTCCAGACTAAGTTGACTTCGTTAGAATCCCAAACATGCTTCAACTTACAGGTAAGTCTCGCATGTTTTATTAATTATGTAGTTGTCTCTTGTACCAGGAGCACAATAGTTATCTCTTGTACCAGGAGCCCAATTATATAGTTATCTTTTGTACCAGGAGCACAATAGTTATCTCATGTACCAGGATCCCAATTATGTAGTTATCTTTTGTACCAGGAGCGCAATAGTTATCTCTTGTACCAGGAGCACAATAAATTATTATATAGTTATCTCTTGTACCAGGAGCGCAGTAGTTATCTCTCCAACCAGCAGCGCAGTAGCTAACTCGGGGACCAGCAGCGCAACCGTTACCTCTTTGTAGTTGTACCAGCAGCACCATGGATATACCTATGTACCAGGAGCTCAGTACAGTAGTTACCTCGGCTTGAGGGCTTGCAGTTCGAGTGTTAACAAAAGGCGTCCTCTGTTTTCCCCCCGCCCAGGTTCCTTTGTTTGCCATGTATACATCTTTCAGTCCCAATTCTTATCTTTCAGTTTTGTCCATTTTTCAAAGATTGTTTCCCATCAACAAAGTTACTATAAGTAACATTACTTTTTACTGAATTTTCCTCATGCGACCTTCCGTAAAAATAGATAGATTTGTTATTTTCGTCATGACTGCACTTCCAATTCTGCCAGTTACGGATATGGATAAAGTCACATTCAGCTCTCAATCGGAAAAAAAATATAGTTACACTTTTTTCCCTATTTCATTAAAAGGCAAAAATATGCACTTAAAAACTATCATCGGGGTTTTTGTTGTTTTTTTTTCGTCAAAAAATTAAGGTTCATTGATCTCTACACAGATAGTTTTTCTTTGAAATTTCTTTATCTTTTGTCTAGAGGTTTTCAAACTTTTTGCAGCTTCTGTATTCGACTCATCTGCTTCAGTGTGCACAGGTTCGGGCAATGAGCACAATTTTCGAATAAAAGGGGAAATGAGCTTAGAATTAGGCGTAGATCTGACCCAGGTGCGGGTAAAATAACTGACAACCATTCCTACTGTGAAAGTAACAACAGTACCAATGAAACCGAACCATATATAAGAAATATACACAAAAATGCCAAATTCCTGATGTTCTTGTGTGAGATTTTCCTTTGTAACCAATTCAGAAATTAAATCTACATTTGGCTGCTCTGTAAAAGTTGTATTGTAGAAAAATGTGAAGGGACTAACAGTCGATAATGTGGATCGGTTCTGAAAGCACATAGCCGTTGGAGGATGAGGTAGAGGGTGGTGTTGTATACCATGTAATTGATGGCCTAAACTGATCCAGATATTTACACAGACGGCAACAATACCACCGATAAAAACGCCGTATTTATTGGCCCAAGTTACACAGGCGGCCAGACAGAAGATCCCAAGCAATGGACTAGCACAAGCGCTACCAGCTGTGGTTGCCATCTGCGTCACTGGACCTTTCATAGCATTAGCCAGGTATGCAAGGCCGACAATCAAAGCCCCAAACACACAGACAATGAGTTTGGTGATTAGTGTAGCCGTGCGTTCTGTCACTCTCTGCAATGGCTTTCTCAGAAAATCTTCAACTGTGATGGCGGCTAAGGCGTTGATTCCTGGACACACCAAGAACAGTTGCAAACATGTACAAAAGCACCCGAAAAGATGTGTACACAAACTCCAGAAAGAATGTAAATTAAAATCACAGACTGAAATCCAACACTTGATATTTCTTTTACCACGCATCACCACATGGCATGCGATTAACAACAACAACAACAAAAAACAAAAAAAAATCACGGTGGTGAGTCGAATCGCTACAGGTCAGAATCGACTGGGTTTGTTTTGAAAGTTGCAAAAACGCCATGCATGATTTAAAATAATATATATAGGAAGTAAATAAATATAAGCTTTGGGGTCGCAATAAAGCCTCATCCAATGCTTGGGTTATGACAAAAGGTGAAGGAAAAAGACGATGATCTACCTGAGGAAAGTGTACTGAGAGCTCCGCTAAACAAGGCAGCCAGATAGAAACCAGCTATGCCGGTGTAGCAGGCCAGATTATACCCACGCCAGACTATACCCGGGGTTAAACTGGCCTAGCCCAGAATATCCCCCGGGGTATATTCTGGGCTAGGCCAGTTTATACCCCGGGGTTACTTTGGGCTAGGCCAGACTATACCCCCCCCAGTCCAGATTATACCCCCTGCTTTTTTTTAAAAACAAGTCAAGACCGTAGTTTATTTCAACTTTAGTTTGAATTGTTCATTATCACTGTCATCAGATATCATATTGAAGCATACATTTTTGACTCTTGTAAATTATGATACATTTAAAAGGACATAAACATGCTTAAAAAGCATTGATATACAAAAGGATTGAAAATCCATTGAAACTGATATGATTAAACTTTAACACTAATTTTACTTGTGTCAGTTGGTATTATTATTGTGCTGGTTTTTTTATAATTAGTTGACCATGAGTTAAACATGTATTGTATTTTTTTTGTTTGGCACCACTAACATATACTTAGTGGCAAGGTATGAACTAATTATAAGACTCAAAAGTGTAAAGTTATCTGAATCTTATTATAATTTTTGAAAATAAGAAATGTGCTTGATATGTCGGAACAATTAGATCTATATACAAAGTTACACTGATGCAGAGAGAAAGGCCAGAAAAGAATACATAGAGAAAAAAACAACAACAACATTTTAACAACTGAACTGGCAGATGGTGCAATTCCATCATCCAGCAGACATTAAATATTTCACACAAAACTAAATACATACTAAAATTGTTTCACATAATGAATTTAACCTGTCCAGATCCACTTGAAACGTTACAGAAAGCTAACCAGTAATATACAATAATAACAATAAGAACACCAAATCATATTATTTACTCTTGAAAATAAAGAGAATATAATCAATATCAGAATCACCATCATCTTGGAATAATACAAAGATAAGAGGGAATATAAAAATGACCTACACATCTTTCTAGAATCTATAAGCAGCAATAATATATGTGTGTATGTACCAAGTACATGTAAAAAAAAATGTGTTAAATCTTTTCAACTATTCAAGTAGAACTGGACTGAAAGCTTTAGCGAAGTAGCTTTGATAGTCATGTAAAATGACAGATTAAATCGACTGAGACAACAGTGCACGGCAGAAAGTAATTATAGTATGTTATGGCAAAAATTCGATGGATCATGTTGCATGAACATGTCTTGTTAGTAAATTCTTTGATAGCGTATTTGTAGAAATGTATACATTTTATGTAGCTCATGGTTTAAGGCACTGGATTAGTGTCACTCACGTTCGTTGGCATGTTGTAGTTGTTTTTGTAGTTGATTGCCATTGAGTAAAATTTGCACGGTACTGTTTGTTTGGCACTGACATACACATCCCAACGGATGAAATAATTAACGGACTCATAAAAATGAAGTCATTTTAAATATTTTTTTGTGTACAAATACACAGTTGTTAAATCCCTTGGCAAGGGACGTGTTAAGCTTAGGCAGGTAAAGACGGACAAGGTCTTTTCTTTTTCTTTTTTTTAAATTTCATTTCACTCGCGAGTGACATTCCCTTACTCACTATAAGTTATAACACATAAGTTCAGTCTTTCAAATACCTTGCAAACTAATCCAGTGTCTTAAACCGTAATGTACATGAAATGTATATCTTTCTACAAATAACCTATCAAAGAACGATACCCACTGACAAGAAATACTGTTAATGTAACATGATCCATCGAATTTTGCCTCAACATGCTATAGATCTAATTACCTTTTATAATGCACTACTTTTGTCTCAGTGGACTTACTCTGTCGGCCTACACAACTGTCAAGGCTATTTAGTATTTCATTAAAGCTTTCTGTCCAGTTCTATTTGAATATTTGAAAAGATTTAACACGTTTTTTATATATAGTTGATACACATACATTGCTGCTTATAAATTCTAGAATGATTTGTAGGCATACGCTGCCATTTTTACACTCCCTCTCATATCTTTGCAATTTCCAAGATGATGATGATGATTCTGATATTGATATTTCTCTATATTTTCAAGAGTAAATAACATGATTTCGTGTTCTTATTGTTATCATTATTACTGGTTAGCATTCTGTAACGTTTCAAGTGGATCTGGACAGGTGGAGTTCATCAGTCGCAAACATTAAGTGCCTATTTAGTTTTATATCTGCTGGATGATGGAATTGCACTATCTGTCAGTTGGATTATCATTATTATTTTTTTCTGTGTGTTCTTTTCTGGCCTTTTCTCCCTACATCATTGTAACAAAAAATACAATGCATGTTTTACTCATGGCCAACTAACTATCAAAATAATAATAATAATAATAATATCATCAACACTCACGAGTGAAATTAATGCTGAAGTCTAATCATGTCAGTTTGAATGGATACTCAACTCTTTTGTATATCAATGCATTTTAAGGCATGTTTGTTCCTTCTAAAATGTATCATGATTTACACTAGTCGAGAATGTAGGCCTATGTATGTACACCAAAGTAAACTAAGGCTGAAATAAACTGTTATTATTTTCTCTAAATTGCATTATGACTTGTTGGTGTCAAGAATGTGTTCATGTATGTCTTAATATGATATCTGATGACAGTGATGAAGAACAGGCTGAAATGAACTGTGGTCTTGACTTGTTTTTAAAGAAAAAGCAGGGGGTATAATCTGGACTGGGGGGGGGGGGGTATAGTCTGGCCTAGCCCAAAGTAACCCCGGGGTATAAACTGGCCTAGCCCAGAATATACCCCGGGGGATATTCTGGGCTAGGCCAGTTTAACCCCGGGTATATTCTGGGCGGGGGGTATATTTTGGCCTGTTACACCGGGTATATCATTCAGTGCATGAAGGACAAAATATGGTGGAAGTTGGTTTCTGTTGGTGATCAGCCCCGCCTAAAATGAGAGACATTCGGGCCCTAAAATAATATAGCATCTACAGATCACTGTGTTTGGGGATGTCAATGATGAAATCCTGGTAGAGATTTTGGATTTGCACTTGTCAGAAGACAGAAAAAAAAAAGTCCAGGGGGCGAAACAAAAATGGTAGTAAAAAGATTTCTTTGCAATAATAATATAATGGTACAGTCTTCCAGTCAAATGTCCTGTGTATTCAAGAGCTGACAATGAACTACCACTGACAAATGATATATCAGTTTAAAAAAACAGGCAGATGTAATCACCCACAACCCTTTTTAACTAAAAATATCTCTTCACGGGAAATGAAACTTTTAAAACTTTCTACCGATAAGAGATTTTATCTATTGCCGACCTCAAAAGGATCACAGCGAAGATATGCAAAATAGGCGCAGATAGAGATGCGGCAGGCAAACAGCAAACACCAGTAAATCACTTGTATTGGTATATTTATGAGAAAAGATCGCTGGGCGTCTTTCAAAGTCTTCATGGAACCAATGCGTTGTATAGTGGCTTGATCCACAAGACAAGCCAACCTGTGAAAATAGCACAGGAGTTGTCTTAATACATGAAATCGCCCTGTTTCCACCATGTATACTTGTTTTTTAATTTTTAATTTTTCTTACGGACGACGATATCAGAAACTGACATCATGATATTTTACGACAGACAAAGTTACTTAGACGAAAAAAGGAATATAAATCACATATAAATAAACGGATGGGCGATGAATAGTGATACGCATATGGCCAGCCAATAGACAGGCAAACGGACGGACAGACAGACGGCCAGGTAGGCATACAGACAGACAGACAGTCAAACAGAAAGACACGCAAGCAGACAGAATGATACAGTAACACTTCATTGACAAACCAACCAATTAAAATTCCCGCCAATGATGGTCCCCCACCAGCTGTGTCGTGTTCTAGGATCAGGATTGAATTCACTGAAATCAATTCTTCCCCCAGCTTTGGCAATGCTCAAGGTAGATGATGCACCACCGACGGTAATAGTACCTACAGAAAGAAACAGGCGGTGGTAACTGTAAATGAGACAATTGACTAAAATGTCCACTGCCAAAATACACGCAACTAACAAACAATAGATCGTGACGGCAAAGTCTGGGCTTGCATTTTGTTGGAATGTCCATAGTTTTAAACGTAGAATGTGGACAGACCAACATGCGTGTCGTGATGCTGTACAATTTTTTTCGGCATTCTGTTTTTTTTTTGGGGGGGGGGGGGGGGGCTCAGATTGAAATACGATTTGGTCTGTATCGATCGTATACATGACTCCATCAATTTCATGTAGAATAAAGTGGATGAATGAATAAATACGTACCGGTAAATGAATAAAAAATACACAAATAAATAAATATATAAATAAGTAAATGAATAAATAAACAAATGAAATAAATAAATAATAAATAAAACACGTACGGTACATGTATATAAATAGGTAAGTAAATAAATGAATAATCTGAGAGGCAGAATAAGTAAAATGAATAGATCACTAAATGATTAAACAGATAAATAAATACATAAATAGTTTCGGCACTCTACAATTAATATTCCTTACGCCAGAAGCACCCAGAAAATAATTTTCTGATGAAAGCCAGCAGAAAATAATGTGAATGTGTGCCATGCCCTTACGTGAAGAATAAGTTGTCCTTATGTGAACGGCAAAGACAGGCTGTGATATGATAAAATGAGGATCACTCTTTTGTACGATTCTTTATGATAATATAGACAAATAAACAAATATTTCTTTTAAACGTGACCTGAAAATATCGAAGCAGAAACAAGAAAAGTACAATGTAATGAAACTTCTTATATGTAGAAACAATTTTGCATCAAAATAATAATAATAATTGCAACCTTCAAAAACAAAAACAAAAAAAAACCAACTCATTATGAACATCATCCATTTAAAATTCATCGAATAGTTCCCTTGTTTATTTCTACCTGGCGCTTCACTGGGAAAAAAACAAACCTTTCTTTTGCCACGTTTTAACTTCTAACATGTGCCAAGTCTTGCAACAACCCCCTGTGGATTTTTTCTCCCTTATGAAGTGTAAACTAAGTACATTAGTGCTTGCCTTTGAAAGTTCAGTGACGTCATACCTGTAATGATGATCATTATTAGCCCAGCAAACATGAGGAGAGTCTGAAAGGCATCTGTCCACAGCACACTCTTAATTCCACCCATGGCAGTGTAAATTGTACCAATCACTCCCATTATTGCCACTGACATCCACAGAGGAAATCCAGCTGCTGCCTGCAAGAAAGACAATTAAAATACTCATCATTTTCAAACGGATTTCACAAATGTACAAATTATGTTTTAGTACACCCTAAATACGGGTATCATTCACGACAGTTCTGCATACCTGAAGAACAAGAACTGGGGCCATGCTTTTCCTGCTTTACTGTACCATTAGTAAGGACAAGATTCACAAAAGTTCTGCGCACCTGTAAAGCAAGAACTTGAGACATGCTTTACATGCTTTACTATACCATAAGTAAAGACAAGATTCACGACAGTTCTGCTCAGCCGTAAAGCAAGGATTGGAGACATGCTTTACATCCTGTACTACACCATAAGTAAAGGCAAGATTCACGACTGTTCTGCATCCCTGTAAAGCAAGATCTGTGGCCATGCTTTACATGCTTTATTATAAGAAAGGGCGAGATTCACGACAGTTCTGCATACCTGTAAAGCAAGTTCTGTGGCCATGCTTTACATGCTTTATTATAAGAAAGGGCAAGATTCACGACAGTTCTGCATGCCTGTAAAGCAAGTTCTGTGGCCATGCTTTACATGCTTTATTATAAGAAAGGGCAAGATTCACGACAGTTCTGCATACCTGTAAAGCAAGATCTGTGGCCATGCTTTACAGAAAGGGCAAGATTCACGACAGTTCTGCATACCTGTAAAGCAAGAGCTGGGGCCAAAAGGGCAAAGGCCATGTAGCTTATGGTCTCCAGCATGCCCATCACCACACCCAGATACCTGACCAGTGAAGACTCGAACCTCAGATCCAGATACTCATAGACACTAGTCAGATGGAGGGGATAGAACAGTGGAACCACGGTAAAATGTCCAATAATGAAACACAAGGAGGCTCCTAAACAGAGTGTGGTAAACATTCCACCGAATGTATAAATCTCAGTAGGTGCACCAATCAGTGATATGGCTGACTGAAAAGAACAGGTAAAATACAAGTACTTAGATAAACCAGAAAACAGGAAGTTTATCTGTTTAGCAGGAAGGACACGATAACAAACACCAATCTCTGGGTTTTGTTTTTTTTTCTTTGTCGTGTTGCTATTTTCTTACACTTTTAACGCCGAGTTGGTATTGTTTCTAACAAAGTTTTAAATTGCGAAGAGCAAGAAAGAACAGAATCTGGATTTTGGATAATCGCCTATATAAATTATATTCTGGGACTTTTCACATACAATAATCAGCATTTTGAAAGGTAAATTGCCACAGCTGAACATGAGAAAATGCCTGGATAAGAGCAAAATGTAGCAAACAAAAAAGTATAGAAGTTCATTTCTTACAACTGGCCTCAACAGCGCATCCCAGCTTGATCCCTGCTCTGACATGTTATGTTACTTCATGTGTGTTTATCACTGAGTAATGCCAAGTTCATGTAACAAGGCGTTAGATGTGTGTATCATATAATATGTGTGCTCTCAGACGCTGCGTGAAAATGAATTTCTTTTCGTAGGATAGTGAAGTGATTCTTATCTTAAAGATTACTTGTCATTGTGTTCAGTCATTGTCATTATCAAATGTAGGGATTTCAGCAAACGCTTTCATTTCTAGCTGTCACTCACAACACGTCATAGCAAGAGAAAGTGCACACGTGACAGATCGCTATCCTAGTACCTGTTTGTTCCAACTCCACCTTTTTGCACAACTAAGAAATTCGATGTTAAACGCCCCCAGCTTTAGTATTATGATAAGTAGTTCGTAACACTGTAAAACAGTTTAATAAGAGCCACAACTTATTTTAAACAAGTGTCAAAATGTGCATATGTTATACCTCTTCTACGTACTAAAAGATCTCCAGTTATTCAGAAAATGGAGATGGAACATACAAGAACTAAGGTTAATAGATGTCTTTGGAACTAATTATACGCAAGATCCACGCACAACTGATCTGGCATGGTCACTCGCTATGTGGAGATATCAGTGGAGGTAAAAAGTAATAATTATTTCCCCTATCCTATGAACTTACCACATTGGTAGCAAACAGAGATAGAGTAACGGGTAACAGGGTCATGCGTCTACCTCCCAGCAAATATTCATCTCTGGTAGCGCGTTTAGAATCTTTCACAGCAAAGAGAATGCCTATACCCAAAGGGATGAGCAACATTAGTCCAATCACTACAAAATCGGCGATCTGCAAGAGATTTGTCTGTCATCTTGATGGAACATCAAAACCTCCAGAAACAGAAACTGAAGACAGTACGGATGAAGTATTTCTTTCTCTCTTTCCCTCGTTCTTTACCTGATCGCTGAGGAACTTTGTTTATTGTTGCCTATAAGAAGAAAGCTCACTCCGGCTAATGTATAAAATCACCATCTGTCTCGTTTTAAATTCATTTGGCTCATTCAATCATAAACTCTGACAGATCGATTTGATGGCCACTGTGGGAAGTGTCTTTCCGTGCACTCATTATGCTATCTGTCTCATGATTATCTGTTACATCTACAACTTCCTTTGTGTCTCCAAGGCCACGTCTTGGATCGTTTTATATTTTGTATTGTTCATGTCTTTGTCTTTGTCTTTGTTGTGTCTTTTGGCCTTTTGTCTTTCCCCGTCATCTTGTCAGGCCCCTTTCCTGTTTGAACTCAGCTTAAGAGACTCATAAAATACGCATGTTATTCTTCCCGTATACTCTTCGCTTCGATCAACCTCGTCCCGGACCCCAATTTATTTGAGAGTGAGGCCATGAAAATGGAGAATGTCCATGATAATGTCTTGATCTTCTAGACCAGTGTTTCTCAGGGTGGGGCATGGCAATATTTTGTTGGGATGTGGGACTGCAGAATAGACCGTAGGGATAATAATTGTATACTAACTTTGTCCGGTCACAGTTGGGGGCACTTTTTTTTTTCTTCTGAAAATTGAAGTGGGGTGTGGGGCAAAAAAAAAAAAAAATTGACACTGGTCTGAAACGTTATGTGGCATTTTGTATGAACTATTTTGTCTCTTTCATTAGAACCATTAAGTTTGATTGCCCCCCCCCCCACGTTTTTTTTTGCCCCCCCCCTCCCTGCCCCTCTCTCAGCGTGAGTACTTTATGGACGGCCCCAAACAAGAATAACAAACTTGCTACACGCGCGGTAAGTGAACAGCGTGAGGACGGAGAACTTTAACGTCAAGACACTATTCTTTTTGTTTTGTAAATTGGATTCAGAGATGCCTTTGCCTATTCTCACTCAATGGATATTGTTCTGCTAAAATACCCATGCCGTGTTTAAACATCCATTTAATGAAAGCGAGCTGAGTAAAAACAGTCCTTTGAACAGCGTCGGAGCCTGTTGTCGGTGAATGAATTTGTGACATTAAATTTATGAAGACACGGATAAAATCATAAATCTTTTGACTCGCACAATTGGCCGGTGATAGATATTATGTTTATTAATATTATGGCACAGGGCTTTTTATTTCATAGTACCCCCCCCCCCCAACCCCCAATTGCCTGACGCTAATTACAATTATAGAGGAGGTTGCCAGCAAGGTGTGGCAGTTGCGCTAAGTAGCCTACCGTAAGCTTTGCTTGGTAGGAAAAATAGCGCCAAATGGAACTTTTTGTCAAGACTTGTTATTGTGTCACGGCCCAGAAAAGCTTCAGTATTTTATTATTTTGCAGAGAACGACTTGGTGCATCTTGCAGTGAAACACCATTAATCCCACCCCCAAGTGTATGCACCAATCATAAAGCCCATCCCAGGGCAAAGAATGGTTCTTAACCAAAAGGTGTGGGCGTTTGAAAGGGTCTTTAATTAGTTTTTTGGCTTGGAGTATCGCAGGTACAGAGATGAAACTGATATCATTTAACTTTCATTTTTAACATCAAAGAGTTCATTTTGTGCTCGCATCAGAATAATACCTCATTATTATGGGTAAACCTTCCTCCATTTAACCAGAAGTGTAAATGCAAAGCAGTAAGAGCAGTGATCCTCCGGCCCAATGACTGGTTACTACAATTAATCCTGACACTAAATCATGGGTTCCCAACTTGGGGTAAAGTTACCCACCAGGGGTAAATTTTGCCTACCCAAGGAGTACATCTACTGATTCTAGATGTACAAGAGGGTCACTGACTGATATGTTCTCTCATCATGGTCCAAACTTGGGGTAAAGTTACCTACCAGGAATAAATTTCGCCTGCCCAGAGAGTTGATTTGCCCCTTCACACACGGTGTTCTAGAGGCAAGGTGCTCGCCTCTGATGCCAAAGACACCGGTTTCGAATCCCGGTTGATGCAGGCATTTTGGAATTTTGGGATTTTTCTCATATTTCCCAGTCCCTGATCCTAGTCTTCTCGGATAAGGATGAAAAATTCGGACGGCCCTTGTGCACGTTGCACAGTGTATGTTGAAGATACCTTGGCAGTTGGAAATCGAGAAGAGCAGGCCGAACAGGCCGCTGCCAGGGCAAATTGAAATAAAATTTATCTCTACCACCCCCCCCCCACCAAAAACCCGCCAACCGGCGCTGCACCGTGGCGACGACAGTTGTAACTGGGCTACAATCATTATGACACTAAGGCAAATTTCCCAAATCGGGTTAATGAAGTATACAAAACGCAAAATAAAAAAAGATTTATACAAAAGTGTCATTGAATGATATGATCTCACTGCCTGAGTTTGTTTGGTTGTAGTACACCTGTAGCTGTTCATCATTACCAGTTCATAAATAAGTGAAATAACATCCTTATTATTATGCTGTTATTATTGTGTTTGAAAAGACATTACCAAATACACACACACACACACACACACACACGCACACACACACACACACAAACACACAGAAGATGTGTGGGGTGGCAGCAAGGCTTGGAAGTAAAGTCAAAATATGGCAAAAAGAAAAAGTTGCATGTACCCGAGGCTTTGCTACTTACAGCTTTTTGTTGTTGTCATATTTTGACTTTGTTATTGTTATTATTGCTGTTCGAATTAAACATAATATTGTTTATTGTTAAAACAGCATTTTAAAATTATTTCCCCTTTGCTGGTTGCTTCATTATTCTAGAAGTGTGAACTCAGATTACTGAACAAAGCAAGATGGGGATAAATTTACTTTCAAAACACTGCTACGGATGAACGAGACGAAAAAGTTTGGGAACCCCTGCTCTAAACCAAATCCTGACCTTAACCCAGTCACACATTCCTTAATGATGATCTCAACTTTCTAATAATAACTGCCTTTGTCTTGACGAGCCTCGACATGTAAACATCTTGTCGTTGCAAGCTGACCACTTCCACTGCTTTTTTTTTTTATTAATGCCAGGCCATTCTGCCATTTCCCTTAGCCTCAGTAAGACAGAGACACCTGGAGATGAGAAACTCGTAGGGATCTGCAAAGTTTTGAAGAACAGCAGTGTTAATTTGGTGGAACAAGAAGAGAGCCCACAGAAATGCAGGAAGTCAGAATTTAACCCTCTAACCCATGGTGTACCAGGAAGTTGGTCACCTGGAGCCAAAATGCTCTATCTTTTTGATACACTTACTCTTCTTATTTTATTAGCAAATAAGTTTTTCGAATAACGTATTTAAGAGCGTGTTATTTCAGAAATTTTGGGACTGACCATTTTCGTCTGGGCACAAGACGGTTGTTGTTGTTGTTGTTGTTGTCTCCCTTAACCCCTTGCGGTGTCGTCGGGGCGCCGCCTTGATGCACTGTACACCTCCTTCCTCCATTTCTCTCTGTCGTGGGTGAGGGCCTGGATCTCTGCAAAGGGCTTGCCTGTCCACTCTGAGATGTTATCCGCCCATTTTTTCTTCTGCCTGCATCTCTTTCTGCTTCCCCTAACGGTTCCTTGTAGGATGATCTTTGATAGGCCATTGGATCTTGTTGTGTGGCCATAAGACGGTTAAGACCAGCCAATCTGGTGTTTTACTTTTTCATACGACATTGTACATAAAAAATAGCGGAGCGGAGCGGATGCTGTTGACCAGAGCAGTAATAGTGGTAGGACCCACCCTCCTTCTCAACCTTTTCTCAAGTTTAATATTCCCTTGTCCTGTTAAACTACTCAAAATCAGCACAGAGTCGCAGTATCTCGCTGGCTCCTAACGTGAAACAGCGTAACTGCAGATTACGTTTTTTTTTACTTCCTAACTATTCTAAGAACACTTAGAAGAATTTTTTTTTTCTATACTGAGAGTACAATATTTCAAATAATTATTTACAAGAAAATGTCTTTAAGTTAAGGGGATAACATTTCAGGTAAACAGTTACTTTAGTCTTTTGTCAGCTAACATCCGTCGCGCTTGTGTGCGGGCAGTAAATGTGCGTGGATAGTCATTGTGTTCAGAATTAACGACACGATGAGGTGGCAGTCAGTAGTGGTAGTAGCGGGGAGGAGGGGGGGGGGGGAGGTCAAAAGTAACATCACTTATCTTCCAGGTTTCCCCCAGCTGTCCTTGAACAGATAAACGCATCCTGTTTCGAAACAGTCTCATCTGGTGACATTTGCTACATTCGTGCACAGGTTTATCACTGAAAACGCATTTGAGTATGTGATTATTTCTACTCCTCCTTTAATTTTTGTGCTGGTGAGATCTTCAAAATCAGACTTGCTCCTACAAGCTGCATAAGGAGTTTCTTCGGAATAAATGCACGGAGAGAGAGAGATAGCGAGAGAGAGAGAGAGAGAGAGAGAGAGAGAGAGAGAGAGAGAGAGAGAGAGAGAGAGAGAGAGAGAGAGAGAGAGAAAGACAGAGAGACAGAGACAGAGACAGACAGACATAGAAAGGGAAAGAAAAAGAGCAGACATACAAAAATCAAGGCAGACACAGAGACACACGAAGACGCATAGAGAGACAGAGACAGTCAGACGGACAAAGAGACAAACACACAGAAAGACAGAGAGAGAGAGAGAGAGAGAGACCGACACACACACACAGATACGGAGAGAGGCAGAGAGAGAGAGAGAGAGAGAGAGAGAGAGAGAGAGAGAGAGAGAGAGAGAGAGAGAGAGAGACGGGTCCTGATCTTCTCATTACTAATACCACTGCTGTTCCAAAAGAACAAGAACACGCACACAAAATGTGCACATTGTCATAGGCCTAATGATTTTTTACCTGGCGAGATAATCATAGTGCAAAAAACCATGCTCAGAAATATAACATTTTCACAGTAAGACAATGATAACGAAGATTGTTATTAGAGCACCTCCGGCTGTCCAAACATAAACGATAGCATGGCTAGTTTTGTTGGCGTAACCGAACTGCTGGCCTGGTGTGTGCTTGGGATGATTGGATATTTATGTAAACAAGGCAGAACCATGAGTTAGTGGATGAAGTGGTTCACTCTGCTTGTAAGTAGAAACTCATGTGATATGTTTTAGAGGTGATTTTAACCACTATTGATGTATGTTTGCGTTACTCTAATACGGCATTAATGAATATTGACACTGTTATTGTATGTTTGCATTACTCTCATACAGCACTAACGAATATTATCACTATTGTTGTAGATTTATATTGCTCTAATGCAACACCAATGAATCTATTGTTGCATGTTGGTTTAATAGAACGCCAGTGAATATTACCACTATTTTTGTATATTTGCATTATTCTGATACAACACCAGTGAATGTTACCACTATTGTTGTATATTTGCTTTACTCTAATATAACACCATTGAATGTTACCACTATTGTTGCATATTTGAATTGCTCTAAAACAACACCAACGAATATTACCACTATTGTTGTATGTGTGCATCACTCTGATTACAACACCAGTGAATGTTACCACTACTGTTGTATGTCTGCATTACTCTAAAACCAATGAATGAAAATTTACACATCTGGCTCCATGCGTGACCCAAACTACAACAATTCTCTGGAATAGAAGTGGTTAGTTCTGTACTCAACGAGTATGTTGTTTTATGTGAAAAGCATATTAGCCCAGAGCTTTCATTATTAGAGTGAGGCACCTACATGGAGTTGAAGTTTTCAGATTTATAACTTGTCACGAGAAACAGTTTTTGCTCAATATCTCATCGTTTAATGTTTTACTTTAATGTTATATATGTGTGTGTGTGTGTGAGAGAGAGAGAGAGAGAGAGAGAGAGAGAGAGAGAGAGAGAGAGAGAGAAAGAGAGAGAGAGAAAGGAAGAGAGAGAGAGACTTATGCACGGCCTAGAACAAAACCCTTCATTATTTCCACAAATTTTAATGGCCCTATTGTATTGACGAATTGTCTGCATGAAGGGCTTGGCCTGACATCCAGACAAAGGCCGTCATTTTTAGAAAGTTAAATTAAGATCAGCCCTGGAGAATACGTAGCTGACAAGTTCAAGATGAGGTGGAGAGTTAGGGTTAACTACTATTTCCATGTATTCCTTTGAGTATAACTTTGTGGTAGAGACTTTACTCCAAACCCAGTTATGCATCTAAGTTATATTGAGATATTCATTTATGTATACCGTTAATTAACCAATGAACTTGATTAACGGCAACAGATCGATAATTGGATCTTCCTACTATTAATTGATATTGATGATTAACCGCTGCAGATCCGCAATTTGATATTCCGATGAAGGATTTTAGTTGTTCTAGTCTTCCACCACGAAAGCATGTGTGTCGACAGTACATTGGCTTCCCGGGTAGACTCATAATCTCGAACACAAGGAGAATTCACAGGACAGTAACAAGCCCAACCAGCACCCCTTCGTCAGTCCGACGTAAATTTGTACAGGATTTGCATATGGTTGGCAGGATTACCTTATGGGTAACTGACATCAAACCGGCGCCGGCAGATGTCGTGATCAGCGAATCTACGTTTAAACTAGGTCGTTTCTATGTGCAAACTTGACGTCAATCCTACAATTCTGATTTGTGTTCTGTTGCTGGCTGGAAATGATCATAATTTGAATTTGATATCAAGTGATCGATTCTCAACATGAAATGCAATCCCATCTTTGTTCTCATTGAGAACTGTGCAAAAACTTAAAAAGCAACTTCCTATCAATATTTGTTTGGCAGACAGACGCTGTTTCCTTTCAGATGCTTTTGAAATAATATTTGCATTTGGCACTGAGAACAAATTCCAGGCGTGTTTTTATTTAAACTGAAATCTAAAATAAATTCTCAATTCATTAAACTGAGATGAATATGCTGATGTTGGGAAAACACAAAGCTTCCAGGCCGGCAAGTCTGATAAAGAATTTAACGATTTCATCCCCACAATGGAACTGGAGCTTAATCGTTACAGGCGAATCAAACACTGGGCAACCTATTCAAATATTTATTGTTCGTTTCGTGCAGATTGCCAAGTAGAAAGAGGGACCTGCAAATGAATGATGCCAGCCACGCCTTGAAAAGATTGTGAGACAATGAAGGTGTAGGCATAGAGTAGCAAGGTGGCGTGGGAACAGTGGGAGTGTCAACGAATGAAACGGGGAGAGAAAGAAAAAAAAATCTAACCAAATAGTACTATAAAGTAACGGTGAATTGCAAGTTGCCACAGTCACAAGAAATGGCACAAGGTGACAATAATCTCTAATCCTGGCTGTTGAAAATCCATTAATATTTTGGTACAAACAGCATTGTTGGGTTGTTGTTGTTTTTTTGCAACTTGCTGTTGATTCTTTTCGGGGAGGGGGCATGGGGGTGAGATAAACTCGGATGGTCCTGCTGGAACAACGAGTCACTATTTATATTTTGAGGATATTTTTTTTTACGAAGAATCACTAGATACGTAGCTTTGTTTACATACAAAATGCAACACGCCGACATCATGATCATGACTTTTATGCTCTTCAGGCCGAGGCCAAACCATAGATATACTGGGCCAAACCCATGTAATCCCCCAAACCCAACCCATCCCATCCCCTTTTTGTCCACAATGGTACCCCTCCCCCCCTTCCCAAGTATGTACGAGTTAGAAAAATCCGTAGTTATATTACGGCAAATTAGTTCCTGCCAGCGTTTTTAATTCTCTTATCTGCATGTTAATTTGTATGTCCACGTGCCATGTTGTCATTTTCTTTTTAGGTCAATTATAACAGTTAGTGCCTGAGTTTCTTGCATGGGCCATTCGGTTAGAATTGTAAGCTGGACTTGTTTTCTGTCTGTCAGTGAAGATTTCAGCCTGCCCTTTCAGCATAAACTAAAACAGTCATTATATTGTCTGTCAGGGGTTCTCGCCCTCTGGAGATCTTCTATTTCAGTGGTCCCCAACCTTTTTATCGCCGTGGACCGGTCAACATTTGATAATTTTACCGCGGTCCGCTGGAGGGCGGGGGGGGGGGGGGCGGAGGGGGGCGTTGATTGTTTATATTTTAGATTGTTTTAATTTAATAATTTTGATTTCATTGTATTTAAACATGCCTTCAAAATAAAATACAGTTACACCAAAAAAACAAATATAAAGTGATTTAACATTTTAACTCACTAGAAGGCTAAATCAATGAGAACCCTGGGCTTGTTTCTCTGCAACGAGAAATGTTTCTTGTGCGGCCTGGTACCAATTTATCCACGGACCTGTACCGGTCCGCGGCCGGGGGGCTGGGGACCACTGTTCTATTTAATGGCATTCTCTCAAAACGTTCAATTCTTGTATTCTTCTTATAAGGCCGCGTGTGGTTGGCGGGCGCTTCCCGTAGGATCTCCCATCTTTCTGCTATATTCCGTCTATTGTCTTGCTTCTTTCCTAGCACAATATCACCGTTATCGACTAGACATGCTTTCTCCAAACTCAAACTCAAACACTTTTAGGTCCACCTATCTGCACACAGTGAACTGTCCTGTCCAACTCGGACTAACTTGAATTGGTCGTTTCTAGTGTAAAGTTAACAGCAGACAAAGCAATATTTAACCCTACGGATGTGTATGTGCCATGATTGCATAGTCTCTCCCCCCCCCCCCCTCCGCTCCAAACCGCATCTTCCTCTCCAAGAAAAACAAACAAACAACATTCATCTATTTTTTGACAGTCTGGCGCATCACTCAGTCATTTTTAGGCGAGGGTAAGTATAGAATGGTGTCGGGTTGTTACGCAGCCCTAATGTTTACTATGAAACCATGGCAGTGAATTATTGATGCAAGAAAACCGCCCGCATACAGAATGGGGAGAATAGCGTTACAGTTCAAACGAAGATCTCGCCTCGTCTCTAGAACATGACCTCGTCCAAGGGGCGTAATCACTATGCGCGAAATGAACAGTTCGATCTGTATTGACAGGCTCAGAGGTGGTGTGGTGATTTGATATTTCGACATCTGTACTGTGCCTCTAAAGAATATACTGTGTTGAGTGCAAGCGAATATAATTTGGGCGATACAGGATATGTGTCTTAGGTAGTTACGCTTACCCAATAGGAACAGTATGATTGCTGTGCGGTATTGCTTTTACAAGAACTTATCATATTTTTGTATACTACGATTTGCTGTTGTGATTGTATTACAGACAACAGTAGTTACATCCGCAACGGATTATTTCTATCATTCCTGTGGTTGCCATAATTTACAACTATACCTGATGTTCATTTTGTTTGTAAGTGTTTGTAACAAATGTTATGCTTAGTGGGCAATTTCCAGTCCAGTCATTATTCCGAGATTTCAGGAAAGTGAATTGTACAGAGTCAAAGAGCCCACACAAGATGGAAAATATTGCTAAGCTTATTTTCAACGTGGTTTTATATAAATCATTTTTGTTGTTGTTTTATATTTTATTTTTCAATTCACCAAGGACTTGTTTCGGGATTCTTTCGCAGGATAGCAAGTTGGGAATTATGAACAGACTTGTTTCTGATTTCTGAACTTTTTTCTGGGAACCAACAACAAGAGCACAGTAAACCAGCTTCAAGATGAACACAAGTCTAGAAACTTTGATAGACAGTCGCCATGCCATGGAGAGAACTAAGAGCATCTTCGAAATTGGGACAAGACCGGCTAGAATGAGCGCTGCCCAAGCTGGTTGGATGGACGTCAGTTCTGATAAACCCACCAGTCAGGAGGTCAGTACACTGTTCCATCTACATGTAGGAATGTTCTAGCAAGTGTAGAAATACTTTTTTCTTTAAATACACAGAAAATCTGTGGGGCCGCTGAAGAAATTGACAGACCTCCTTCTGTGCCAGGGAACTTGTTACAGAATAGTGACCATTTTTACTTTTTTAAAAATAGATTAAAAAAAAATTCTGTGTATGTGTGTGTGTGTGTTTTTTTTTTTTTTATAGTTACCCTATCAGTCTGTGGTGCATTGGGTTATGGTTAGGTTTAACATACGTGTCAGGATCAGGTTCAGGTTTAGGGCTGTGTTGTCCAAGTTGATGCCTGAAAATGCCAAAGTATTTTATGCTGCAGAAGAGACAATTAACTGTCCCTACCAAAGCACCTCATTACATATAATTACAAAGCAGGTATTAACCCAAAGTAGCCTAATTGAATGACCTAGACGAGCCGGCGGAGGGTTATAAAAATGGTAATAAATGGTTGCGTGACAGGTCAGTTCCGCTTTCTGCCCAACACCGTCATGAGAAGCCAAAAACAAAGACAGACACAAATGAAAATTTCCGATCACACTTCTGGCGTCTATTCGACGAAATTATGCCTCTTTTCTGCGGCTAAAAAAAAATCGTATATAAATAATATCAAAGACTGAACTTTGTCACATGGAAACGACAACCAACATCAAAGTCCAAAGTTTCCCTTAGATTTTCCCCAGATCAAACTTCTGACCCGTCAGAACGATTACATGAGTATGGCGAATGGTTATTACATTTCATTGTAATAAGCTTAATCGGAAGATACCATTTTGGGAGATAAAGCAGGGGTGTCAGGATAAATAAACAAGCGAAACGAACGTAAAAATAAAAAAAAAAAGACAAAAAACAAAAACGGTCACTAGGAACAACCAAGGGTCTCGCGCCGGCCTGGTGCTAACTTGGTTACACGTTCATTCTGTAGCTCCATTATAATATGGAGATGGCTGAGGCATTATTCCCGATAGCCTGGGTTCGGTGCCCAAACACGTACTTTTTATTCACCGAGTAAGATTTAATGGGTATTTGAAAGTCGAGTGCTCTTGTCTTCAGATTTAATTACAATGGCTGTATGGAAATGTCCTATTAACTGCGTATAAGCCATGCTACACGATTTTCATGTAAATTACCATGTCATACACAATGGATCCTGTCCTTCATTCCTAAGAAGGAGACAAAATCTGTAACATATGTTTCCATATTTAAGTAGCAGAATGTCATGTGTCAGTACTGGCTCGTTTGTGGCAAGGCGAGCAGTGATGTATGAATTTGTGCTTCGGTGTTTCCAAGTTTTTCCGCTTACCATTTACAGGAAAATTGGTGCATAAAATCTGAATACATTCATAGATAATTTACATAAATTAGAAGAACCAAAGGCAATGAGGGATGGAAAGGGCCTGAAAATTTGATTTTGACTTCACTGTAAAGTAATTTCCTTTGCAAGACATCTGGGGAAATCTTCCAAACCCTCAGGAATCCAAAGAGAAATTCAAATTTACACAGCTAGCAGAGCGGTCTTAATGTCGGGGCATTCTGGGCAGTTGCCCAAGGACTACAAGAGGGTCCCATGCATGCGAGTTTACATTGGTTTTTGAAACGGGGAAGAAAATCTCGGTCATTACAAAAGAATCTACCCAAGGGCCCACACTGATGTTAAGACAGCCCTGACTGTTAGATGAAGTGCTGCAGATTCTTCTTGTTACAGTATTTTTCTATTCTTACCAAGAATGTTTTATTTTTCTTGCAGACACGCATTTGGAAAGAAAATACCTATCAGTTGGGCCCCAAAATTTCCTTCAAGCCTTTCACGGCGAAAGAGATCTCTGAGAAAGTTGTGCAGAAATGGATATTAAAAGGTAAGCATACGCGTTGTGAGTGTTAGCATTGACACTGGAATTACACAATACATCTAGGCGAATGTTATCAACAGTGATTAAGACTCTTTTAAAAATAGTTCTGCCACCAAAACACGACTACGTAGTGCTTTGGTGAGTGCAAGATCAGTATAATAAGACTGCCTATAGAGCATACGACGACCCTAGCGTAATTCCAGATTTTGAACAACTACAATAACGTATCACATGTTCTAAATGAGCATTAACGTCACTATAATTGTAGAAAACTTCGTGACTTGACACAGGTTGCTACGATACAGTACATATGATATCGACAAATGCAATATAATTTTTTTTAATGCACTGCCTACACTTAGTCAAATAAGGGTATAATGTGGTTCCGGGGGATAAGCATGGCGCACCCAAACTCTGTGTAAAGAACACACCAGAAAGACAAAAGCAGAAGTATAATGTAACCCAGAAACGTTTACAAAGAAGTCCTAAACGAAAGGCAGACCCAAGACGTCTTCAGACATTGCTAACTTCAACTTCAACAATAGCATACACTGAGGGAACGAACAAGTCTAGGCAGATTCGGATCAGCACCCTGACCTGAAAGTAATGTCAAGCGACTGTCAGTGATAACTATAAATCCTCTTCACAGTGAATTTCTTGCTGTATAATGAAAAAGTAATGAGAACGTGCTTTGGAAGGAGATCAGTAACTGAAGAGATGATTAGTTCTATATCATGCCAAAATCCACATTGACTCCTCAACAACAAAACAGCTATACATACCAATCAGCTGGTATACTGAAAATAACCATCAGCTGGGCCCCAAAATATCCTTCAGGCCTATTAAAGCGAAAGAGATCTCTGGGGAAGTTGTGAAGAAATAGATACTAAAACGTGTTGTGAGTGATAGTATTGTCACTGGAATTGCGCAATGCACATTAGGCGAATGTTATCAGCATTAATTAAGACTCTTTTAAAAATTGTTCTGCCAACAAGAAAGGCATGACGAAAAAACACACCAACCCAGGACTGTTATTTTTACAGTGAGGCCACAGACTAATAAATAACCAGACTGGAAACACAAGCTTCGGGCTGTGTCGTTTTTTACGGAAGTTAATGAGATGCGGCCGCATAACCAACGTGGCCGCCGCTCGGGAAATTCCGATTTTAGTTCTATCTGCATTAGAAATTTCTTTTTATTTGTCAAGATTGGTTGTACATGTATTGATAATGCATTGTCTTGCTTATCCTTTCATTTTATTGTCTACGGCTGCCTTTTGTTTATTGTTATAAATTATGACCGTCTGGACTTTTAACGACCGCTGCATTGTAACTGTGCTGAAGCGTCGGTCGCAACCGTAAATCTAATGTGGCGAATGGTTCATGACCTTTCGCTGTTTTGTGACGTCACACAATGGGATCATCCAATCTGTTTAATTTATTAGTCTGTGCAGTGAGGCACACTGAAAGAGCCGAACTATTCATGGAAAGTCGAACCGTGCACGAGAAACATTTTTTGGTCATTACCTCTACAAAGAGCCACGCCTTCCAATTGTTAACTTCGTAGCGTGTTCTGTAACGTGAAAACACTGACAAAAATATTGGATTGTACACACCGGTAATAAATTCAGTTGACAGTGTACGCTGTGCCGTCATTTCCGTAGAGCTGACTGTGTGATCGGAAACGAGCCATGTAATGCAAGGCTGATTTTAGTATCTTTAAAAAAAAATATTAATAGATTAGCTTTCATGTCGTTTAAGAAATGTTTTAACAATAATGTCTTTCTTATGTGCTCGCACCAGACGCTGTCTATGATGCTCACTGGGCTAGAGTGACTGCCAAAGTGATTACCACAGAAGTTGAGACTTCACTAAAGACACTGGAATTTGAGAGGTTTGCTGACAACTATGTTAATTTTATAGAACTAAATGCAGGAACGACTGGGAACATGTGGCCAAAAAAACAACAAAAGAACCTTGTTATGCAAAACCGTGTTTAAAAAACAAGCAACAACAACACAACTATACAAGACATTCTAAAAGAATCAAAAGCTTTCGAATTACCGGTACATACAGATCTACAGAGAGAGAGAGAGAGAGAGAGAGAGAGAGAGAGAGAGAGAGAGAGAGAGAGAGAGAGAAAGAATGAGAGCCCGAAAGAGAATGAAAGCGGGAGAGAAAGAAAGTGAGAGAGGAAGAGAGAGATAGTATGTGTGAGAGAGAGACAGAGAGAGAAAGAAAGAGAGAGGTAGAGAGAGGGGGAGGGAGATTCTTCTGCTCGGGACCCCCTATCATCCTCTAAAAAATTCTTGGCGACCCCGCGAGACGCAACCCCTATGTTTAAAAAAACCATTGCTTGACATGATTGAGATATTCGATATGTTTGTATCGCCGACATTCGACCCAGTCATGTCCTATTTCTGAACACTTCCTAGTCAGCATATAGGCCTTCAGTGACCTTTTTGTTCACGTACGACAGAATGCAGTGCAGATCCTTCATAAATCTATGATTAGAGTATCAATATATTCAATATAATCAGTGAATGATCCTTTATTAAGAAACGTTAAAACAAAAACTTACCGTGCAGATCACAGTGATTGAAATCCATAGTACAATAGTACCGAGCAGTGCATGTAGTTTTTAATACCATTCTTCTGTCAGTGCATGTTCTCTTTATGCGACAAGTCGAGACGAGTCGTCAATGAGCTGATTTTCACAAACAGAAACTTTTAGGACCAGGTGGTACTTAATTTGCACGATATAAATTAATGTTGATGAATACAACTGTGGACAAGAAATCAAGACTTGCAGAGAAATGATATTTGTTTAGCCTATCGACAATTGCATTAGCTTCATCATGTGGGCTGTCCGTTTCAAGGTTCTCCATTAATGATTTACGTTATCTTTGATTTTAATTTCGTGTCTTCCACAGATACAAATTTGTTGTCCAGGTTTTCATTGGTCAAAAATTTGGGCAGGGACTCCAATGCAGCAGTAGATTTTTATCTGACCCAGATACTGACAGTTTCTCTGAATATCAGTTTCAGAATGAGTCACTGTGGTGTGTCGTATTAGTTTTTGCCTTGTATTACGAATGACTGTGGTAAACGAAGAAAGTGTGCTTTCTTTTGGTTAGCTTTATTGTGGAATATTTCATCAGTTTCGCCCGTGTGTGTGTGTGTATGTGTATGTGTGTGTATGTGTATGTGCGTAGATGATATCATGGCTGTGCGTGGTATTTTTTTTTGGAGGGGGGGGGAGGGGGAGTGAATGATAGTGCTCAAGAGTGAGTAGTTGGGCTGTATTTTCTAAGCCTTGCATATTTATTATGTAACAGTAAAGTTATTCTTAATGTCATTACTGATGTTTACAATTTACTTAATTAGTATGTTTTGAACAAAATTAGATGGTTGCACAAGAATCTGAATATCCAATTTTGAACATATCACAAAATGAAGTACTCAACTCCTCATTTTTGAGGGATAATGTTGCTGTTTTTCCTAACGTTATTATTTCTTTTTCGTATGTCTGGGAAACTACAAACATTATTGAAGCTAATAATGACAATCAGTTCTGAAATTTTCCCCCTTGCCGCTTGTCAAGAACGTCAGCATTCTGACAGTAAAAATCAAAGCAGCTGATAAGAACTATACATACTATACAACTCTTGAAGATACAACCTCTTAAGCCATCTTTTAGTTCCAGCCCACTTCCATTTATTATAGAGAACATTGCTGCTGACACTGCTGTCATAGAAACATAAGACAATAACGATACTTGAAGTTTCAGTATCATTCGATGCATTAATTTATAAATGAATACGACCAAACCGAATTTGACAAATACATTTCCTAAGCTATAGAAAGCAACGCTAATGGATACCAATGTGACATAGTAGTATTAATACTAGGTACTCTTGTAAGCCCGTAAGGAATTTACAGCAGGACTGAAAAATTGTAAACTAAATATGACAGAATATACATTTTTAGCGAAATACTCCAGCGTCACTGTGTGGCTCAGTTAAAGTGTGGAAACAATGTTGTCAGTTTGAAGAAATAAGCTAAATAAAGTCTAGTTATCTTGAATACCACCAGAATTCCATCATAAAATTTTCTGTAAGGTAAGACATGATGTATTTACTAGTTTGTTTATGCAATAAAGAATTGTATTTTTTGAAAATAAAGAAATTCATATACATAATAAACGTATAAAGTTGACATTGCTGTTACACTTTGGCCTTCATTTCTGTGTATTAAATGTTCCTCCGCATCAAAGACCAACAGAGCTCAGAATGAATGTACCTAGAACAATAAGATATTATATCGCTTAACGTCATGAGACAAATTTTCGTTGTATTGAATACCATATCACTAGCACAGTCGAAAAACTTTACACTTCTTTACTGGGACAACTGCAGATGACAACTCTTTACTTTGCCAAATATTCCATGAACTCTGGTTCCGGGGAGGACAATATTCCCAATGTTTATTCGTAGAACTGAAATGTTATTACGATAAAGAATACATTTCAAGTAACACACAGTTTCTTTTCTCGCGAATAAAATAGACCCATCAACTTTTGCTTTCCATAAGCCCCATCGATATGCAGCTGTGTTATGGCTTTCAACGGTATGTATGCAAACAAATTAATACACTAATGATGAACATACATGCTGGCATAACTGACACATCAAGCGCACCTTTGCTGTGATGAAATTATTTAGCTGCGGATCAATACATAAACGAAAGCACGGTCGTTTACCTTAAACCCAGGAAATTCAATTGTCATTGATCTCCATAGTAATAGTCTTTCGTTGAAACTCTTCCAGTTTCAATCTTGATTATTGTAACTTTTTGACTGCCTGCATATTGGACTCATCTGCTTCACCGTGCATAGGTTCAGGCAGTGACCATAGTTTGCGAGTAAACGGAAAAAGTTTAGAGTTCGGCTTGGATTTGACATAAGCACGAGTGAAGTAACTGACAATTAATCCTGCAGTAAAAACTGACAACGGCACCAATCAAGCCGTACCATTCATAAGATTTTGTCACAGATAAAAAATCCAAAAGCGTAAGGATCTCTAGTGTCGCTGTCCATAGTAACCGTATCAAACACAGGACTTATCTCTGGCCCTGTAAAAGTTAAATTGGAAAACAAAGACGTCGATTCTGGGCTGGCAGTCGATAATGTCGATACGTTGGAAAAGCACATATCTGTTGTAGGATGAGGCAATAAATGAACTTTTCTACCATAAAACGGACTGCCCAAAGCAATCCACATGGTGAGGCAGAGAGCAATAGCGACTGCGGAAACAGCACCGTATTTGTTATCCCAACAGAATACCCCAAGCAATGGACCTCCACAAGCGCCCCAAGCAGTCATTGCTATTTGCGTCACTGGACCTTTCAGGGAATTGGCTGCGTATGCAAGGCTGACAATCAAAGCCCCATACACACAGACAATGAGTTTGGTAATTAGTATAGCCGTGCTTTCTGTCACTCTCTGCAATGGCTTGATGAGAAGATCTTCAACTGGGATGGCAGCTAGGGCATTGATTCCAGGAAAAACTAAGAACAGTATTGTATAGTTAAAACAAAAATACCCAAAGACCTACACACATGTATTGAAAATAAAATAAATTACACCCTTGACTTATTCCGAACATCTGGATATCAATGTGTTAAGATTTATTGCATTTTTTTCATTAGGGGCCGCGCTCACTATCCCGTTTCGCCTGCTGCACGGCGTACAAACGCAGATTTTTGCTTGCTTGGCAAAGAGTTTACCGTGCTGCACGCCACGCAAAAGATTGCTTGCATTGAACGGGTGGTTAATTTTAACATAGTGCGCGCGGGGCCTTATCCACTAACAGCTGGGGCAAAAGTCCTTTACGTGGACTTGAAAAGAGAAAATTAACAGATGAAGTACACAGTGGTGGATGTAATTCCCATAGCTCTGGATTGACTGGATTTGTCCCATACATATGATATGTGACAATGAACAAAGGTACTTTAAGAGAAAATATCATGCAGGTATTTGTATAGAGTAGCAGCTCTAGCATAGCAAATACTTTTTAGTTTTTTGTTCAGCTGTAACGTTTGTTTTAACAAATGATGAAAGAAGAAGACGATGTAATTGCTGTGTATGAGTCAACAAAACTTCGTGAACATGACCAGCTCGATCTACATATATTTTTTTTAAAGTGGCCAATATTTTAAAGCAGTGCAGTTCACAACGCCCTGCAAATATTATATGTGTGTGAATTTAGAAAGTAACATCTATAAATTTCATATCTCCATAGTCCAGATCTGACACTAAAACTCTGATTTAGTGCGCAACCAGCATTAGTATTACCATGACATGGGGGAAACATTTCGGTGGCTTGTGAAGTCAAGAAACGAAACACGAAACAGCAATAACAAAAATAATATGTCATTCACACTTAGAAAGTGGACAAGTTGGAGATATCGGACCCTAATGCTTAAACTATTTACAGGTTGATATGTACAACTCACCATGTAAGTAGAAAACAGAGACAGATTAACAGGCAACAGGGCCATGCGTCTACCTCCCAGCAAATACTCATCTCTGGTAGAGCGTTTAGAATCTTTCACAGCAAAGAGAATGCCTATACCCAAAAGGATGAGCAACATTATCCCAACTACCACGTAATCAGCGATCTCCAGCAGAGCTTTGTTGGTCATCTTACTGGGACAATGGAAACGCTAGAGATTGAAAATAACAATGGACACAGCGAAGTTCTAATCGACTTTTGTACGTACAAAACATCTTCACACAATATTGGATAGTTGTCTTAATTCTTAACTGACTATTCAGATGATAAACGTTAAAAAGGCCTAGGCACGTACGGAAGGCGTGAAATCGGTCACCCTCCCAAGGCAGACTGAATTGTGTGATTTTCTAAAGGGCATTATTGTCTCTTTCTGTCCGTTTCTCTATTTTCATAGTTTTTTTTTTGGGGGGGGGGGGGGTGTCTTTTTTTTAATTTGTCTATACAGCACACCCTTCCATTCTTTTACCTGCCAATCCATCTTCTCTTCTGCATGGGCCGTTTACTGAACAATTAAAATATAGAATTAGAGACAATTCAAATTCCAAACATTTTTTTCCCCATGGTAACCGAGCAAAAGGCTTGCGTCTTGGGTTTATTCTTCAGTTTTCTTGCTATTGGTGATCACTATAGCACTTTGAAAATATAACCGTTTTTCTGCTGTAATTTAACAGTGATCCATTATTCCGGCTACTTTTGTCCATACGTCTTTGTTGTCACAGATTTATCCACGTTTTTTTGTTCTAGGCTTCTGTAAATCACCTCTCTATTTTCTGTTACGCCTTATTTGTTTCTTTGTTTAGCTGTTCATCCCCTTTCATGTCTGAGATCACCTCTCTCACCTCTCCTTGTTGTACTGTTTTTGATATTTCACATAGAAATCATTACATATTTTTACAAATTATTAACATAATTTATAAATATTGTGTGTGTGAATGTGTATGTGTATGTGTGCTCGCGCGTGCGCGCGCGTGTAGTCCCCTTCCGTAACAACCAGACTTACTCCTAAAGTAGCAAAACTATTTGATGATAACTATTTTTCTTTGCTGCGTTCATAACACCCTGATGAGCAGTGCAAAAGATGATCGCCGCGTTAATACATTGGAAACAGAATGTTGGTTGTCCCTCGATGCCAAGGATGACTTTGTCTGACTAACCTCTGTGGATACGGAGATGCCTCTGTAGAGCCAATCGTAATTCACAGACACGTTAGCAGTAAAGGCACTGGAAATCCATTGATATTGATGGTACGGAAACTGGTCAGTGTCTTGAATCCCTGGCAGCCTGTCCCTGATTCCTCCTATCGTTCAACATGGAAACTGGTGACTCAATAAGAGTTTCCAAATGCAGAAATTTTATATTTTTTAGATATTAAATAAGGGCATAGTTGGCTCGGGACCATTCTAGGGGATATGACGGGACAAGCTGATAACCCCTTCAATAAAATTTTAATGCGCTGCTCGGTCTCAAAGATTTCATATTTATCCTGCTCATGGTATTTATTGCACGAAAGATTTAAACTGAGAGAAGGTTTCATAACGTAGACTAGTGTTCCTTTTTAGTGACCAAACAGACAGTTGTTTTTTTCTTTATTTGCAGAGGTTGCCAACATAAACTGTTCTCTCTGGACACGGCAAAGCTGTTGCATTTTCTATATTCTGCCTCCTCTCTATATGCCATCTCCTCCTGTGTTCCTTATTTCTTGTCTTTGTCCATTTAATCTTTCCCGTCTCCATGCTTGTTTTGTCTATTCCATCTCCTGCCTGATTATCACCTCCACCCTCTTCCATCCTTTTTTACTGAGGCTGTTCCGGCCATGTAACCAAAATATTCAAAGTAAGCTTGTTAAGCTTGTTCTGTGATCACTGTGTGGCTAATTTCAGAAAGAGTTACCCTGGCTATTTCACAAACCAATAGATTGCTCTAGGCAAGTAACCAAGTGTAATCCTAACCCTAACGTTTTCCAAAAACAAAAATTCACAGCGCAAACAACACCCAATTTGACCCCAGGACCAAATAGTCACTCCGTTTTTTGTTTGACCATCATCTCAATGTGTATGCTTGTCCCCATTGTCCATTTCACTTTTCACATCCTTTAGATAAAGACATAAGAGTGTCGTCATTAGCATCACGTCCATAGAACATCATTAGCATTATCTCCTTTCTTTTATACGAAACGTGCGGTGCAATGTACTTGCCAAATTAGATCAGGGTCAAATCCTGGACATTCCACAATGCCCGAAAGAGAAACTCGTGCGTGATATTACTCTCCAAAATTACAAAAGTGAAGGGCCTAGCTCTATACTGTGCTTTACTCACAAAAAGATGAAACTGAGATTTTGGTTTTTAAAAAAAGTGCTTTTTGTGCCTGGCAACTTCTGGCTCTGAAAACTTCAGCTCTGCAAGATGCCTCGCTCTAGTACATGACAATGTATTTATAGACCAGAGGAAATAATATACCTGGTTCTCTATGCACAACTATTCTGGTTTTTTTTTTTGAGCCCAAGTGTAGAGCTCATCAATTATTGTTGGCGGTCTGACTCTTTCTCTTGTGTCTCAAATCTAATCGTTCATCCATTACTGTCTCTTTCCTTTCCCTTCTCTGAATGTCACCAGGTAAAATACTTCTTTCAATCCAAAATTAATGTTTGCCCTTCTCTTCTTTATGCAGTTTTTTTTTTTTGAGTGTGTAAAACTTCATGTAAAGAAAAAAAAAAAAGAATTAAGGACAGATCTCAAACAGATGAGAATTAGCACATCATGGTTCGAGAAAATAAGAGAGAGAAAGAAATGTTAGACAAAGCTAGAAACAAAGAGAATAAAACATGGACATATCAACATGTGAAAGAAAAATAAATACAAAAACTGAAAATACAACAAAAAAAAGGGTCCGAAAAAACAACATAAAGGACAGACCAATGGACTGAAAAAAGTTAAAGAAGACAATAACATTGTTACATAAAATTCTATAGCCTTGTATTGATGTATGGTTGAATGTAGGGTTTATCCATTCATTACGGTCATGAAAAAATCATGAACCAACGGAATGTTGACTTCTGAAACGATAGTAAACAGATGAGATGCAGACATTAATCATTAGCACATGTGAAGGGTATGACTCGCTTACTTGGAAAACAGTGAGCAGGGACTTTGTCTGCATTATTGTGCGAGACACGGGGAGGTGAATACTAGGATCGGTCTTTATGAAAATTGGAGGAAATGCTCTAACCGTATTAAGGTAGCTTGGTGGCACAATGCTAGCCATGTAACGAGAAGGCGGCCGCTAAAATCCAGAAAATTCAGTTCTCTTTGATTTCCAGAGACATAGTTTTTCGTTGAAACTCTTGAAGTTTCACTTTTGATTCCTGTAAGTTTTTGGCTGCCTGTAGATTGTCCTCATCTACTTCAGTGCGCACAGGTTCAGGCAGTGACCATAGTTTGCGAGTAAAAGGAAAAAACAATTTAGAGTTTGGCGTGGATGTGACATAAGTACGTGTGAAATAACTGACAACTAATCCCACAGTAAAACTGACAACAGCACCAATGAAGCCGTACCATTCATAAGAAATATCATTGAAAAAAAATCCAAAAGCGTAAGGATCTCTAGTGTCGCTGTCATTAGTAACAGTGTCAAACACAGGACTTATCTCTGGCTCTGTAAAAGTCAAATTGGAAAATAAAGACGTCGATTCTGGGATGGCAGTCGGTAATGTCGATACGTTGGAAAAGCACATATCTGTTGGAGGATGAGGTAGAAGATGATGTTTTCTGCCGTAAATCTGGCCACCCAAAGCAATCCACATGTTGACAGAAAGGGCAACAAAAAGTCCGGTGACAGCACCGTATTTATTACCCCAAGGTACAGAGCCGCCTAGACAGAACACCCCAACCAACGGACCCCCACAAGCACCAAATATGGACAATGCCATTTGCGTCACTGGGCCTTTCAGTGAATTGGCTGCATATGCAAGGCCGATCATCAAAGCCCCATACACACACACAAAGAGTTTTGTAATGAGTGTAGCTGTGCTTTCTGTCACTCTCTGCAATGGCCTTCCCAGAAAATCTTCAACTGTGATGGCAGCTAAGGCGTTGATTCCTGGAAACACCAAGAACAGTACTTAATAAAAACAAGTCAAGGCCCACATATATACACATCGGAAATGAACATAGGTTAAGAAACTAATAAATTTTCAAAGTTTGGAAACTGTGTGTAAATAGTAAAACAACGTGCTAGAATCTATTGCATTTTGACATTACCTATTAACCGCATTGGTTTAAAAAAAAAATCGAAAAGAGAAAATTAACAAGTAAAGTATCCAGTGGTAAGTGTAATTGCTACAGCTCTGAATGGACTGGATTTGATCCCCACATTTGAAATATGACACAGACACGAATAGAACTTGATCCAAATGAGCAGTAAACATCATATGGATGCAACAACTCTCGCTTCGGAAATGCAGCCCCACCCCCCCCCCCACCCCCTGTTGTTGTTACATTACAACTTTTGTTTTTGACAAAAGATCAAGAACGAAATTGATACCTGAGGAAATTGTACTGAGAGCTCCGCTAAACAATGCTCCCAGGTAGAAACCAGCTATTCCGGGTATATCTTTCATTGCATGAAGGACAAAATATGGTGGAAGTTGGCTTCTGTTGGTAATTAGTCCAGCCTAAAATAAGAGATATTCATGCCCTAAATAGTTCATTATTATGCCTCATAGAAACTCCTCATAATATTTGCAGTTCGGTCCACCATAAATCTTATGTGAAACACTGAATTGCACATAGTGATTGGACTTGGGCAGGTAAATCAGACAAGAGTAAGTAGAACATTTAGAAGACAAAAAATTGGTTGTCATTTATTAGATGAAAGACATCATTATAATGGTACAATATTCCAATTGTAGATGGGTAGAAATAATGGGACACGCAGGTTTTTTTTTGTGTTTTGTTATCGTTGTTGTTCTAAAGAACTAGTAATTAAATTTGTAGTGGTCACGTCTAGAATAATCAACGTTCGTCTTTGATAACCATACATTTTTTTTTCTGCCTTAAATATTTTAGACACGAGTTTGTCCCTTGCAGATAATATGCCGTCATTTAATCTTTCAATAATGGGATGTTTCATTCTTTAGTTTCAATTCGTGTAATCCAGAGGCCTGTTATATGAATAAGCCATCTTGTCTTCAATGACCTATTAAACTTTTTCAAAACGTGAGAAATTACTGTTCTGCATCACAGAATCAAAGTCCAAGAGCGCATCGCTGTGAAGTTCTTGACTCTACTGAAAATCTTCATTCATCCGCTTGTATTGACTGGATTGCCCCAGGGATAAAGAGCTGGCGGTCAGCAGAGAGCGGAAAAACCTCCAGAGGTAGGACGTTGTGTCTTTTCACCGATAATGAAACTTTTTAATTTTCTACTACTAGCCAGATTGACGATAACTTACCTCGTAGGGATCACATCGAAGATACATGAAATATGCGTAGATAGAAATACCACAGGCAAGTAACAAAATTCCGTACACAATAAGTATTGGTATATTTAGGAAAAGAGATCGTTTGGCGTCCTTATATGTCCTCAAAGAACAAATGCGCTGGATTGTGGATTGGTTGAAGACATTGACCATCCTGTCGAAAATAACATTGCAATTGTATTCCACATTATAATACATGTCATCGTATTTTCATCAATTGCTTTTCTTTGAGAATGACCCTCATCATTTATGCAACAGTGAAACTACCTAGGAATGACCAGCCTCACAATCGAAATTCTTGGTAACTTTTAGCTTTCTTGGTAACATACCTAATGGATATCTCAAATACGATATCACAATGTAACATAAAAATGTATTTATCACTGATACGGAACGTGGCATAAAATTTATTGCTAAAACGGCTGGGTTCGGGCGAAGTACGGTGTGACCTTGTGTCACTTAGGCGCTACGCTAGCCGTGAAGGCCATCCCGGGTCACCCCGAAACGTCGCTGGCTAACAGGGCTCTGGTGAAATCCTGGCAGCAGGGGATGGATGAGGACGGAAGGCGACCGAAGGATCTTTGGGCACGGCTTTTGTCTCTCGTGGTTGCGGGCAGAGGATTCCGTTTTTGGAACAATGGCCGGGACCAATGCACAGTATGTGCACTGCGCTTTCAGAAAGCAATGGCAGACCACTGGAAGAATTTCTTGCCAAACACTACAATGAAATGTCACACAAAAGGAAAGAAAGTTATAGTTCTGTGTCCTCTGAGTCCCCCAGGGAGGGTCGGGACTCAAAAACAACTGGGGAGGGAGAATCCACAACTGCAGAAGGCACCCGTGATGACGATACTGGCGTATCTGACGGTGAGTGCAAGAAACAGAGGTGTAGATACTCCTATTCAAAGAAAAGAAAAAGCAAAAGTGTCATCAACATCGGCACCTGGAATGTTAGGACCATGAAACAAATGGAAAAACTTACACTCCTGTTAGAGGAGCTGAAGGAACTCAGCATGAACATCACTGGACTGAGTGAAGTACGATGGGACAAACAGGGCCTATTCAGGACAGAAGATCACACCATCGTATACAGCGGAAACAAACGCGGCATGAATGGTGTTGCAATTATACTGGACAGACGCTTACGAGACAACATTAGCAGCCATGACGCTATAAGTGACAGAATTGTCACTGTGAAACTTGACACCCAACCCGTGCCCCTGAACATCATACAAGTATACGCCCCCACATCTGCGAGCACAGAAGAAGAAATAGAGCTGTTCTATAATGACCTACAATCAGTAACAGACAAAATCCCAAGCAGAGAACTATGCATAATCATGGGAGATTTCAATGCCAAAGTGGGAGAGGGTGAGGATCTGGAATGTGGGATAGGACCCCATGGATTAGGAGAACGAAACGACCGAGGAGACATGTTAGCATCTTTCTGCCATGCAAATGAAATGAGCATCACGAACACTCTCTTTAAACACCCGATGCGAAGAAGATACACATGGATAAACCCTGGAGGCAATCTCCGAAACCAGATTGATTACATCCTGATTGACAAAAACTGGAAAACAACTGTGCTCAACTCAAAGACAAGGCCAGGGGCAGACTGTGACACTGACCACATTTTAGTGACAGCAAAGCTGAGATTGAAAGCCTATAGGAAGAGCAAGCCAAAACCCACCACCAGATTTGACACGGACAAACTTAAAGACCCTGAAATCAGCAATGCTTTTCAGATCGAAACAGAAAACCGTTTCTCAGCATTACTCAAGGAGTGGTCAGCTGAAGAAAGACACCCAGATATACACTGTGGAAAGACATGAAAAGAATTTGGAGTGAAACAGCTGAATCGAAACTCGGGAAAAGAACGAGGAAAACTCCCAAACCATACATCAGTGAAGAAGTGATAGAGCTTGCAAAAAGAAAGAGCAAAGCCAGAAAACTTATTAAACAAGATGAATATCATGCACTGAAGAAGGAAATCCAAACAAAGATCAGAAGAGACAAGAATGCATGGTTAGAAAGAGAGTGTGCAAACATAATAGAATGTAATACACAAAGAAAGTCAAAAGAAATGTTTGAACAAATAAGAAAAGTAAAAAAGAGGGATTTCCAACCACAGAACTTGAGTCTGAACAACAAAGAAGGCACAACACTGACAAACACAAAAGATGTGCTCTCAAGATGGCACGAATACGGCAAGATGCTGTTTGCGGACAACATCAGACCAGACCCGAGGGACCTCCAACAACCAGACTCACAACAGATAAAGAACCAGAACCTCTCTTGGAGGAAGTACAGGCTGCAATAAAACAAATAAAGAATGGAAAATCCCCTGGATTAGACAACATACCAGGTGAACTCCTGAAACATACCAGTGAATCAGGAATAAAAGCACTCCACCAAATGATCTGCAAAATTTGGCAGACAAATGAATGGCCAACAGACTGGAAGCTACAAGAATTCGTCATGCTATACCAAAGCGGCAATGTCAAAGACTGTGGAAATGATAGAACCATCGCCCTCATCAGTCACACCAGCAAAATCCTGCTCATCATCATACTCAACAGAATGAAATCTAAGGTAGAAGAGGAACTATCAGAATGTCAAGCTGGTTACAGGACCAACAGAGGAACCGCTGACATGCTCTTCATACTACAAATAATGATTGAACAGATAAGAAGCAATGGAAACGAAGCCTTCATCACGTTCATAGACTACAGCAAAGCGTTCGACAGCGTTAGGCACCATCACCTGTTCGATATAATGATTAAGATGGGATTCCCGAAACACCTTGTGACCCTCATCGCTGCACTATACCACGAACAAAAGGCAACGATTAGATGGAACAATGAGAACTGTCCATATTTCAACATCGAGAAAGGAGTCAGACAGGGTTGCATACTTTCACCTCATCTTTTCAATATTTATACTGAGCAGATCATGAGAAACGCAGACATAGAAGATATGGGAATAAAGATCGGAGGCCGAAACATCACAAACCTTCGCTACGCTGATGACACAGCTCTTATGTCAGATAACATCACCAGCATGAAAAGAGTGTTGCACAGAGTGGATGAAGCGGGCAAGACAGCAGGCCTACACCTAAATGCTAAGAAAACGAAAGTCATGCATACTGGAACAGGGCACCATGAACACCAGGAGATACTAGTAAACAAAACAGCACTAGAAAAAGTGACTGATTTCAAATACCTAGGATCACATAAATCGCAAGATGGAAGCTGCTCAAAGGACATAAAAACAAGGATAGGAATGGCAAAACACATCAAGAAAGTCAGCCAGCTGGAAATAAGTGAACTAACTAGGAAAGCTAAGGACAGGATTGGGTGGAGGAGATTTTGTCGTGACATCCACTGTAGCAGCTAACATCGATGACGATGAAGCCGACAGGTGACAGGTGACTTACATCACAGATGCTTAGATGAATAGAGAGATGTACAGAATGGCAGCCGGTAGACAGGCAGATATTATAGGCAAACTGAATGTATCGTGTGGCCTATCCAAGACCATTCTTCAGGGAACTGTGCAGGAGAGGAGAAGAAGAGGAAGGCAAAGGAAGAGGTGGACCGACAACATTGCGGAGTGGACCGGGAAATCCTTCGCCCAAACTCAGACGCTCGCAAACAACCGCGAAAAGTGGAGGCACCTGATGAGGCTCTCTGTCATGCAGCGCCCCTACGATCCTGGTGGATTATGGGATCAGTAGTAGTAGAATGTATCTAGACTGATAAATGTCCAAAGTGCTTATGACAATTAATAAGGAAAATGACTTTTTGAAGAACATACCACATGAAATTCCCGCCTATGATGGTCCCCCACCAACTGTGCCGTATCCTAGGATCGGGATTAAATTCATTGAAATCAATTCTTCCTCCAGCTTTGGCAATGCTCAAGGTAGATGATGCACCACCGGCGGTAATACTTCCTACAGAGTGAAACAAACTGACGTCGTCATTGGAAACAAGATAATAACAAAAACCTGCTCTGAGAAACATAAACACGTGACACAAAAAGCAGAAAAGATTTTGCACGGGAAACACTCCAGTTGCTGGACTGCATTTTGTAGGAAGATAAATCTCGTCTTGTGTGAGCAGTACAGTGCTGTAAATTATCTCTATTATAAATCAACTCACGTCAACAAACATTCGGGCAATCATTCTTTAATGAATGTGCTGTGATGCATTTCTGAATCAAAAGAATGTCACTGTAAACTTTTGATCTTTGAGTTCACTATGTTGAATTCATTTGAGCATCCTGACCGGCTAAACTGTACTTAGCTCGTTGTCTGTAAGCCTAATCTGCCTAAATGAGCCTCCACGCCATGTGAAGGGCGAATACTGGCATGGCACTGCTTGGGACAAATCGGTTACCTCTCTTGGTCTAACTGATTGAAGACCCTGAAAACTGTAAGTTAAGTGTTACGACTGTTCCTTAATTATTTGACGCACAAAATGTTTCGCACCCCATCACTAAAAATATGTGTAATCTTCGACAGTAACGTGGAGTGTAACTAGTCAGTACTGTTTGAATTTTATTGCCGGCTAGTCAGGGGACTCGGCGTTGCACAAGATAAATCTGCTTCAAGATTAACAAATTTACCTCGGCTCTTCCGAACTTTGCCCGGTTCTGTATGCCCACAATTTTATTGGTCCAGCGCAAGGTATGATATTTTCCTGTAATTCAGGTGTAAGCTGTAATCATGTTACTAGGTTTAATGGTTATCTCGGAGCTTTCAACTTAAGTTTTGCAAGTCGCTTTCTCTATACAGGCGTAGTTCCAATTAATAATTATGATATAGCAAGCATACAATGGGCTTGATGACGTCATACCTTTAAGGATGATCATTATAACTCCAGAAAACATAAGGAGAGTCTGAAAGGCATCTGTCCACAGCACACTCTTAATTCCACCCATGGCAGTGTAAATTGTACCAATTACTCCCACTATGGCCACTGACATCCACAGAGGAAATCCAGCAGCTGCCTGTATGGAAAGACATAACGCCGACCCTGTCATGAAACAGTACATTAATGTTCTCAAACAACCGCAGATAATAAGGTTTGCCAAATATCCTTTGAAGCATTTTTATGGTCTGCTGATTAAAAAAAAAGGTGGGGCGGGGTGGAGTACACAATTTCGTATAATTAGTTGCATGTATAACTAAAATGTATTCAAAATTAGGAATACATTTCAAGTAAAACAGTTTTTTGTTTTTGTTTGTCCTTATCGTGAAATTTGGTGCTTGGGACTTGTGTGGTTTCCTGGTGAGGCCAACGATAATAATTATGCTCATCATAAATTCATAAAACTTTTATAACCGTACACTGTGTTCTTTCTTACATCCTAAACTAGGACATTGTTCACAAAAGTTCTGGATACCTGTAAAGCAAGAGCTGGAGTGAGAAGGGCAATGGCCATGTAGCATATGGTCTGTAACATCCCTATGACCACACATGAGAACCTCACTAGTGAGGACTCAAATCTCAGGTCCAAATACTCATAGACACTTGTCAGATGGAGCGGATAGAACAGCGGAATCATGGTAAAGTATCCAATAATGTAACTCAAGGAGAATCCTAAGTGGAGAGTGACAAACATTCCACCGTATGTGTATACATCAGTAGGTGAACCCATAAGTGATATGGCCGACTGAAAAGAACAGGTGAAATATAGATCTACATCCGTGCAGAGACAACAATACAAAATAACACTGACGAAAGAGCTAAAGCAAAACCTTTTTGTGGTAATTTGAGTTGTTTTTAAGCAATAAATATCAAGGATTTCGCACGGAGTTATGAGGAAAAGCTAATTATATTCCTTGGGCCATTCTATTTTACATTAATAAAGAACACATTGTTAACACTTTTAGTTTTGAGTGTAAAAGAGAATATGAATGTAAAAAACCGCATTTGTATTCAGAATCGACAGGTCTGTTTGATTCGTTGTAGGAGAAATTTGGAAGCGAAAAATGTTACAACAGACCTTGCCTAAACTGTTTTACTAGCAATAATGATGGCCTAATCATAATCACTAGTCACATTTCTACAACATTAATTGACTGTCACTGACCAAAAACGTGGGAAAAAATGCATAAAAGTCATTGCCTTAGATATGGAGACTGGCGTGGCATAGAACCTGAATTAACATGTTCACTGACTATCTAGCGATCTGTAGTATTTGTCTTATCCTTTTAACTTACCGAGTAAGTAGCAAACAGTGACAAGGTAACAGGTAACAGGGTCATGCGTCTACCTCCCAGCAAATACTCATCTCTGGTAGCGCGTTTAGAATCTTTCACAGCAAAGAGAATGCCTATACCCAAAGGGATGAGCAACATTATCCCAACTACCACATAATCAGCGATCTCCAGCAGAGCTTTGTTGGTCATCTTGATGGAACAAAGGAAACACTGAAATAGGCCAACTACGGACTGATAATGACTGGGCACCGGGAAGCCTTCACCGGCTTTTATACACAACCACTTTCTATTTCATGCTAAATCATTGTAATATTAAACTTGCTATTCGGACCACAACCATAAGTGATAAAACAGACTAAGGCTAGTGTATGCGCCAGACTGGTGGTTTGCCGCCCATAAATTGTGCATCATGCTAATACACTATGAACTGCCTGCACCGCCGCGGTTAGTGCGATGCGTGGTGTGTTAGTGCGATGCGTGGTGTGTTAGTGCGATGCGTGGTGTGTTAGTGCGATGCCTGGTGTGTTAGTGCGATGCCTAGTGTGTTAGTGCGATGTCCAGTATGTTAGTGCGATGTCTAGTGTGTTAGTGCGATGTCTAGTATGTTAGTGCGATGTCCAGTATGTTAGTGCGATGTCCAGTATGTTAGTGCGATGTCCAGTATGTTAGTGCGATGTCCAGTATGTTAGTGCGATGTCTAATTTATGGGCGGCGAGCCACCAGTCTGGCGGCTACACCGGGCTTGGTTTGTTTCACCCCTAAAGCAGATGTCACGACGTGACTAATGCGACAAGTATGGAGTACATAAAGAGAATTAAATTATACTCGGGACATTGGTCACGCTCGTAAATAGCGTAAACGAACTTGTCCCATATTGTTACATGCATATCTTGTCTCTCTCCTTCTCTGCCATTGTATTTTCACAGAATTTTTTTTTTCTGTTATATATGCAGCACACCCTTCTTCCATACATCCATTTGCTAGTCCATCTTCTTATTCTCTGCGCCGGTCCAGTATTGAATAAAATTTCACACATGGAAGCTGAGCAATCTGGATATGTTTTTGTTTTTTTTATTTGAAGAAGGAAACCCACAGTGCCTGAAAGCTTGTCTCCCCCCCCCCCCCACTCCACCCTCCCGGAATCAATCTCCAAAACTTTGTAAAATATAAAGTGATCTATGTTTCGGGGGGGGGGGTAGTGGCTGTTTGGGCGGTGTAGTCAAACTATGCACAACAGGCTCTGCTGGGATCAATTTGTGTCCAATTTCAAGCAAACATTACCGTTGATCATTTCTCCAAAGAAAAGATCATTAAAGCCAAATAAGCGAATGTTAATGATAACCCTAAACCCAATCCTTGCACTTTCCATGACCCAAAGCATTCAGTGTGCAAATAGAAAAGTTCTCAACGTGACCACACAGTCCAAATTGTCACTCTGTTTTTTTCTCAGTGCGTACGCGCGTCTCCAGTGTGCAGTTCAGTTTCCAAGTTATACAGATGTTAGCAGACGACGATGGTGGGGGGTCGTCAGGACAAAAACCAAAAATACCTCTAACTCTGCTATATATATAGGGGTCGTAAACGTATTATCGTTTATTTCAGAGCACAGAAAAAAAGGGGGAACAGAAACCAAACAAAACCAAGAAACCAAACAAAACCAAGAAACCAAGCAAACCAACAGAAACCAAGCGAACCAACAGAACCCAAGCAAACCAACAAAACCAAGAAACCCAAGCGAACCAACACAACCAAGAAAACCCAAGCAAACCAACACAGCGGCTCAGGCCAATATATGAAATGGAACTGTAACTACTATGTCAAGATTCGGATGTTGTTAAAACTCACGCAGAGAGTGAGTTGTTGTTGTTTTACCAGGCCCATGAGAAATTGGCTGGTGGCCTTGAACGGCCCTCGCGAATTATAGTTGGTGAGTAAATAAATGTAAAGTTAAACTGTTAGATGCACGCTTGTCGGTTTTAATGTTCGTGATTAATAAGTAATGGAGTAGGGGTGAAACAAGGTGGGGATAGTTGACATTGTTAAGTATGACTAGACAAGTTTTTGCACGTTAACTGGCTGGTAGAATAGTGCAGACGTATTACTACAATTAAAATGGTGGGAGGTTTCGACCAATGAGATAGCTGAACTAATTGGGCCAGCGGACTAGCACTGCTGGGTAGCCAGATAGTATAAAACATCGTGTAACGTTCAGATTTATTGAATACAGACGAGCAGAAGCATCGTGTCGTGATGTATATCCGGTTGGCCAGTACCTGAACTGTGATTTGAAGACTAGAAGTCCTTGCTAACGGACTGACTGAGCTCTAGAAAGAAAGGTCTGAGTGGGCTGACCTTTGAAAGCCCACGCTGCGCTATTTTGATGTTCGCGCCTACCAGTAGGCGTGACCAATGGTAATATATCTTATTTGTTCAAGCATAATAGGAGATCAGAGATAGAGAGAGAACCACAGCCTCATAGGAAGTCTAGGGAAACCCCAGCTGGCGCTCGACGACGAGTGGCCTGTGTTATAGAATTATTTCCATAGTATGATTGAAGTAATATGGCACATTGTTGATAAATTGAATAATGATTGTGCATATATATAAATAGTTTTTTTGCAACTGCATAATTACCTACAAGCCGAAGTGTGCTTCTGTAGGCTTGGAACGTACTGGGCTCTCCTAACATTCAAGCCCATATGATTTAGGGAGAGTTTGCCTGGCGACTGGCCAGTGGCGACTCAACTGACACTTTAAATTGATATCTAGTTTCGTATAATATACCTATTTGCTATTGATTGCAGTACATCCAATAAGGATCCATAATTACATGAATATCACAGATTAAGTTAGTAATTAGAATTTATTGCTTTGAATATACCTCTATTGTCTTTTGTTTTTGTTTATTAATATTTATGTAAAACATGGCCTGACCGGCCTGACATATATAGATACTCTAGTTGTTTGATACTTTTCTTGTGTGGTTGTGTCCGAGTGTGAGTTAGCTGCCTCTCGTGCAGTCGAATGCTCCCCAAGACCCTAACTCTGCTCCTGACATAGTACTAGCTTTCAATATGTCTGTGCCCCTCGCCGTCAGATAGGAATATGACTAAGTGGTCAGACTGGACAAACTTATATTCGCGCCAGTGGACATTAAGAAGGCTAATCTGGTATTGTCCTATAAGTCTGCCGTAATAGCACTAAAGTAGATAAGAGAACACAGACTGTCACATATCGAGCCTGTCCGGCCTCAGGCGGAGACGGGACGAGTGCCTATAGGCGGGGGTGGCACAAGATGGCGGGATTCCTCTCCTCCCAAACGGTTGCGGTAACAGCGCCGAGGGCCAGCTCAGGGTTCTGTTGCAAGGCTACGACCTGGCACTTCAACTCCGCCCGCACCATGGGGCCCACATTGCTCAGGAGCAAGTCCAACTTGCGTGCCTTCCCTTGGTCGGGCTGTGACGCCCGCACTCGCCTCACATCTTCCCCAAACTCCTCTGCCCGGCTGCTGTCGTCACCATGGAATTTGCGGATGTGGACCTCCCTGGTGAGGAACACCATCTGGGGAGCAGCTTGCTGAGCCTGGGGATCTGGGGACGCCATTTGAGCCGCTGTGTTGGTTAACTAAAAAAAAAAGCTCTGTTTAACCCCACCCGGGTACTACCACTGTTAGCAGACGACGATGGTGGGGGGTCGTCAGGACAAAAACCAAAAATACCTCTAACTCTGCTATATATATAGGGGTCGTAAACGTATTATCGTTTATTTCAGAGCACAGAAAAAAAAAGGGGAACAGAAACCAAACAAAACCAAGAAACCAAGCAAACCAACAGAAACCAAGCGAACCAACAGAACCCAAGCAAACCAACAAAACCAAAAAACCCAAGCGAACCAACACAACCAAGAAAACCCAAGCAAACCAACACAGCAGCTCAGGCCAATATATGAAATGGAACTTTAACTACTAGTAGCTTTCAATATGTCTGTGCCCCTCGCCGTCAGATAGGAATATGACTAAGTGGTCAGACTGGACAAACTTATATTCGCGCCAGTGGTCAGCTGACCCGCGGGGGGAATGCATCGCCCAGACAAAGAAGGTACCGATGCCAGCGTGGGCATAGTCCACGTGCAGCGTCTCTGTTTGGGACTAACAAAGGGATAGTACAAAGCCCAGGTGTAGAGAAAGAAATTTAGATGTAATTTACATATAACCACGTTGCCAATATAACTAGGTCAGCGCATGAGAGAAATAAGATAGGGTGGACAATAATACAAACATAGCACTATGGCTACACAGATAAAGGCGTAAGAGGTCAAGTGTCAATATTAATGTCAGGTGCCTGTGACTTTTCAGCGTTATCTGACTGGTGCATAAGAAACATGATGTGAACTGTTTTTGTTAAATTTGACCAGGTTTAAATCATAAGTACTTTACAATGCCCGAAACTCGTGCGTAACAATAGTACACAAAAATTGAAGGATCGAGCTCTATATCGTGGTTAAGCGAGGTATCATACAAAGCCCTGTCAGACACAGTCAGATACTGCCAGCAAAATATACACCAAAGAAATAATAGCAGAAGCTGACTTTGCCTGACCAGGCCACAGACTAATAAATTAACCAGCCTGGAAACACGAGCTTCGGGCTGTGTCGTTTTTTACGGAATTTCCCGAGCGACGACTGTATAACCAACATGGCCGCCGCTCGGGAAATTCCGATTCTAGTTCTACCGGGAGTAGAAATTTCTTTTTATTTGTCAAGATTGGTTGTACATGTATTAATTTCTTGGTGCGGAACCAAACTTCCGCGTTCAGTAGGCGCGTCAAAGTGGTATCATTCAAAATTGTGGCATGCTGAAGCGTCGGTCGCTACCTTAAACCTAATATGGCGGATGGTTCATGACCTTTCGCTGTTTTGTGACGCCACACAATGGGATCATCCAGTCTGGGTATTTTAATAGTCTGTGGCTTAGTATGATAGGGTCTTCCCGGATTTACTAGGAAAATATATAGGAAATTATGGTGAGCACTTCTCGTCTGCCAGCATTTTTCTGTGGTCTGTCTGGGCTTAGTATTTCCCTAAATCAGATAAAATTGACATTTGAGCAAAATGTGGGGTGTTTTTTTTCTTCTTGCGTGCTGCCCATTGATCTGAAGGCTTCAGCTCTCTCCGGGTGTCTCACTCGAATAATAACAGACCTGGATTAATGTACTCCAATTTGCACAGAAGACAGAACATTCACTGACCTTCAAGCATAACTTTACTCTCTGGCCTGGAATGCAGGTGGGCTTAGGTGTGGTAGAAATCGTCAATTATTGTTCCCAGCCTCATACTTTCTCCTATGCCTAAAACATGATCGATGTCTTGCTACTATCTCTTTCTCTTTCCTTTTCTGCGTGCGTGTATGTAAAGCACTTCTTGCGACCCAAAATGAATGTCTGCCCTTATCTTCTGTGGCTGTGTGCACTTTTTTAAATGTTATAAAAAATAAGGGAGACTGATGTCTCAAGGAGGTGAGAAAGAAAAAAAAAATACGTTCGAGAAAAGAAGCAAAATTAAAAGAAACACAAAAGAGAAGTCAACGGCAGAAAGCTAGAAAGGAGAATGGCAAAAGGATGAATGCATTAACACCAGAAAGAAAAACACACGCACACACACACACACTGAAAAACAATGTCCAGTGAAATCACAAAAAAAGTCGTGTGGATAGCAGCTCCAAAACGGAGAAGTTTCAGAGAAAACAAAACAGACCCAAAGTAAAGTGGATTCCCCGAGGTTTTTCTAGGTATGTGTGTATGTGTTTGTGTTTCACCAGTGCGCCTTTTCACGGTGTCCAGTTAGTTACACAAAAAGATATCACAAAATATGAAAGTGTACATTAATTATGCCGTCTTTTTTAGTTGTTTGTTAGTTTGGACTCCGCTCGGAGTACAGATTAAATATAAAGACATTTCTGTCATATACATATGCATATATCAAAGAGAGAGAGAGAGAGAGAGAGAGAGAGAGAGAGAGAGAGAGAGAGAGAGAGTAAATAAATGTGTATTTTAAAAAAAATAAGGAATACAATTCCAGTGATACAGTTTTTTTCTTCTCTTATAAAATACACGTAGGCTTTGGTCGTGTTGCAGTTATGTGATAAGGTCAGCTTTATACTGCCTAAGTGCGACCTTCAACAATACAAATAAAATTAATTAATAATTATACAAAATGATACGTCTGACATAATTAATAATCGTACCTTTCCAGTAAACAAGTTGTTTAGCTGGCAATCAATAATATTATTAAAACATCCATAATAAACTAGTAACATCTTCGAACAAAACAGCCATTAGATTTTATAATGTCATGATTTATTAATGCTGAATGTACATAATCATTGCCACTTACGAAATTCTGGCTAAATATTATCTTGACTATCCATTCCCTACACAGTCATGAAACGACCTCGAACCAGTAGAACGATGATTTCTGAGACAAAAGGCGTGCTGGCTAGGAAAACAGTGGGGGCGGACTTTATCTGTATTATTGGTGGGATCTGGGTGTATTGGCATTGGAGAAAATACTTCAACTGTAATTGAATAGCTGGGTGGTGTAGGGCGGCTTTTAAATTCAGAAAATTCAATTGCCGTTGATATCCATAGTAATAGTTTTCTGTTGAAACTCTTCCAGTTTCATTCTTGATTCTTGTAAGTTTTTGACTGCCTGTATATTGGACTCATCTGCTTCAGTGTGCACAGGTTCAGGCAGTGACCATAGTTTGCGAGTAAAAGGAAAAAACAATTTAGAGTTTGGCGTGGATGTGACATAAGTACGTGTGAAATAACTGACAACTAATCCCACAGTAAAACTAACAACAACACCGATCAAGCCGTACCATTCATAAGAAATATCATAGAAAAAAAATCCAAAAGCGTAAGGATCTCTAGTGTCGCTGTCTTTATTAACAGTGTCAAGCACAGGACTTATCTCTGGCTCTGTAAAAGTCAAATTGGAAAATAAAGACGTCGATTCTGGGATGGCAGTCGGTAATGTCGATACGTTGGAAAAGCACATATCTGTTGGAGGATGAGGTAGAAGCAAAGATCTTAAAATAGTATTAACGTGTTAATACTATTTTAAGATCTTTGGGTAGAAGATGATGTTTTCTACCATAAAACTGACCACCCAAAGCAATCCACATGTTGACAGAAAGGGCAACAACAAGTCCGGTGACAGCACCGTATTTATTACCCCAAGGTACAGAGCCGCCCAGGCAGAAGATCCCTACCAGCGGACCCCCACAGGCACCGAAACCGGACATTGCCATTTGCGTCACGGGTCCTTTCAGGGAATTGGCTGCGTAGGCAAGGCCGATAATCAATGCCCCATACACACAGACAATGAGTTTAGTAATTAGTGTAGCTGTGCTTTCTGTCACTCTCTGCAATGGCCTTCCCAGAAAATCTTCAACTGTGATGGCAGCTAAGGCGTTGATTCCTGGAAACACCAAGAACAACATTATAACAAAAATGAGTCAAGACTTATGCACAAGCATCAAAAACAAAAATAAACAATACCCTTGACTGATTATCACGCGTGTATGAACATTGAACAACTCTACTAAAATCTATTGTATTTTTGTCCTCACCCATTTAGCGCCCTGGTATAAAGATGGGTTTTATTGACTCGAACATGGTAATTTAAAATGAAATGGCAGTCAATCACTGTAGCTCTGAATGGCCTGGATATTATGTTTTCAAATATAAGAAACATAGATTAGGTATTCTGTTTTTAAACTATGACATGGATAAAACGTAGGCCAACGTTAGTAGGAAACACCGTGTATTTGTTCAACACCTTTGGCTTCGAAAATGCTTCTTGTTGTTGTTGTTTTTCTTGGTTTAAGTTATATCTGTTGTGTTTTAACAGAAGATCATGTGAGAAAATGATGTTCTACCTGAGGAAATTGTACTGAGACCTCCGCTAAACAAGGCACCGAGATAGAAACCAGCAATACCAGGTATATCTTTCAGTGCATGGAGGACAAAATATGGTGGAAGCTGGCTTCTGTTGATGATCAGTCCTGCCTAAAATGAGAGATGTTCATGCACTATAAAAATCTTATTATGCCTTGTAGTAGCAAGTAATAACAACTACAATTCAAAAATAAAATCAAATAAGTTTGTCAACTTCTAAATTGAGATAAGGTGATTTGGACTTGCAGGTATATCAGAAAATATTGAGTGGAACAGTAAGAAGACAAACAAACAAACAAAACATATGAGAAATTACTTTCTTGACACATATAAAAAGTCCAAAAACAGATGAAGATAAGGCCGCCTCCTCAGAATGTTGCAAGCGAGGTCACCACGGCAGCTAACTGACAGGGCAGCAGAGAAGATAATCAATGTTTCTGTCAGATATTAAGCAGTCATTCAATATTTAATAATGGGATGGTTCATTCTTTTTTTTTCAATCATCCAATCTAGACGCTTTTTTTTACTTCTACAAGCAATTTTGCCAATAATTTCCTATAATGTGTTTCAAAACACATGAGACAATTACTTTTCCATATCTGGACCAAGAGAACAGCAGAAATCTTGACTTCCCAGTTCACTGTTAACGGAACTTTAAAAAATCGTAGCAATAGCCAACTTGACGAACTTACCTCGAAAGGATCACATCGAATATACATAAAATAAGCATAGATAGAAATGCCACAGGCAAGCACAAGACTCCCGTACACAATCAATATTGGTATATTTAGAAGAAGAGATCGTTTGGCGTCTTTCAAAGTCCTCACAGAACTAATGCGTTGGATTGTGGATTGGTTGAAGACATTGACCAGCCTGTGGAAATAACACTGCAGTTGCATTCTATGTCATGATACATGTCATCGTATTTCCGTCAACTGCATAAGAATGGCCAACGAAATCCTTTGTAACAACATGTTAGTACGATATCATAATGCGATTTGTTTATCCTGAAGTTTAACACATTACAAAATTCATTACTGAAACTTAACATTAATTTAAACTATACTTACATCATAGATGAATGGAGCTGGTGTATAGAAGGTCAGCTGGTAGATATAGACAAACTGACATAGAGTTCAGATTGATAAATGTCCTAACTGCTCAGTAAGTGACATTAAAAATTAATTAGAGAAATTAAATGACTTTCCGAAGAACATACCACATGAAATTCCCGCCTATGATGGTCCCCCACCAACCGTGCCGTATCCTAGGATCGGGACTAAATTCACTGAAATCAATTCTTCCTCCAGCTTTAGCAATGCTCAAGACAGTTGTTGCACCCCCGACGGTAATACTTCCTACAGAGTGAAATAAACAGATTTGAGATAAGACATTTTTAAAACCAACTTGAAAAACTTTTTACACTTGAAGCAAAAAGGCAGCAAAGGTTTTCACAAGGGTTGTATTTTGTTGGAACAAGAATATCATCTTGTGTGAAGACGCCATCACGCGATATTACTGTGTATAGGCCTACTTATTTCTAACCCTAAGTCAGCTCCAGAAATATGCGAGTATTCATTCTTTAATAATCGTTCCGTACATTTCATTTACTTCTTCAGTGTAAACTGAATTAAACAGTTATCAATCAGCAAACTTTTGATGCACCATCATCTGATCGGCCGAACCGTACTGGGTTCGTTGTAAGACTTCTAGGTATTTGAACTGTTAGGGAACTGTTTAGGACAAGTTCGAAAACACAGTTACCTCTCTTGACACCTCTGATAGGCGACGTTTAAACAACAACCAAAAAAAGTTCTATTAATCAACACTACATCACGTATTTTGATGCACAAAATAAACATTTTGTCCCAAAAATATAGATCTGACATTTTTTTTTTTCACTTTCGACAGAAATGTAACAGTTCAAATACTGTTTGAATTTTATTCCAGATATAAATCTAATTTGCAAGTTGACACTGTATCTAATCAAAGCTACTAGATACACTATGATGGGATAGCTGGCGCATTTTTGCGTGCACGGATTTCGCTCCGCCATCTTGTAGGAATATGCTGAAGTCATGAATAATGGCGTATTTCACAAAGCTGATATAAAGAAAATATTGAATTGTGTTCACTGCTCAGACATTACTCTAGGACTTGACTGAAGTAGTCTACTATAGAAAAACTCTGGCCATTTTTGGTTTTTGTTTTTGTGGTAGCACTTTAACAAACCCAAATAATTAATCTATCATTTTACCAAGCCCTTTCTTGTCATACGTTCCCGTCAGCTCAGTGCGCAAACTGCCTACATGCTTTTTTTTTTTTTTAGAGGCGCAAAGAATGGACTGTTCTATATTATCGTATCCAGTATCTTTCAGTTAATGGTGTCATACCTTTAATGATGATCATTATAACCCCAGCAAACATAACGAAGGTCTGAAAAGCATCTGTCCACAGCACACTCTTAATTCCACCCATGGCAGTGTAAATTGTACCAATTACTCCCACTATGGCCACAGACATCCAAAGAGGAAATCCAGCCGCTGCCTGTAAGGAAAGACACATAACGCTTGCCCTATCGTGAAACAACAGAGAAATCTACTCACACAACTGCCATTTTTATTTATTATTATTTTGGGGGGGGGGGGGGATATTTTCTTAAGGAATTGGTTTTTTTTTTTTTAAAGGGTGTCACTGTTTTGAATGTTTATTTATATTTATTACCAAAATGAAATGTAAGGTTTAGGTAGCTCTTCAAGGAAAACCTTTTCTTTTCTTTTTATTCTACCATGTAAACTTACGAGCAGTTTGCATGTGTGCAGGTTTATGATATAGCCAGCTATAATAATATGCACATCACTTTCACTAAACGTTCATAGATGTTAATTTTATTCTTTCGTACATTTTATACACCCTAAACAATGGCATGATTTACAAATCGTTATGGTATTACATACCTGTAAACCAAGAGCCGGAGTAAGGAGGGCAATAGCCATGTAACAGATAGTTTGTAACATCCCGGTCACCACGCCCAAGAAACGCACCAGTGAAGATTCGAACCGCAAATTCAAGTATTCATAAGCACTAGTCACGTGGAGTGAGTAGAATAGAGGAACCATAGTAAAATTTCCAATAATGTAGCTCAAGCAGAACCCTAAGTTGAGAGTGACAAACAGTCCACCGTATGTAGGCTATACACATCAGTAGGTGCACCCATAAGTGATATAGCGGACTGAAAACAACAAGTGAAATAACATTAAAGATGTACTGTATACTGACAACAGCACAGTATTATTACATGTATAACACTAATGAAAATGTTAAAGCAATTCATTTCGCTGTGTTGAAACTCATCCAAGTTGCTGTTAGCCATAGTACCAGTACCAAAATTTTGCATTAAATTTCTCAAAAAAAGCTGAAATCCTTGCCATTGGTTATTTCATGTTTCAGTCCTGGAAAACACACATAATTTCAATCTCACATGATGCAGCACTGGACCGTGGCTGGGGAAGAATAATCTAATGTAATAAAAAGACAACTCCAAACTGGTGTCACGCGTGGAGGGGCGGAGGTCTCATCTCCGCACCGATTCACTTGAAATTTTTAATATGATTTACTTTTAGACTGAAGAAGATTCTTTGAAAGTTTAGCGACGCCAAGTGTTGTCTGAGAAGTTTTAGGAAAGCAATTATCCGAAAATTTTGTTTTCCAGTAGTCCATATTTTCAACAACAAAAAAATGAACACAATGCTCAATGCGAATGAGCACAAAACATGTCAAGAATATTGCCCTTTCTTTCACCCTCTGCGTAAAGATTACTTTTGCAACATCCCTGTCATTAATCGTTGAGGTGGTAGGCATGGGGGTTGGGGATGAGATCGGCAGATGGACGGCACTGTGAGAGGGTGCAAACACTGCGAGATACTCTTGCGTATGTTGGCATGCCACTCGTCGAAAAGCATTAACGGTTTGTTAAGTCAAGCATTCACTTTGGAACCGCCATTTAAATAAGAAAAATGTATGACACTGAAAGGGAACGGCTCGCATTTTAATGGCAGTTTTTACCTCGGCGCTGTCAAGATAGTAAAAGGTGCTACAAATATTCAAAAAAGGAATTTATGAAAACAAATATAATTATATCTGTTTACTTAACACCCTGAAGTTCAGGGACACTACCTGGCAATCTCGGTACATGGTTTATACCAAACAAAAATTTTGTATTGGTTCCATTTGGTCTTCAAATGAAATGGTGCCTTTTATCTGCCACTGTTGGCAGATTGAGATACATGGATTTATTTGAAAAACAAATTCATGTATTTATAATCACATCATTATTTTCCATTCAGACTTTTTTTCAAATTCCAACATCGATATACTTACAGTCTTTTGCCATTGCAGATGATTATTAAATTTGTGATATTCTCGACACTCACCATGTAAGTAGCAAACAGTGACAAGGTAACAGGCAACAGGGCCATGCGTCTACCTCCCAGCAAATACTCATCTCTGGTAGCGCGTTTAGAATCTTTCACAGCAAAGAGAATGCCTATACCCAAAGGGATGAGCAACATTATCCCAACTACCACGTAATCAGCGATCTGCAGCAGAGATTTGTCTGTCATCTTGATTTAATGTAAATATATACTAGAAACATTACAGACTGGAAAATGACCAGGTACCGGAAAGCTTTTACCTGTTTTATACACAAGTGCCTTTTTTTTTTTTTAATTATATTTTTTTTTGTCATGCTAATTATTTTAAACTGGCTATTGGAATAATTGCCATCGAGAGGGCGTCAAGGCGTTACGAATGCGACACGCACAGAGTTCGTTAACCACATTATGCCCAAGAGATCGGTCACGCCCGTGAGGTAGACAAGGTTATGTCAATTTCTTACGGGCATATCTAGAACTGTCATTTTTTTTTTCTTCAGATTTTTGGTTCAGTCTTCTTGTTCTTTGTTATTACTACAGGACTTTTTTTTTTTTCTTATGTTTTGGCCGCTATTTAACGTCGACCTACTGTTCCTGTAATATCATAAAAACCACAGATGTTTGTCATCGCAAGGATTTAACCTTTTTTTTTTTTTTTATGTCGCTGTTCGCAGCCCATCTGTCTTCACATTTAGTACATGACCTTATTTCTTTCTAGGCCTATCTCTTGACCTCGTTTCATGTCATGACTATCATTTCTCTCCAGCGCCTTTCCCTGTAGCACTGGTCTTGATTTTTCAAATATTAATAAAATTCAATCATAATATACCTAGGCCCCTATATGTACGCGTGTGCGCATGCATATGTCTTCGATCTCTGACAGCCTGCCCTTGGTTGTTCTAATGCCTGAACAGAACTTTCCAGCAACGTACGTTGTAGGCCTTTTTTTTTTTCAGGTATCAAATAACAGAGCAGTACGTTAGTCTTGATGCCGTTCCATAGGATTTCTTGGGGAAAGCGAGAGGGGGAGAGGGTAGCGGCTATTTGGGCTATATAACCACAATATGCGCAGCTAGCTTTTTCTCTGACCAACCTGTGCCCAATTTCAGAAAAATAAAATACTACCGTGACCATGTCACAAGGAAAATGTCACTCTCGACAACTCACCAAACCTAACATTTGGTAACCCTGTCTCTCTCTCTCCCTCTTCCCTTCTCTAAGTATCGCAAGGTAAAATACTTTTTTTTTCACCAAAATGAATGTCTGACCTTTTGTTTCCTGTGCACTTTTTTGGTTGTTGTTGTTGTTGTTGTTGTTGTTAATTTAAAAAAGAAAAAAAAAAGAACAATTAGGGGCAGATGTCAAGGAGAGAATAACAAAAAAACAAACAAAACTTGAGAAAATGAGAGAAAGAAAGAAACGCTAGACAAAGGTAGAAAATTAGAAAGAAGGAGAGCAAACGATGGACATATTAACACCAGAAAGAAGAACAAACACAAAATAAAGACATATCACGGACGAATGGACAGAAGCTTTAAAAGGAGTATTAGAGAAAAAAAAATCCATCTAAATTCCCAAAGCAGACTGGATTTTTGTGGCATGTGTGAGTGTGAGTGCCTGCGTGCGTACGTGTTATCGCTTGCACCTCTTTCCGTGGTGTGGGTTCACCACCAACTCTCACTCCTAGTTAGTGGCACACACAGGCTAATAAAATACCCAGACTGGATGAGCCCATTGTGTGACGACGCAAAACAGCGAAAGGTCCGCCATTTTAGGTCTACGGTTGCGACCGACGCATCAGCATAGCTACAATGCAGCGGTCGCTAAAAGTCCACACGGTCATCATTTATAACAATAAAAAAAAGCAGCTGTAGACAATAAAATGAAAGGATAGGCAAGTTAATGCATTATTAATACATGTACAACCACTCTTGACAAATAAATAGAAATTTAATTCTACTGCAGATAGAACTAGAATCGGAATTTCCCGAGCGGCGGCCATGTTGGTTATACGGCCGCATCTCATTAACATACGTAAAAACCGACACAGCCCGAAGCTTGTGTTTCCAGTCTGGTTGATTTATTAGTCTGTGGTGGCACACAAAAATAACGTGTCATGTGATACATTTATTGAAGATTATGTCCTCAGCACTCATTGTCCGCGTCTGCTGACCAGTGTGTGTGTGTGTGTGTGTGTCTTCAAAGCATGCAAAAAACAGACTGTTGTTAAGGGACCGTGGTTAATATACTGAGTTGTGTTCACTAGACATCTACAGCTTACAGTGTTAAAGACCACAAATTCTTTGTGTGCCAATCACTGATATATCGGTTCTTCCGCTGGTGATGTTTATGCCAATCACCGATGTATCGGTGTTGAAGAATGCTAGACTATTTTGTTTCGGGAAGAAAGAAAGTCGACTTTCTATTAATAAATGTAGCTGCTATAGTTAGTCTTCATTCATCTCTCCGTTATTTTCTTCCTGTATCGGCAAACGTGGAAAAATTCATGGCACACAAAGGGTTAAGTTGGATCTCTTCACTGGTGAGTCAAACACTCTTACCATTGGACAACTAAGCCAACTCCAAGATTTGTCACATACAGTGCCAAGAATAGAACCAAAGACTGCCAAGGAAAGATAGGGGGAGAAAACTGAAGCCAGTAATTCCTTTTAAAATCAAGCGATTGCATTTTATATAGATAGAAAAAAAAACCCAGAATGAAGGGAAACGGGCAGAAAAGAAAGAGTGAATAAACAAGAAGAAACAAGAAGAAGAAGAAAGGGTAATGGGACAAAACAAAAACTCCATGTTATATAATAGGCACACAAAAATTGAACGGAAAGAACAATTGAACACTGAACCAGCACATTCAAATTTGACCACTGATTTTCTATTTTAAATTCTTAGCAAAAATTACAATAATCATGATACTCTTATGTATGTATTATTCTACTTTCAAATTACAAGGCAAGGCTAATGTTAATTAAATATCAAACCTTGTGTAAATCCTCTATCTTTTCAAATGACTATAACCTCATTTTCCTTCATCCACTAGTGAACATTTGAACACTCAGCTTTCATTCTCAATCTCATAATCCCCATACAATTGTTTCTAAGCCCTTTCTTTTTGCCAGCTCATCCTAAATTGTTTCAACAAGCAGGACAGGACATGATCACAAACATAAAATGATAATAGCATTCTGGACACTGCTCTCTAACTAGTCAATAGCTGATATCCAAATTTAATATCATTTACAGAAAGAACATGAACTATTATTAAGCAGCGGCACAAAATGTTCTATCACAGACACTTCTGAATAATATGGACTGAGTGGTGAGTTTTAACATTAAAATGGTCTAGAATAAGATTTGGTGAATTTTAACACTGGAATGTTACTTGTCAAGAATAAGCTTTGGTGAATTTTAACTTTAGAATGTTACTTGAATAGTATTATGTTCTGATTGCCAATAAAAATTGTACTATGAATTGCACGCTACACTCAGTACACTATCAGCTGTGAAATAAGAACATATCACAAATGTCAAACTTGTGAAATATTTTAACAAAAAGGAACATCTTAGGGTGGGTCTACAGGCCTACCTGATGATATTTCAACTAAAAATTGTAAAGCTATACACATATACTGGACAATATGAACGCCTCAAAAGCAACTTCATCTCATTTTGTGAGCTGCAGTCTTTGCCATGTTTGTCAGAAATTCTTTCCTCACATAAATTGTATCATGACGACCCGATAGATCGGTAACATTCTTCCATTTGTGATGTAATTGGGATGACAGTGTGAGAAACAGTGTCCTTCTCAAGAAAAAATTTGTAATCATGCACTTTTGCATCAGTTTTACTATATATATATATGGCCTTTAGCGTCTTTACAGACGGTCTTAGCAGCTAGAATATTCACTTTCACTTTGACTGACAGCTTCTCTCGTGGCTTATTCTACCAATGTTTGACCCGAGAGTGCGATGGCAGTGATTGCAGGTCAGTCTTTTGGGTTCACTTTGGCGAGTGTTTTCATTCCGCCTCTGTCGTTTTGTCAGGTATGTTTCTTTTGCCTTGAAGTCTATTGCGAGCGTGCCACTGCGCAATTTTTGTCTCCATCTGCTTCGATCATTTGCAAGGTTCTCCCATTCATTGGGGTCGATGTTGAATGCTTTCATCGTGACCTTGCAAGTGTCTTTGAATCGCAGATGTGGCCTACCTCTGGGTCGGTTGCCAGTAGCAAGTTCCCCGTAGAGAATTTGTCTGGGGATGCGATCATTTTCCATACGGTGGAGATGTCCAAGCCACCGCAGTCTTTTTTTGCCTAGGAGAGCCTGAGTTGATGGAATGTTGGCTCGGCTCAGAACTTCGATATTTGAGATCCTGTCTTGCCACTTGATCTTGAGAATTTTGCGTAGGCAGCGCAGGTGGAAGGAGTTGAGGGATCTTTCATGTTTGGAGTAGGTGGTCCATGTCTCTGAGCCATACAGCAGGGTGCTTAGGACGCAAGTTTGGTACACGAGTACCTTTGTTTTGATGGTCAGCTTGCTATTGTTCCACACCCTTTTTGAGAGTTTGCCAAAAGCTGTGGCCGCCTTTCCTATTCTGGCATTTATTTCAGTTGTTATGTCTGTGCTACCACTGATGGTTGAGCCTAGGTAGCAGAATTTTCCCACTTGCTCCAGAGGAGAGCCATTCAGCATGATTGGGTTGGGGTTTCTCAAGCCTTGTGTCAAAACTACAGTTTTTGAGACACTGATCTTTAGCATGAATTTGTCACAGGCTTTGGCAAGGCTATTGATGAGAGCCTGGAGCGTGGTTTCATCGTGGGCCACGATTGCAGCATCATCTGCGAAGAGGAGCTCTTGTAACATAAAATGCTCTGTACGAGATTTTGCTTTTAGTCTGGCAACATTAAAAATGGAGCCGTCCACTCTGGTGTTAATAAGTACTCCACCTGAACATTGACCAAAGGCATTCTTGAGTAGGGCTGCAAAATATATACCAAATAAGGTAGGAGCAAGAACACATCCCTGCTTCACACCGCTGTTTACAGCAAATGAATTGGATGTGCAGCCCTCAAAGTTGACACATGCCCTCATGTCAGTGTGGAAGGATGCAATAAGTTTTAGCAATGTTGGTGGACAGCCTATGGATTTAAGGACTGCATACAGGCCAGATCGGCTTACGGTGTCGAAAGCCTTTGTTAGGTCCACAAAGTTTATTGTTAGTTTTTTTCACTTGAAAAAGGCGGAAGCCGAAAATTTTGTGTATTTTCTGTCTTCTCTTTAGTTTGCTTTGTATTGTTTGGGTTTTATTTCTCACGCGGGGTTTTGCAACATACAACCTTTTCTTTTTGCCCAATTTTGACTTTGCTTATAGCCCTGCTGCGACCCCACAGTTTTTCTGTGGTTTTTATGATATTCCATAATAAACATGTCATTAATTCCATAATGAGCCATTCTCTGACCTTTCAATTTCATTCTCCACGACATACATTATCAATTAATATCAGGCCAATGTTATTGTTCACTGACACAAAATCATTAACCATTGGTGATGAAATTTCAAACTGCTGCATAAGATAATTATAACTCTGATGACGATATAATCATATTGTACAAATAACACAGAAAAGTGCATTTGTATGTAAAGTATTAGCATATGACAATGAAACAATTTCTTGTATATAAGTGCATTGGATCCCAGCTTGAAACAGGTTATCAAAATTGTGAATTGTGTTATGCATTACTAGATACTGACATTAACTCTTCCAAAAACACAAATTTCAGTTTATGTGAATGATTTTGTCATACACCAAAACTGGCTGAGTCATTCTCCAGATCTCATCATTAATTCATCATCATGATCCCCTTGACAAACATCATATTTAATGATATGACAAGCCTGATGAAACCACCTTAACCCTTTCAGTGTCAGGACCTCCACAGCAATCGCCAACATTTTCTTAAATATATGTGCCCAGACCACTCTAGCGGTCAATCTGGTGTAGGTTGAATCTTTGATCAAGCATTATGCAAATGCGAATGAGGGCGCTATAATTTCTTTTTCATGAGTTTCATGTAATATAATTTGCCATCATGTCCCTGGGCTGTGACACCGCAAAGGTTAACCTCATGATTACAAAGCAGTTGTGTTGGTAGAATGTGACAATAATGTTGTCAAAATGTTATCAAATGCGATGGAAAGTAATTGAAGAAGTTAATGCTACACCATGCCTGCACTCTAAAAACAAACACTAAGGTAGTGTAGAAAAAGATCAGCCAGTGTACTGTCCTCAACGCCCAGCACATTAATCAGGGACTGTTATCATTTGAGTGATGAACCTTGAAACAGCTTAGTCTTCGGTCTTTCCAAATACAAAAAGCTTTTTTTGCTCAATATCTCAATTTCAGCTCTATATGACTTTGCACAATGTAAAACTAAGCCCCTCAATGACAGCTTCATTATTTCCTGGGCAGTGTTGATGAAGTCACAGGGCATTTTTTTCCAGTAATATAGACGTAAGAGGACACAGATAGGACCAATAAGGACTTCATGGCAAAAACAACTACAATGAAAATACAGATAAAATAGCTGCCCACTTCAGTAATCAAATATTATTTGCTATAACACCAACTGTTTTGTACGAAAGATTTGTGACCAAGATGCTGATTCTCTTGAGCAAGATGAATGATGCTGCAATTTGTAAAACCTGAGTTCTACACACCACAGAAAAAAAAAAATTCATTTCCAGAACTCTTTTACTTGTCCAGATTTTTGCTTGAACTGCAGACATTCATAACATAAAAGAAAAACTGGATTGCAACAATGATAAATACTGCTGGTAATTTGCCTGATTTCCGAAGTCAAATATCAACCTCTGCAATAACATCACTAACTCCACATTAAAGGCTGTTTAAGCACAGAATTCACACCAATAATTACTGCACTATGCAGGGAAACAGTTAAAGTTTTAAAAAGTGTTGGAAAAATATCCCAAATAAAGGAAAAATTGTCAGATCCGACTTGCTGGCAAATGGGTACAAAACAGCCTCCAGTTGCCACTAGGAGTCACAAACAGATGTCTGAGTTTAAAGTAAATATTAATGAAAAAAAATTTCCAGGTTTTTTTTGTTTGTTAGTTTGTTTGTTTGTCACATCTATCTTGCCAAAAACCGTACACAATTTGAACAAGCTATTCCCACGCTTACCACAACTGAATACTACTACTCATTCTCTCCGTGACAAGAGAAGACTTATAAAAATAAAATATGACTGAGTGCAAAATGAAGCAGTGCTGAGCCAATCAAACACACTATATTAATTTTAAACATCTCTCAAGTTCTCTTCATTTTCCAATAGTTGTAACCATAGCTGCCCATGCTAGTTTGGACAAGGATTGTAGAAGTACATGTATATTCCAATAGTTTCTTCTTTCCTTATGTACTAATATGAACCTTGCAGCTCCTGGGTGGCACATCTCTAATCTATTTTCTTTTTAAATCATACTTAGAGCTTTACTGGGCAACAATAAAAATTTGATGCATTATTGAAAGAAATACTTGAAACAGTTTGATTTCTTTTTACATCCCCCCCCCCCCCCCCCCCCCCCAAATAAGAAGTGCTACGAAGTCTGTCAAAAAACAAGTGACATTTAAATAATGGAATGGAATGGCATATAAATTATACACTGTTGTAATTTAAGCTGTATATTTACATGTTATTTAACAAACAGCAAAGTTTATTCTATCCGTATTCCTTTTCAGTTTGTTGAATGAAAGGTGCAAAACTAAACAGACTAACTATTACACAGTGATGAAAAGTTATTTAACTCTGTCTGTCCTGATCAACGCATGGTGCATTAATTGCCGATCCCCAAGATGCTCAACTAATGCACCATGCGTTGATTGTCAATTTTGTAATTTCACCTCTTGTATGTGAAAAACCCTGGCCACAGTAGCAGACACACCAAATCACACAGAATTGTACATAACATAAAACTACTGCCTTTATCCATCAGTATGTTGAAACATGAACAACATGAACTTTATGTATGTTTTACCCTTGTTTTTATTATTTGAAAATGTACACCTTAGTCGACTTACAGCTCAGGCAAAAAGATGGATAGAACATTTTAACAGCCTCTTGAACAGACCTCCACCAAGCAACCCACCCGACATTCTACCCGCAAGAAATGATTTACCGATCAGTTGCGACCCTCCGACTAAAGCAGAGATTAATGATGCCATAAAGCAGTTAAATCGAGGCAAGGCAGCTGGACCAGACCAGATCCCACCAGAGGCGCTGAAGGCAGATGCTGCTGGGGCTGCAGAGGGTCTGCACTCACTATTCTCGAGGATTTGGATCGGAGGCAAGTTTCCAAAGGACTGGAAGGAAGGACACCTCGTGAAGCTCCCAAAAAAAGGGGACCTCAGCAATTGTAGTAACTACAGAGGAATCACACTTCTCTCCATCCCAGGAAAGGTTTTCAATCGGATTATTCTCAAGCGAATACAGAATGCAACAGACCAAAAACTTCGCGAGGAGCAAGCTGGTTTCAGGAGTAATCGATCAACCACCGACCAGATCGCCACGCTGAGAATCATAGTAGAGCAGTCGCTAGAGTGGAACTCCCAACTGATAGTGAACTTCCTTGACTACGAGAAGGCCTTTGATAGCATCGATAGAGAAACACTGTGGAGAATATTGAGACATTATGGAATCCCAGAGAAGATGGTGAATCTTATCAAGAGCATGTACGAGGGGACAAGTTGCAGAGTCGTACATGATGGTGAGCTTACTGACAGCTTTGATATCAAGACTGGTGTTAGGCAGGGTTGTTTGCTGTCCCCATTTCTGTTTATCCTGGTGATTGATTGGCTTATGAAAGAAACCACCAGTGGAGGAAGAAATGGCATACAATGGACCCCATGGACACAGCTGGACGATCTAGATTTTGCAGATGACTTGGCACTATTGTCGCACACACACGACCAGATGCAAGCAAAGACTACAGCTCTAAACAAAATTTCAGAATCTATTGGATTGAGGATACATCCTGCGAAGTCGAAGGTCCTAAAAATTGTTGCACCCCTAAGCGAACAAGTCACAGTAGGAGATCAACCACTGGAAGATGTAGAGTCCTTCTGCTATCTTGGTAGTATCATTGACAATAAGGGAGGAACAGAGGCAGAAGTCAAAGCACGAATTGGAAAGGCACAGGCAGCTTTCATATCCTTAAGCAAGATTTGGAGAACCAAGGATATATCTCTAAAAACAAAGCTGAGGATATTCAACTCGAACGTGAAGTCAGTCCTGTTGTATGGATGTGAGACTTGGAATGCGTCTCAGGCCTGCATAAAGAGAATCCAAGTTTTCATCAACAGATGTTTGAGGAAGCTACTTAAGATCAGATGGACAGACAAGGTCAGCAATGAAATTGTATGGAAAAGAACAAGACAGAGCCCAGTCAGAGAGGAAATTGGTAGGAGGCGATGGAGATGGATCGGCCACACTCTCAGGAGGCCAGGAAACAGCATCACGAAGAAGGTATTGGACTGGAATCCCCAGGGCAAGAGATCAAGAGGAAGGCCGCGCGGAACGTGGAGAAGAGCCAGAGAAAATGATGTGCAACGAAGCGGAAAGACTTGGAATAATGTAAAGAGGCTGGCCCATGATAGAGAGGGATGGAAGGTGTTTGTTGGTGGCCTATACCCTGATCCAGGGTGAGAAAGGCAATGATGATGATGATGATGAGTCGACTTACGCTCTGTGTTGTGTCCCTTGGGCATCTGGTGCTAAATGGCCTGGGACAGAAAGAGTGAAGGTGACAGAACAAAAGACATAAATTCTTCATCTGGAGGTACCATCAAATACATAAAGAAAAAGTGTAAAGTTTATCTGCACTAACCAAATATATTAACTACAACAGTTTTTCAACAAAAATCTAACATCAACCAAAGTTAAGTCTTCCCTTGCAAAATGGCAATCTCATCCATCAAGTTTTTTCTTGCTTGTTCCTCATATTCTTGTCGTAATTCCTCTGAAGCAAAGAGTGAAGGTGAATTCAGCAATGTCTGCAAAACCTAAATGTGAAAACATAACATAATGAAAGTTAGAAAACCATACACACAATCTTTTGTTGTAGTTATTCACAAATTTGTGCCCCTCTGTGGAAAACTACAATTTTGCAGCCCTTGACTGAATGTATTGAAAGTTGATAGGTGGACAACTCGTCCTCATGACATTCAAAAAATATATTTTGTCCTCTAAAAACTCATGTTATTTCATTTTTTGCTTCTTTAAATTATATAAAAAAGCCTTCAAGCTTTCAGGATAAAAAGTTAATAGTCTAACAAACATAAAGTGGCCATTTCCATTCAAAAACTGCACACTTTGGCTCAGGGACAATAAAACTACATTTGCACAGGAAATGTTCGTTTCAAATTGGACAATAATTGACATTCGCGATTCGCTGCATCAAGTCAGCAACACTGAATATAGAAATGATGTAAACTAGTAATGGTGCGTTAATGGTAAAACTGAATGTTTAAGACCCATTAGTTGTATTATCTCAAAGAAATTTGCGGCTTTGAAAAATTCACTTGTCGGTGGGTGTACCCATTAGAAAATCTTGCTTTGGCCCATTGTAAAGCATTACAGTTTGAATAATAATTAAAAAAATTATAGAATGGATTTTCTTATTTGTCAGCTAATGCAAACCAGTCTCTTAAGTATCGACCTATTGTGTTTATTCAAGTTTCATGCAATTTTATTTATATGATGTAAAATTATAATGATCATTCTTGCTCCACGCTCATGGGAGGCTGTTTTTGACATGCTTTAAGTCTGGTGCAATTATTTCTTGACCTAGAAAAGGACCTTGGCACACATGACACTTTCAGCAAGACTGTAGGCCACTAATGGAAACTTTCTAGATCTGAGAGAAGGAGAAAGAAGGGTGGGAGCACAGGTTTATCAAAGTTAATGCTAGATATCTCGTCTAGTATTTAAAAAAAAAAAACCCAAAAAACATAAGTCAACTCACCTTTGTCCTCCCATTCTTATATGATAAGTCATCCAGGTGGATGTATTCTTTCCTAATCTGTTCTGCATATTTCTTGTACACTGTGATGAAGGACATTGAAACTCATTTTATGACAGCAAGATGTTACAAAAATTTACATACAATACTTGTCACAAACCCATAACAAACCTAAGAAAGACTATTCAACACTGAAAACTTCAGCATCAGAATATTACATTATTTCCACAGTCTCATTTAAAAAAAATTCATTCTCAGATATCTTTTTTATTAATTTCTTGTTTGACCTGCCAATGGATTTGATATAGGAAAGTAAGTAATTTATTCCATTTTTAATTCTTTTAGAATTTATTGGGTAGTTCTTTGGTTTCGTTTTTATTGGTGATTGTTTGTTTCTAACATCCTGCTTTTCCTACACAACTCTGTTCTTTTTTCCACCCCATTTTAACTTTGTGCCAAGCTATAGTCCAGTCCCATAGATTTTCTGTGTTTTTATGAAAATATTTTGTTAAGCTCATACAAAACTTCCAGCACCTAAACTCATTAGAAAGAAAAAAGCCACAAAATATTTACACCAGTGTCATAAACTCCCACAAAATTAAACACAACTTTCAGCCTCCTAATCAATATCATCAAAATCAGAAGAAAAAATGTCCCAGTCCCACACATCAAATGTTCAATAGTATTAAAAAGAGCTGTGCCTCGTAAGTAACCTCTCTTGTACGCTTACCTTCCACATTTTGTCCCAGGATCGCTAAATCAAAGTCCAAGAACAAACTGAGATCCAGATCATCTTGTACATCATCAACTGAGTGGGAAATTGTAGCCTCTATCATTTTTGATACCTGATCTACCGTCTCCCTTGACTAGAAACAAAAAATATGTAATATATATTTACACTACTTAGACCCACACAATCAATGGGAAAGTTGTACAAGTATTGTGAATTTGCAGGCATTCCCACATGCAAAAACAGCAAACATTTGAACCATAATAAAAACTTCCTGGCGACAAAGGAAAAATGCATCTTAAAAATTTATCAAAGCTTCAAACCCCTTCGACTGCACTTTGAACGTGCACCATACATCCTAAAATTGATAGTGCAAGTGCACTGTCTCTATGTACAATGTATGTCCTACTACAACCATGTAACCTGAACATTCATGCACTTTAAATTTTTGTTTTCAGCATACAGCTGGGAAAACATGTAGCAGTGAAGGGATAATTTAGCATGAAAGTCACAAAATATACATTCCAGTAGGTAGTCCAAACTGATTTTTACTTTTTATCACAACTCACCACTGATTGTCCAGTCTGATGGTGCTTGCTTTTCAAAGAATTTTGATACCAAATTTGTCATTCTGGCTTAAAGGATTTGAAATTTATGGCATTTTCAAAAGTAAAAAAACACCTCGAATTTGCTGCCTTTTGCAAATTGCACAATAGTCCAACTTTGACCGCCCATAAAATGACTGTTTATTGAGTCATAGCATTAAAAATTATCAGCTTCCTAGTCAAGGGGGTGTACATTATGCTCAATTTTTTTCAAGAGGTACAAATACAGTACAAGCATCTCATTTTACTTTTTTTAGTCATCAAACTTCATCCGACGTCAATTCTGTGTGAACTCACATAAGGGAGACAAAAATAATGTTTTTCATTTTTTTTAAATTAAAAAGGAGGTCAACCGTGTCGCCATTGACTTAGCACTGAGTGTCAGAAAAAGGTGACAAATAAGCAATGGGTGGGTCTATAAAAACAGTCGGCGCGTTGTGCCGAAACATGCCCTAAGTCTAATTTTGGCACACCCTGAAAATGCAAAGGACCCTGAAAATGCAAAGGCTGAGGTTCATTTGCGTATAATTTTGATCCTGATCTATTAAAGTTTCCGCCAGTTTCTCGATCAACAAACTCTTCAACAAACGATTTTTAAAGGAATTTCAACTTAAAACAGGATGAAAAATACATTGAATTAAACCTCATTTATCTGGCTTTCTGTGTATTATTTTCAAACACGTGCACTACATCGGCGCGAGACTCCACGATCCTTTGTTGTGAGGGGGTCAAATTGGTATGTGCGGCTCAGGGTGAAAATGGCAAGACTGTGTCTTGTTCAAGCAATAAAAACACATGGCTACACATATTAAACAATACAAAAGATAATATATTTTGACAGGAAGAATTGAACTTTATTTTGATGTAGGATACATGCCGTTTTACATAAACACACAGCAGTAGTATCCTTGTAATGCTGGCCTAAAATTATGCCAAAACGGGATTTTGCACCTTCAGTGGGGCAGTTTGGACTACCTAATTCCAGCGCTTGCTGTTTCCACAAAAAATGAATGATTCTGTTGATGTGTTCACTTTGAACTGTCAACTCATTTCTGTTCCTAGATCAGGGTGCACTGAGACTATCAAGTAGGATCCATGACATCCTCTTTGAAGTTTCAGTACTTTTGTTGGAAGTAGCAACTAAGTGGGCAAGGGTAGCCTAGTGAGTATCAAATTGGACATTCACATCACAATGGATCCAGATCCCAAGGTGTCACGAGCGGGTGAGCTGGGATCAGTAGTTACGGGGGAAGGGGGTAGAGTAAAGTTAACCCACGGCCCACGGGGAATGAAAAGCGTGCATGTTGTGAGTGGGGGGGTCTGCATGAGGCGAGAGCGCTGTACTACTATCACTGCAAGTTAGAAGGTCCCAGGGGACAGACGTGAGTGAGAACAGTCGGGAGATTGTGACAGTGTTTTCCAGTGATGACTGGTAGGTGGAACGATGATTGATAATTATGATTGATGTATTATATTCGTCTACGACCATGATGTAAATAAGTATATGTGAGGAATGTGGAAGTCCTTGATACTGTATATAGCAATGTGCGCCATGAGCGATAGATGGAAGTTAGCTTCATGGATTTGTAGCGAGAGTGAGTAGGGTGTAATATGGTGGAGGTGTTACCGTAAGATGTTTGGTGAGTGAAATGTGAACTATTGTGTGTACGCTTCATGAGTTGTAATGAGGGGTGAAGTGATTAGAAATGGTATGGTATTATACCAATGTAATGTTATTTTTGTAGGTGCCGAGGTCGGGCCGAAGAGCGCCGCCTACGGTGAGCACAGGGGATAGGCCAGCATAGGGCCGAAGGCCACCCATAGGCCAGGAGTGAAGCTGTCGGTGCAGGACAGTAGAGGCACATGAGTCGTGGCAGTCTGGCCACAGACAGGGATGTATATATGATTGTGAATGTGCTATTAAGATGTACTACTGTGACATGGATGTATTACTGTGCGAATGAGATATTCATGTGAATTGAAGTATTAACGTGCTATGGCCACGTGAGGTGTATAGGAGGCTAAGGTGTATTGCCATAGGGAGGCGCTATTGAGAGACTGTGGTGTGAAAGAATACTAGTGTGTCATTAAGACCCTGAGTGGAGAGGCTGAGGCCGAGGTGCCTTTAGAAGTAATTACCGGGTAGTGGACCCGAGGAAGTGTGCTTACGGCAGAAGGCCGTGGACGGCAGTTAACTTGAAGAATATAATGTATGTATGTAATTGCACTGTTATCCTTATCTTTATATTTATGTTTAATAAATGTGTGAGTCTGATGGGTTGTTCTGTTAAGTGTTATACTTGTTCGTTCGTGATTGTTGTCCTGTTATAACCATCGCATCTCCCAGTCTGGGATTTGTGACACAAGGATCCTAATTATAAGCACTGGATCTAGGTTGGATATAACCAATATGACTGTAGAAGATCCATGTGACATATGGCTACCTGCATACTGCAGTACTGTTAATTTGTTTTAGTCATCAATCAATATATCTTTGTGGGGAAAAATACTTACCAAATGCGCATCCCTAGCAAACTTCTTAAAAACTACAACAGAGCGTAATTCATTATCCTTCGCGTCAGGGTCATACACAATGCTGAAGATTTAAAAAAATAGAAATTTAAACTGTGACATGAAGATAATGTATAATAAAGGTTTAAAAATGTTCAGCGTCCATTTGATCTCTAGGAAAAAGCTAAAATTGATGAAGAAAGGCACCTCAGTCTTCATAACAATGAGCATGAAACAAGCAGAAAGTAAATGAAAAATGTGCATTAAAAAAGTCCCAAAATTTTTTAAAAAAACTCTGCTGTTGCATGATATTCATATATATCAACAACTGGTGGCTTGTCAAAAGTGAATACATTTAGCAGGAAGTAATGATGCTGTGCCCTTTTCCTCTAAACATTCTAAAGTTTCATATATGAAAAAGATTTAAATTGTTCCCAGTGTTTTTCTTTACTGCCTGTCCTTTCTGTTTATTTAATGAATTCCACTTTGTACATATGCATTACGGTACAGAAGTAGTTTGAAACCCTTTTTCCAATAAAACTACCCCCCCCCCCCTCCCCCCAGCACAACTGGTATCTTGGTAAAAATGCAGATGACTGCATAATGGTGAATGACAAAAACACCCCATTAATCTAGAGAGATGGGCTTCAAAATGATGAACATGATTCAACAATGATGAATGAATTTAATTGGATCGATTTCATCATTAAATTATAAGAATTATGCCTCAGGGAGCACACAACACATGAGTCCGGTATAATACAAAAATATTACTTGTAAGACTTACTCATGAAAAAATATAGACAATGCTACATTATGAAGTTCTTCTATTCTTTCCTTCCACTGATCATAGAGCTGCAGTAAATGCTCTATGTGCCACAGAGTGTGATAAAATCTCCATACTTCACTATAGCGTCGGACAATAATGCTCCACCAGTTGGCTCTGACTGTCTCTGTGACACCCAGGGATGAAGTCAATGTTTGCCAGTGGTCAAACACAAAATTTTCTCTGTCGTTCATTATCAACTGTAAATCTGGACCTCATCAAAAAAGGAATGCACAATTTAATTTTGAACCACAGGGCCCACTGCAAGTCAGACAACAAACTGCAGCTACCACCTTCATTCTTTGTAAGCAGCCTGGCTACATGTGGGAAACATCAGATCTGTCAAAAGAAATTTGACATGTGTGGTAAAAATGATTTTAATTTATAGTCTTAAAATTTCATATTTTGCTGGCCCTATCCTGAAACTGCAGGAGTATGAAGGTTCCAATTTAAATGAGAGAGGGAAAAAAATGATTTTACCTGAGATGCATCCCATTCATACAAATTTTACTCATAGTCTTTAATTAATAAATACATGTGTGTAGCTAAAATACTGCACACTAGACAAAATGAACCTCCTTCCAGGAGCTTGAATATTTGACAAAAAAGAGGACCTTGTCATCTGTGCTATGCCAATGCGCTTAGATTGTGCAATTTCATGACAGGGATTGCATTTACTTGAGTAATGCAAAATCTTCGGAAATTCTGGAGTGAAATAATAAGGGACTGATTTCATAATAAATTTTAATTTTTATCTAGCATGATGGAAGGATTTGAATGCATGGCACTGACGTGAAGCTGAACATCAAAATCAAGAAACAGGCATTCACAGGATGAAATTTCTGTTGCTTTAATGTGAACTTCTAGGATGATTGATGAATCTGAACCCAATGCTTCACTTGTTCTTGAGCCAGTTTTTCTAAGTATGCTATTGTTCCACCTGGGTGGAGTGGTAGAGGAATTTGTGGGCTGAAGAGTAACTAGCCTATGCCCTTAACTAATCTGGATCAATTTTGTTTGTTCATGTTCCAGGCTCTCATCTGAAGTTCCATCGGTAACAGATTTCCCTTGTACACAATCACGTTTTTAATGCATTTCTCATTTACTGGTTTATCTGCCTATTTAAATCTAATTTATTCGTTTTTTCAACAAAAAAAAAACACTTAATAAAATTCAATCCAGGGGAAGAATTCCTTACGAGATCCGCACTTTTTGATAAAAAACCCTATATATTTTTTCAGTACTTATTAATTTTGTTAGTTTATCCAATTGTTATTGGAAAAAAAGCAATGTTGGGGGCGTGAGGGTCTAGTCAGTTTGTATCAATGGGCGGTAGTCAGATTGACTACTCAGGCGAAAAGGGGCTGGGGTAGTTGTGTTAGTTTCTGGTCTTTGGCGCTTTGTCGGCAACAGTGCGGATCTCGTACGGAATTCCTTCCCAATCCAGATTGACTGCGAGCTTTTACTTCCATCTGCTGTGATGGTACAAAACTGAATAATATTTAGGTGTAAGGTCCAAAATGAGACAGAGAAAAGCTTGCCATAGTGAACATGAGACGTAACAAACAGATATCTAGTTTGTTTTCTTTGTCCGTTTCATAACAGTTGAGCATCAAGACTTAGCTTACATTTTGGCCTACCATTCACAAAAGTGAGGAAGAATTTTAACAGTATATTAAATAGTGATTGCTCCAACTCCAAGAGAAGTAAACACTCTAGATCTAGATTCTAGTTCTGTTTCGCATTTTCATTCACAAAAAATGTAAATAATCTCAACAGTTGGGTAAAATGGCACCAGAATAACCACACTTAAAGTAATCTTTAATCTTCATTATTCCCACCTTGACCCACTCCAATGACTGTACACAACCTAGGCAGTCAGAGTATACACAACCCATAACTACGAGAATGGAGAATTGTAATGAAGAGTTCTCTCCTCATGGTATAAACTGCAGGCTACTGCTGTCGATTTGAAACACAATGTTTGTAGTGGGTTTTGATTGTTTAGTATAATATCTCTGTTTTGATACTAGGACCCGAGACACTCGGGGAAGACTACAGTGATTTCTTAGTGACTCTGAAGCTTATGGGCAGAGCGTGGCTGAGAACGTTATTTTGAGGTGAAGCAAGACTAGAGGCTCGCAAGCTCTTATTAGCTGATATTCAAATTTCGAAATGCTTAAATCAAGGCAGAAATGATAGATCTAGAATCTACATCATCTAGTGATGTGTTTGCCCACATTGTCATGTTTGAATTCGATGATAAGGTCTGGTGGTGCTACTGCTAGGCATGGTATCAGAAAATTTGTGAATTAGTTCACGGGAAAAAAATGCAGTAGAATACAATGGTGATTCTACTAGTTGAAAAAATGGGAAAAAATGATATTACTGTCATCAATTTCATCGGTACTGTTCAAATCATACTTTTTCCCCCCACAGCAGTGCTATAGCACTACTAACTCTATACAGAACTGTCTGAAAATTCCCCAAACCTTCCCCTCCCAGATATGCCCTTGGTTTCCTGATTGGTAAGGTTTGAAGACAATTTGAATCCATTGCATCTCCAAATAATTGTGTGAAATTTACACTGTATTTTTTTTGGCTTTACTAGTGTAAAGGACTTTAAGAAGGACGCTCACATAAAAAAACAACAACAACACAACAATAACAACAACAGAAAAACAGTTCCACATGTAATGGGTACATTGATATGGATTTTATGAATGCTGCTGCAAAACATTCATCTTAATTTCACAAGTAAAGATGCCAGTTCAGATGTTCTTCTTGAAGATCATATTCATTTTATCACAAAAGTTCTTATAATTATAGAATCATATCATCAAAAAATCAATTTTAACCCCCAAACCACGTGCTACCAATATAGCCCACTGACCGGTCAGTGACCTTACTCACGGAGAATCTTATCTGGGTCATACTGACCCATGTCGATATGCGATGACCACACTATCGCTGTCCACATGGTTTGGTTTATATTTGATCGGTATGAAAACATTCGCTGCTATGCCTTATCATGCTTGATAATGAATTAACCAGTGAAACCTTTGTCTGTGAGTCTCTAACCAAGATCTGAGTTATGATACCAAATTGATAGCTGAATTTTCATGAGATTGAGAATGAAGCAAGGTAATTAGCCATGTCCCCCGAGCCCTAAACAAATGTCGTTTCACCCAGATTGGCACATACTAAAAAACTATCACTAATGAACCAACATGGGCAGTTGGGGGAAAGGTCATTTCAGAGCTTGTTTCTGATTGGCTGTTAGATATAGACAACTCTATATGATAATAATAATAATAATAATATATACATTTATATAGCGCCAGGACTAAAACATTAAAAGCTCTAGGCGCTGTACACAGTAAAAAATCATAAAAGCACATTCAAATAAACTTACACACACACAGACAAACTAGTTTTATACATCCAATAGCAAGTTATAAAATTCAGTTTTTAAAAAGAAATGTTTTTAACCTGTTTTTAAATGTTTAGAGAGGCAGAATTTCGAACCTCTTGTGGTAAAGAATTCCACACACAGGGACCAAAACAACTAAAAGCTCTATCTCCATAATTTGATGTTTTACACCTGGGAACAACCAGTTTGTTTTCTGTAGTAGATTTTAAAAATCTATGAGACTCATGTTTTTTCAAAAGTTCCGAAAGATAGGAGGGAGCTGAACCTTCAATACATTTGTAAACCAAAACTGCAGCTTTAAATTTTATTCAGTTTTCAACAGTAAGCCAGTGAAGTTGGTCAATAAGGCTTGAGGCAGATTCTCTTTTTGATTTTCTAAAAATCAGTCTAGCTGCATTATTCTGAATTATCTGAAGGCGTTTTATTTTGTTGCTCGGAATTCCAAAGAGCAGAGGGTTACAATAATCAAGCTTTGAAAACATAAGTGAAGTGATAAGTATTCGAGTTGCCCCTTGGGATATGAATGGACGAATAGAGCTGATGTTTTTTAATTGAAACATTAATGATCGACATAATGAACTTATTTGACTTTCCATGCTGAGATCTGATTCTAAAATTGTGCCTAAGTTTTTAACTTTATTCACATTTGCTACAGTGCTTTCACCAAGATTTAATTTTACATTTTTAATTGCAGTAATTTGTCTTTTCTTTCCAATAATCATAACTTCTGTTTTGTCTTCATTTAGCTTTGGTTTGTTTTGGTTCATCCATTCTTTTGTGTCCATAATACACTTTTCACTATCTTTTATAACATTGTCAACATGACCTAAAGTCGTACCAGGGTGATATAGTTGGACATCATCAGCATACTGATGGTAATAAAAACCATGATCTTTAAAAATATTAGACAGGGGCCCAATGTACATAATAAAGAGAGTGGGACCTAAAACTGAGCCTTGTGGAACACCATATGGCAGTATGTATTCTTTTGATTTTATGTTATCTGTTACAACCATTTGTTTTCGGTCACATAGATAGGACCTGAACCATTTCAGAGCTATACCAGAGATCCCATAGGTTGCTTCTAATCTGCAAAGAATAATTTCATGATCTATAGTGTCGAAGGCAGCTGATAGATCAAGAATGTTTAAACACGAAACCAAGCCCTTGTCCAGTAATCCAAACAAATCATTAACAATCCTCAATAAAGCAGTTTCAGTGCTACAATTTGCACGATATGCTGACTGGAATGATTCACAGAGAGCGTTATTGTTTAGATGACCAAGTAGTTGTTTTAAAATTACTTTCTCTAAAATCTTTGATAAAAATTGAAGATTAGATACTGGTCTATAGTTTTTCAAGTTTTCAGAGTCAAGATTAACTTTCTTAAGCAAAGGTTTAACGAGTGCAACTTTATAGGTCTCTGGCACAGCACCTGTACATAAAGAAGTGTTAATAATTTTTGTGATGGATGGTAAAAGATCAGGTAAGCATTTTTTTAACAAGTCTGTGGGCATGGGATCTAGTTCACATTGCTTAGTAGCAGCAGAACAAATTATGTCATTGATTTCATCACTGGTAACTTCACTGAAACAAGAAAGATTATTCCCAACAAATACAGAATTTTCACTAGTTATATCACAACTACTTAAATTGTCTCTAATTTTTTCTATTTTGTCCATGAAGAAGTCCCCAAATGCATTAGGCAGATGTTCCTTTTCTATTGAAGTTGGCAGGTTGATCCTTTTCTGTTTGCCCAACAAATCATTGGACAAATTGAAAAATTGTTTTGAATTTTGAATTTCACAAAACCTTGAGTTGTAATAGTCACATTTAGCTTTTCGAATGGTGTCATTCACAAGTTTCTTATGGTGAATGTATATTTCTTTGTCAATTTGTAACTTTGTTTTCTTCCATTTCCTTTCTGCTCGTCGCCTGGCCTGTTTTGCTGCTTTTGTTTCCAACGTGAACCATGGTGATGGTGTCCTGTCGGTCACAGTCCTTGATGTTTCCGGAGCATGACTGTTTAAGACGCTTTGGATTTTTTCTGTCAGAACTTCAGCATTGATGTCTTCTGAGTCAGCCAATGTTGTTCTCAAATCTAATTTGAAATTTTCTAAGTTAATTTTCTTCACGTCTCTGCATTTTACATTCTTTTTCTTTGGCAAGGGTTTCTTGTAAGGAATGTCGAAATATAGAAAATGGTGGTCAGATATTAGTTTGTTGGTATTTACCACCGCTGATGCAAAAGTAAATTTGGACGAAGTAACAATCCAATCAAGAATATGGCCAAATTTGTGTGTGCTGGATTCAACATGTTGTGTCATTTGATGTTCATGAAATAAACGTTTCATAAAATTTACATCAGCAGATGTTTTGGAGTCGTAATGCAAGTTAAAATCACCCATGAAGACAAGTTCCTGCTTTTCGATGTTGTTTAAAATCAAAATTTCTTCAAATTGTGTCAAAAAATCTGATGCTTTGAGATTGTTTTTCTTGTTAGGTGGTGGTCTATATAGCAGGACAGCTAGGGAGAAAATGAGATAATATTACAAATTTGTTGAGCAACAGTTCGCATACACGATGTTACATCTTTTGATAAGTGTTGAAGAGAGCCTTTGAAAGCTTAGTCTTTGTGATTCAGACTAGTGGTTCACTGGTTAACATGTCCTTGTCACAATACCTTTGATTTAGAAGAGATATTGTGAGCAATAAAATGGTAACTACTTCTCAAAGAGGACAGTGACCTGATATGTGAAAGTACGGCTTCTGCAATGCGCGGTCAGTTTGATCTTGCTGTCTTTACACGCCTGTGCACGATGAATGCCTAGGAAATCGATACTGTATTTCAATGCCCTGCGCAATTAAAAAAGCAAGTGAAACACACATCACCATTTAAATTCTTTCTTAAGGTGTTTACTTTGAACTTAATTTCAGTTTCAGATCAAGGAAATTGATGGGGAAAAGCTCTTATTCATAGCTAGCAGATGGCAGTGATTTTCAGATGTCAGTTTGGTGCTTTTTTGGATCATTATACCAAAACTGATCAAAACTACCACTCAGCAGATAGCAGTATCTCATCATCTTGTGGAAATGGGGAAAGTTTGAAAAGCAGTGTGCAATACAGATGGAAAAAAGAATTATTTTTAGGTACAGCCAATTTATTGTGATTTAGTTTTACGGGTTGATTTTTAAAAAAAAAATTTGACATGCATTCTTTGATTTTGAAAATCAGTATAAAGTAACAAAATGAAAGTAATCATATCAACAGCCAACTTCAATTCAGAACTTGAATAATTTCAAGTTTAAATATAGCCTATCCTGGTATGATGGTATAGCATAAAATAATGACAAAAATATGCTTGACGTATTACTTTATTTAAGGAAATGAGAACTAAAAAAAAAAAAAACATCAGTGGTGTCCTGCTGTTACAGTTATTACAGTATAAGTGACAGAACTGAAGGTAGTATGAATACCAATTACCATTGTTTGTGATCTGATGTCTTGCTTTTGGTAATTTCTTGTTTCTGACTTCCACAGTGGACTCACCATTTATGATGGTCAGTCAGGCTGAGAGAATTCAGCGAGAAATGGCAGTAGACTCCAGGGAGGTTAGTGGGGAGACATCTGCACAGCGAAAGGTAATTTTTGCAAGATCAAAAGGGAAAATCAGAAAAGAGGAGAAACAATAATGGTACCAGCCTAGCCAGCTTCATGATGGAAGATGAGAAGACAGATTAGATGCTTATTATTAAATAAGACTCAGTCTATTTGTAGCGGATGATCACAATGATCGTCGTTTATTCTGGAAAGAAGGAACAAAGAATCATTGGTACAAAGGAAATGAAATCATTACTCTATATGCCCCCCAAGTCCTTGAACGCAGTGTGGAGGACTGACAAAACAAATGATTTAACTTGACACTAAACATAATACTAAAGAACTGGGCATCAAAATGTTATTAATAATTATTCTGCAAGGCCAGGTTTGTTATATGACTGAAGTCTGCGGAGCATAGTTGGTACTCTATTGGCTTTTCCTGTCACAGTAGGAGTATCGTTTGGGGATTGGGCTTTGGTACTGTCAGGTGTATCGGAAATGGGAGTGTCATTGTCAGCTAACATAGGCGGGTCGGGGTGGGTTGGCTCATAGGGCTGGGGAGTTGGTGTCAACTGCAGGGGAGGCACTGGATGTATGTCATGTGGGCGTGACCCATCTGGCCTGGGGGTTGACGGTGCCAGCTGTGGAGGAGACTCGGGGCGACTGGGTGATGGGGCTGGGACATTTGGTCTCGTTGGCACTGGATGAGCAATATGAGTGGCGGGCTCACGGGTCTTCTGGACGGGAGGTAGCCCATGGGGAGGTGGCCTGGGTACGGCCGGTAGGTACTTCCTGAGGAATTTCCGGTTGCGGAGGGTGACCCGGCCGGATCCGTCCACCCGTATAACGTATTGGTCAAATTGGCGTACCTCTACGACCAATCCAGTTTTATCCCACTTGGTGGGATGGGGCCCGACCTGGTTTTGTATGCGGACTGTATCGCCCACACGCAACGGCGGCAGGTGGCGTGTGTGTTCAGAAAGTTGCTCGTGAATTTTCATATGTCTGTTCCTTAGGGCAATCTCCCTGTCCTGGAGAGTTGACTTCCACGTGGGGTGGGGCTCGTATTTGCCTGGGTGAACCGGGATGAAGTCTCGTATGGCACGTCCGAACAGGCACATGGCAGGGGATAGTTTAGAGTCTGGGTCCGGGGTATTTCGGTACTGTAGCATGGCCCTTTGGAAGGGGTCAGTGTTCAGTGATCCATTTTGGTCAGTGTTGTCGACCAGTATGCGCTTGACCGTTTTCACGGCAAGTTCAGCGCGTGTATTGCTGTGGGGGAATGCCACGGAAGATAGGCGGTGTGTCACACCCCAATTGCTGAGGAATTGCCGGGTGGAATTGGCGGTAAATTGGGGGCCCCCATCCGAGGCGAGTTCTTCACTGATGCCATATGTCACGAAAATACGGCGAAGGCAAGCAATGAGGCCAGCAGCTCCGTCAGTTGCCATTTCTACAATCGGCCAACTGCTGTACCTGTCAACAACAACCACGTAGTTCTTGCCCTTGAATGTGAAGTAGTCTGCAGCTATGCATTGAAAGGGGTTGACAGGCAACTTAGGTGGGGTAGGTGGGGCGTTTGGCTGAGATGGGGCCATTCTGTTGCACTCATTACAGTGTGTTCGGAGATCTGCAATTGCTGGGGTCATGCCGGGCCAAAAGAATGAGCTCTCCGCCCGAGATGTCATCTGAGAGACTCCTTGGTGAGCCGAATGGAGAGATTGTAAAACTCTGTTGCGGAGGGAATGAGGGATCACGACCCGGTCGCGATACAGGATCACATCATCGAAGCATGACAGATCTTCTCTGAATCTGAAGAAATGGTGTGTGTCCTCAGGCCAGTCTTCACGTTTGTCAGGGGCTCCCTCCTCTATCAGCCTGCGAAGTTGGAGCATGGAGACATCGTTGTTTGTGGCAATCTGCACGTCACGCCATGTAACTGATTGTGTGAGGTCGGAGTCTTGGTGGGAAGGTACGCAGGTCTTATTTGGGCGAGGGTCGAGGACACGGATGGTTGATAGGAAGGTCGTATGCACTGAGGGGTTGCCTTCACATTGTTCGTCTGTGCTGGGGTCTCCAACAGGGTGACGTGAGAGGGCGTCGGCCGTTCGGTTACGGACGCCAGGTATGTGCTTGATCTTAAATCTGTAACGTAGGGATCGCTCTTTGAGGCGCAGTAATCTAGGGTTTGGGATGTCCACGAGCGCCCTATCGCCGAAGAGTTTGACCAGTGGGTTGTGGTCCGTAACTATGGTGAGGTCGGGGCAGCCCAGGACGTAGTGACGAGCTTTATCCAGGGCGTCCGTGATAGCCAGGGCCTCGCCTTCTACAGGCGAGTATCTGGACTCTGCACTTGAGATGAATCGGCTACCGACCAATGTGACCTTCCATCCTGACTTACAGCAGAGTGGCTGGTTGGAGGTACAAGTGCAATGTTTTTGAAGTAGCCAGTATCCGATACCTTCTCGTGACCAGTCTGTGACCAGGCAAGTAGGGAGATCTTTGTCATAAATCTCGACTCCATTTTGTATCTCACTGATGATGATGGCTTTATACTTAGACTGTTCAAAAGCCTCCTGCAACTCCTCTGTCCAGACGAATCGGGCACCTGGTTTCAGGAGGGATCTGAATGGGGCCATGCGTGGTGCGGATGCAAATGCGTAGGATACTTGGTTTACCAGCCCAAACCAACTGCGAATATCAGTGATATTGCGAGGGGTGGGGAAGTATCGAATCGCCTCGATGGATTTGGGGCATGGGCTGACCGACGTTGGGGATATTTCAAAGCCTGCAAATTGTGCCGTCGTCAAGGCAAATCCAAATTTGGGCGGGGTGTTGAGGATAACGCCGTTCCTGCCACAGGCATCGAGGAAATCCACCGTGTGGAAGAAAGCCTCCTCCATGCTGTCGTCCCACAAGATGGCATCGTCCACGCACTTGTTCTTTCTGGGGATGTCCGTCAGTATCTCATCATAACGCCTGGTATAGCAGTCACCGGAGGCTATGTAGCCTTGAGGGGCAACACAATAGCGATACCTTCCCCATGGTGTGATAAATGTTGTGTAATGGCGGTCTTCAGGGTGCAGTGGGATGCTATGATAGCCGTTCCATGCATCGAGGACGGTTTTGTATGTGTTGGGGGGAACCGATCGCGCCAGGTGGGATGGCGATGGCGTGTGGTGTGTCTCGCGCCCCGCATGGTGGTTGAGGGCCTGGAAATCGACTGTCCTTCGTGGCTCACCCGACTTCTTTGATGCAATCACCATACGGCTGCACCAGGTGACCGGTGTGCCGACGGGTACAGGCTCAAGGACACCTAGTTCAACATCTCTATCCAGTCCGGCCTTTACAGCCTCCCGCCAGTGGATGGGTACTGATATGGGCGTGTGGTGTGCCACGGGAGTCATATTGTGGTCCACTATGATACGCATGGGTGGGCCGGACATCATGGGGAGCGGTTGATGTTCACATATGTTAAAAACACTTGCCTTATAGTAGTCCAGTAGCCATTGCTCGATTCTGCCACGGTTGTCTGCAGAGGGGGGGAAGGGCAGGGTCGTGGGTTTTGGCGGAGGCTCCTCACGTTTTGGGCAGGCGCATGTGTGGGCGTGGCACGCGTGTATGGTTGCCGGTTGGGTAGATCCAACGGAGGGGAAGGACCCAGGTATAATGCGTAACGCTATGCAGGCATTTTTGGAAAGGAAGATTTTGTCTGTGGATGGCGTGAAGTATACCAGTTGGCGAGTTGAGTGAGTGTCGCCCCCTGGGGATCGTCCGGAAATGCGCAATGGTAGGGCGCCAGATATAGTGATAGCGCTGCAGTTGGCCGCAGACATAGAGGTTATTGTGGGGATGAGCTGAGTGGGGTTCAGGCCCAGCTTGTAGAGAATGGACTCCCCGGCCAGGGTGGATTGACAGCCAGTGTCAGCCATGACAAGGGTAGCGACAGGGCCACTGATAACAGTGAAAGTAGGGGCGTGTCCGAGGGTGTGAGAGTCCAATGGTTCCGCTGAGATTGACACATCAAGGAAAGGTTGGGGGTCGGATGCGTGACGCTCCCATGCATCACAAAGCTCGTTGTAGATGTGGTGGTCTATGGTGATAGAGTCCGTATGGGTCTTGGGGTTCATGTCATTACAGTCTTTGTCGTAACCCAATTTAGTACCTTTGTCCCTGTCTGTGTCCATGTCAACGTAGCCCGGTTTAGGATCATTGTCCCTGTCTGAGTCTATGTTAGTACCGCAGTCCTTATCAAAGCTAATTTTTGCATCATTGTTCATGTTAGATTCACAGTTCATAGCAGGGCCGCAGCCGTTGTTTCTATGACAGCCTATGTATGCATCAGAGTTCGTGTCACAGCTCGGGGGGGTGTTCGAGCGCGTATCCGCGGGGGCAGGTGTGGTATTGTCCATTGAAATGGGGCAGAGGGCTTGGAATACTGTAGAAGCATCATCAGTTGTCGGCCTGTGCTGGTATGTTGACGAGGCGTTGGAGTGTTGATGTGCTGGTGGGGTGTTGGGGTTCTGTTGGCCGCGGCATACTGCCTCAAAGTGGTGACGTTTACCGCATTTGGAGCACGTGTGATTGTATGCAGGGCAGGACTGTAAACGAACGTTCCGCTGGCTTGAGTGTCCCTGGCGCCCACAGTAGTGACATCGCTGTTTGCCGGTGAATGTGTTGGGTGGGCCTGCATGAGTGTCATTAGGTGGGTTCGCTCGATTTCTCTCCTGTCTCTCGCGTCTCTTATATGTGCTGCTGACGGCAGCCGTGGCGCCACCCTGAGCAACGGTCAGCTGCCTTATGGATCGGCGGCCGGCTTCCTTCGCTTCGATTATTTTGATAGCGCTCTCCAGTTCAATGTCTTGGTCTTGTAGGCTGAAAATGTCCTCCCTGATGTCAGGATCCGCGAGTCCGCGGACTAGTACGTCCCTGATTTCGATCGCACTATAGTCAACCTTATTGTTACAGTGTGCACTTTGTTTGGAATTTGCATATGGCAGCCTGACCACGCAGTCGAGCGGTGTAGTTGCGCACAGGTTCGTCGCGGTCCTGCTGCATGATGTGGAAGTCGTGTCTGGCGACCATAATGTTCTCCTTTTTTACTGCGAGGTTCTTGATGTAGTCGAGCACTGTGGTTTCCATTTGAGATGAGAGGGAGCCGTAAGTGCGAGCCAGGTCTTTGCGCAAGTTCTCGTCGCAACATTCTAGTAGTTGGTATATAATGTCTGTGCCAGACAGCAGGGTCCACCGCTGTTTGAAGTAGTTGAAGTCCTCAGACGTGACACCTGATGTGATGCCTGGACGTCGGACCTTCTCGGCCCTGGCTGCTGGCAGGGGGCTCGGAGCGGCTGCGGGGTGGACGTGTGCAGAGTGACCATCCATCAGTCTGGTGAGGATCGCTTCGGGGAGGGTTGCGTCCCATGTTTCTCGGCAATCGGGGACGGGGCATTTGATGGTTGGCATCTTGAAGTTGAACCTTGTCTAACAATAAACGACGATCATAAATAAGACTCAGTCGTTTATTCTGGAAAGAAGGAACAAAGAATCATGGGTACAAAGGAAATGAAATCATTACTCTATAATTATCTAATTGACAGTGCAATACCGGTACATTAAAATTGCAAGTGAATTATATTAGAGACTCTTATGCCATTGTAATATAATTAATTAGAAGAAAGAGTAAGAAGGAAATAAAAGTCATGTTGTGAAGTATCATGCATCAGTGAAAAAGCAGGAAACAGAGGTATAAGATTTATATCTCCCCATACACAGTTACTTGTGTTTTACCTTGTTATTCCTGCGAATCTAATTTCTTTAAAAATTTGTTTACTCATGTTATCATTTTGATTTCTTTTGCCTCATTCAGAGGAGGAAGAAGCTGCAAAAGAATCTTCAGCCATCCCATCATGAAGTGAAGGTAAATGATCCATCCTTTGGAGTTGTTAAATGAGTTTCCCTTTATTTGATGTGCCATGAGCAAAAACAAGTGAGGCCTCACCTGGTGGGTGATAATAATCATTGTGGACAGCCCAGACACTTTACTTTGAAATCAAGACTTTTGGTCGCATGATTTTTAATTTCAAGAGATTCTAGCATAAATTTTAAGGACAGACAATAAGGGGGCAGAAGGAAAAACTTCAAGATAAACTTCTTGGATATTTTTGTAGTTGCCTTGTGGACATAATGTGCTCTTCCAAAAGACTTTTCATGGAATGGAATGGCATTGTGAAATAATGTACATCATGTGAGTTGTGTTTATATCTTCCTGACATCTATAAACCATCTTGATTAAAAGTAGAGAATGAGTTTGGATGAAGGAAACAAAGAGATCATTTTGGAGATTGGGAAGAGCAATTTTTAAATTTCAGTCACGGAAGTTCTTTTGACTAGTCAGATCTTTTGCAGGCAGTACAGTTGACATTATTCCCATACGAAAATGGTAACAGAGGGAGTCATCCCAAAATGATCCTCTATTTGTTTTGTTTGTTTGTTTGTGTTTTTGATATATTTAGGATGAGGGATTGGGTTTTCAGTTTCACAGCACTGGAAAACTTCCTTGCAGTAATTAATCTCCTGAGCAGTAAGTTTGCTGTTATTCTCCAGGTTTATCCACCTGACCAGAATAACCTTTAAGATTAGAAAGCTATCTAGACAGGACAGTGGTTTCTTTGACAAATTATTGTCAGTGTGGGGTCAAATTGATAATAATGTTTTCATGCACAGAAAGTAATAAAAATTTGGGGCTGTCATTTTGATTACATTTAAGCTGTTTATTTTATTAAATTCATTTTTTCCCAGATATCAGAATTCATTTCAGCTGCATTGCCTGTCCTTATTACTGGAGCTAGAGAAGCCAGATACCTCAAGGAAACTCAGAGTGCACTGAGACTAACAAGTAACACCAACAGTGAATCACGCGCAGCAGCACAAATCACAGGCTGTGAAGAACTGTTTCAGTATCTGTGCTCTGAACAGGATTCTAACAGCCATGATCAGACACCTAGCAAGGATTCAAAAGTTCTTCTTAGAGGTTTGTCACAAGAACTTATCGAATTGTATTTTGTGTCTCAGTGCAGTTTGAAGTATCATTACATCGCAAGATAGGTTCAATGTATAGGAAGTATGATTGGTAAATCAACACCAGTCTCGGTTGATATACAGCTCTAGGAGATTAACAACATTCTACGTTTACATTAGATCGTAGAATTTGAAAGCCAGAAATTTTTATTCACCTGAAATGTTGAGCCCAATCAGTTTATAATATCTACTCTTATAAAATGCACACTGTGACTGTTGGAAATTTCTGGAGAAAGGCATTTTAATTTATGTTTGGTTGTTCACTTCGGTTACCACAAAAGTATTAATTTTATGTTAATTAAATTGTTGTTTGTTTTTTTCACAGATTCAAGAGAAATATTTGATGCTGCTTCCATCATTGGCAAACTTTTGCACAACCCTGAGGATCATTTCAAGACAATAGAGATAAACAAGCAGACCTTTATAATTCCAGAAAAAGCATCTTTCCTGACATCAGATTTTCATCAGTTTGTTGCACACAAGTTCAGAGAAATCAACGGTACTTTCATATGGTCTTTATTAAGGATTGCATTAAAAAATGTATCCAATTTAGATAAAATAAATATATTCATTTAGGGATATTTTATTCAGTAGTCAGTGGGAAAAACTCATCTTAGATCTAAACATAGGGTACAAATGATTTGAGAATAACTTTTCCTGAAGAATTTTTTTCTACCTGTCTTTGATCTTGTATAGAGTAAAAAACATGTACTGTTCCTGATGCAAGCCTGAATGTGATTTGCAAAATATGTTTTGTTTTGGAGATATGATGTATCTTTCATGCATACATGGTAATCTGTCATTGACTGGCCTAGAGAAATGATTTTGTGTGATATTTTCATTTGTGTACAGTTGTGTGCTTAATTCTATTTCAGTTCCCCATGGTTATGATTTGATTGTTATAGATCCTCCATGGCTAAATAAATCAGTGAAAAGAAAGAAAAGGTGAGGGTGCTAGTCTACTGCTAGTTTAAATGTAGGCCTATAGTTTTCATGCCTGATCCTAATCTATTGGTCATTTGCCAGGTCTTTATTCACTGGTTTTCATCTGCCAAAGAAACCTGGCTTTCTATTAGTACATTACACTAGATGTATGTCAACTTTGCATGTGTTTCTGCTTTGCCACTGATGGAGTTAACAGGCTTCCTGCACAGTCCTGGAATATCAGGAATCCTTGGAAAAGCTCTAGAATTTAAAAACTTTTAGAAAAAGCCATGAGAAGAGTGGATTAGCCCTGGAACAGCCTTGGAATTTTCCTGGGGTTTAAAAAACGTTGAGAAAGTAGGAAAAAAATTGAATAATTCAAAAATAAATAAATAAATACATTATATGTTTTCTCATATGAAGTAGCGCTGAATTTAACGCTTTAATCCTGGAAAGTGGAAAGACCCAGGGAAAAACATTCTTAAAGAGGTGCAGGAACCCTGCACCAAAGAAGGAACATTAACATGACTAACATGGTTTGTCCTGGCATATTACGTAAGTATGTCTGTAAGTTTTAATTGTGATGAAAGACAAAAGGAGCCGCTCAGATTCTAAATAATCCACAAAATCACAAGGTATGTGTTGTCGTTGTTGCATTATTAATCCATGTCAAGTTTTGAACCAGAACATGAAATTTTATTTGTTTGATTGTTTTTTAATTATTTATAATTACATGTATATGTGAGCAAGTCCTCTAACCTCAATGCACTGGAAGTCGCATTGGACCAAATGGAGAAAATCGTGATGAAACACAAATATCTGATTTTTTAATGATCTTTTTTTATTTTGGTCGATACTTAAAGTTCAACCTTTTTTCTACAGTCTTTGAAAATATTAGGTCTCAAATCAGCCTCTTAATATGATAAATATTGCTTTTAATGCCTTTAAGTTTGCCTTTGACATTGAATATCACAGCAATAATGAACTCCCGATAACGTCATATTCAACAGACCTATTGTCACAAAATGTTTACAGAGCGTGTATCATTTATCTTGGCACAGACATGCAAAATTTCAAAGCCGTAGGTTAATTAGAAGTCCCTGCTGCTAGGGAGATAGTAAGGCCACCCATCTCGCTGAGATCGAACATTGCTCCTCCATCTTTAATGGCGATTTGCTCGGAAGTTACTTTCGTTTTTCACTGGGATGTAGGTGTCTTTAAAAAGCCATAACTTTGCAATAAAAAGGAGCATTACAATAATTTTTACACCAATTTAAAGATGTGATTTCACACTTTATGGTGATATCCATAACTCAAAACTGAAAAAATGCGACTTCCGTTGAGGTTAGTTTTTTTGATAGAAGAAATTGTAAGGAAATCAGTATTCAGAGTCTGGTAAGGCACCATTAATTCTATGAGAAAAATAAGCTTCTTATATTTAACGCTGCCATTGATAATCATGATAAGCACCACTTTTTATTTTTAGAATGTGGTTTGTTGCAGCTATTCTATGGTGCATGAAAGTGACTTGAAGCAGATACCTATCCCAGCACTGGCTACTGAAGGCTGTCTTGTGTGTGTGTGGACCACCAATAATGAGAAGTTGCTACATTTTGTGCAAGATGAGCTTTTTCCCCATTGGTCACTTGAGTGGGTGGCCAATTGGATCTGGCTAAAGGTACTCATATAAAAGACATTTTTTAAAGATAAATTCTGAGAGACCACTGTTTTTTTAATTGCAATGGACAATGCCTAAATAGAGTTGCTAAAATGAAAATAGCAGTAAACTGAAGGAAAATAGGAATCCCCGATTTTTTTTTTTTAGAAACTCTGTCTGTGTTAACAAAATAGCACAATACTGAAACCCAACTGTATTGTTAAACTGAAAAGAAAATTTCTGGTTTCAGTGGGAATCCATTGCGATTTGCTATAAGCCGAGTCAAATTACTGTATCATCCCCCCCCCCCCGAAAAGAGCATGCTTCATTGTGCACGATAGTTTAGGCCTACATAGGTTAGGCAGCACTACTGGGATAAGGGAAGAAGTATGTAGGCCTATAGTCTCACTGACCTGAAGCAGACGGCAGGGAACAAGTCTTCAGGTTCATCGCAGGTTACCTTTCATGTAAAATGTGTGACAACAATATATAATAACACATTACTAGCAACTGCGAACAGCAAATCTGTACTGTCTACCCACGGCCATGTCGCTTAGCTCTGAGATTTAGTCCAGATTTGCGTGCATATCCATTCTGTGCGTATCCCTAAGCTTGAGCAATCGCCTATCTTCTTTCTCAGTGCAAAACACAAGCAAGCGAGGCATAGACTCTTGTGCTTATCCCTTTGCCTTTGTTTTCTTCCATTGTGATTTGGGCTAATCTTCCTCAAAACTGGCATTTTTTTAACCTTCTTGGTGCCACCAGACCTACCATTTCATGTTAAAACAGCCGCGAAACCCATATATTGGCTGACATTGTTCCGGCATGGTTTGCACTCCTAATTTTACTGCTTCCTACTGTCATTCTACCCAATAATGTATTAGTCTGATAGTGTAAAGGAAGGAAATGCGAGTGGGCCCAGTAGCAAAAGGGTTAAGCCTCTTACTGCCAAACTGACACCCTGTCTAAAGTGTAAACAGACCCAAGGTCCGGTAGATTTTGTTTTAACTCATTCCTCCCCGCGAACGGGGAATCCCCGTTTTCGCCTTTCGTGCCGAGCTGTACCGCGAACGGGGAATCCGCGTTTTGTGTTGCGGTTTTAAAAAAAAATTATTTTTTTTTATTCAATTCTAATTTACAAATTAATACTTTATACCCATACAATAATAAAAACAACCGCAGAATATCATAAAGCATTCGTTTATAAACACTTCCACAAATAGAATTGAAAAATATAAAAAAATAAGCGAGTAATGAATTTTTTGCTAACGCACCCTATCAAAGCATGAAAACTGCAAAATTTTCTTGGGCCAGCTGGAGCAACTCAGCCAAATTTACTTGGGGAGAAATGAGTTAACTATTGTTTACTGTAGCATAATTATCTCTTCCTCACAAAGATCAATGTTAATTTAATTTTTTTACGTAAATAAAATTTTTTTTTTTTTTCTATGTTAGTGTACATTGTTCCAAGTTTAGCATTCATGGCAAGTTTATGACCAACCAGTCAATCGTTGCATGAGAACCTTGCAAACTTTTTGAAGTCATTGAATACAAGGAGAAGAAACCTCTTTTTTACAAGTCATAAATGGGAAAAAGCTACGCCTGTAATAAAACATGGCATGGAATAGGTAGGGCTCAGCTTTGAATTTCTCAAATGAATATGCACTGACACTCGATTAATCCAGTGCAAACTACATCATTTGTAAGGAACTAGCTGAGGTCCGGCATTTGCCCGGGGTAAACTGTTTATTAGTTGCAATTCTGGATGATTATAATGGTTCCTCTTCATCTTGCCCATTCCTTTTATTTCATTGTTGCTGTTGTCTGTTTGTTTGCTTTTAGATAACCCTTTTTGCATTCTCATTGGGCGTTAATGCCCTACACATCCTGTTAGCATTTGAGGTGAAGATTGTCATGAAATGGCAGTAATCTGCACACTGAGCAGTTTGTTTAATAATAGTCAATGCATTGCAGGAAGTGATAACATCTTGGCCTCATCTGTCCATGGAAACGAAAGGGGGGGGGGGGGGGGTTAGTAACACAAAGCAAACTCAAAAAATACCTTCTCCACCATTTATTTTCAAGTCTAAGTGTATCTTAAAAAAAACCTTCTGCCGGACAAAAGGAAGGTACCTGCAACATTTCAGGCAAATGCGAGCTTTATGAGTGGCTACCGGGGTCTTGTTAAATATCCAGCAAGCTTTTTCATAACAATGATTTGGATGAGAATTGCATGTTTGTAAGATTTTATGGTGGTCTTGGAGTTCTTGACATTAATTTTACTCATTGCTCTTGTTTATATAAGATACAGTAGTCTCCGCCTAAGAATCCGGTCAACGGGAGACAGAAAAAGCGGGTTCTTAGGCGAACCGGGCACATAGGCGGATACCAAAGGATGCCACCGATATTTGACTACCCGTGTCCATGGCTTATCCCCGTTGATTGCTGGGACCTGGGTCGTGACCATAGATATACACTAGTGAACGGCCGTGACCTCATAATGAAAAATAAGCGTTGAACAATAATTTAAAAAAAATTTTTTTTTTTTTTTTTGCGAATGGTCAAAGTTACGACTAATAGCTAGCAGAATGCTCTTTTCTTACAGTGATGATTGTGTAACGAATGGAATGATTCAGACTGAACAATCAAGTTGTGAATCGCAGATGCCGATTTTAGTCAACACGAGGCCCAGTGATACCCTGTGTAATAACCACAATCAGCCCTAAGTACATATGCCGTGCAAACCAAGCACGTGGTCAATTACGTATAAAATTCTGCCCCTCGAGTTAGACAACAATAGATGTTAGGTAATGACTATGCTAATTTAGTCTAGGAGTGGCCTGCTTGCACACGAAAGACGTAACTGGGCTCCACCCTTTGTACGGTCCGCCTCCCCCTACCTTCCCTCCACCCGCTCTTTTTCACTGTACTGTGTGGCTTTGTTCTATCCCGTCCATTTGAAAGAGTTTAATATTATGGACATTTTACGTAAAAGTGTGCTCGTCTCTCGGTCAAATGCCGGGTTCTTAGGTGGATTTTTCGTTTCAGAGGGGGTTCTTACGCATGTAAATTACAGTGAAAAAATTCGGTTTCGCGGCAACAGCGGGTTCTAAGGCGGCGAGTTCTTAGATGGAGACTTCTGTATTATTTGAAGATAGTGATCAGCATAGATGTGAACAGCTTTTTTTACTCCTAATAATATTGTTTTGTTATTGTTAGTATTATGTGTGTTCAGTAATAGATACATGTTTTACCCACTGTTTCAGGTGACCACATTTGGTGAAACTGTTTGTGATCTTGTATCGCCTCACAAAAAGCCATATGAACAGCTGATCATCGGACGCTACAAATGCCCAAACCTTCAGGAAACCAGAACTGATTGTAATGATACTGTTGTTTCACGTAGAACATCTTCAGAATGTACAAGAGACACTGGAGGAAAACAAATCAGTGAACTTCCATCAGAGCAGCCGAGAGAAAGTAGTCATAATTTACCTCAGAACTACATTCTCGTCAGTGTCCCATGTTCACTTCATTCAAAGAAACCACCATTGACAGGTTGGTGGGAATGTTTTGTCATCATTAAATTTTCCCAAAGTGGATCTCTCTAATAATGTGAACCAATTATTTTCTAATATGCAGTCTATGTTAGTCTATACCTCTGGTTTGTTCTGAAATCAGGAAATAACATGCATGTCCATTTTATATTCTTATCATAGCCTGGAAGAAGTGGAATTTATGATTTGATTATATCTAGCTTCCACTGTTATCCCCTTATCAGTGCCATTTAAGGTCTGCTGCATGTTGATGGTTTGAGACACAAATCAACTAAAAAATAAGTTTGAAGGTAACCATACAGAAGCAGGAGGAAATAAAGACTTACGAAATGTGGGAGTAGTGAACTGTCTTCGAATGTTGGATCGAACTTCATAGTGCATTTGCTTTTAATGCTGATGTTGTGCTGTGTTAAGATAATTTTAAACAATAAATGGTATAAAATGACCATGAGATGTCTTTGCCATTAAAACAATATGCCAACATTCCATGTTTGGCAGTTTGTATCTGAAACCATAGATAGGTTTAATCCTAATTGAAGTAATTGTTTCTCATTCTGAAATCCTGTCTTTAGATGGTCTTGTCTCCTATTGTTCATTTTTATTTTCTTCTATATTTTGTTCCTTCTTCTGTTATTTGAATGTCCTTCCTTCTTTCTTTCTTTCATTGCTCTTTTATGTATTCTTTTTATATCTTAACTCTTGACTTTTATATTCCTCATTTTTTCATTCATTCTCTGACTTCTTCGTTGCATTTTCAGTTAAGTTTAACGGTGTAGTTTGTATGAAAAAGAGTTGAATGGATTGCAGGGTGTCTACAATGGATGTTGAATAAGACACTGTATGGATGAAGGTTCTTTATGTTTACACAGTATTATCTTCCTTCACAGATGTGATGTCACAGTATTTGCCAGGAAGTCCTCACTGTCTGGAATTGTTTGCCAGAAACCTGATGCCAGGTTGGACTAGCTGGGGAAATGAGGCAAGAGAGAAAAATTGTTCGTACAGTAGACAACGGTTAAACCGAAATCGGCGGGACCATGGGTTTGTTTTCAGTTTAGACAGAGTTTCAGTTTAGCGATAGGAGGCTTGAAAGATGCCAGTTTCAAGAGAGATAGTCCAAATCACTATCATAGAGGACAAATAATGCAAGTGCACAGGCTAAACGGACTCAACACGTCGTCGCTTGCTCTGTGTTTTTGACTGAGAATGAGGACGGGCGATTGCCCAGGCCTAGGCACACTCAAAGCATGAATATGCGGGTGGATGCGGACTAGCTCTCAGAACAGGTAGACGTGTGTGTGGACGGACAGTACAGAACCGCCAGCCTGCCTAACTCGTTACCCTTACCGTACACGATGCCATGAAATGCGCTGCCCGCGATAACTAGTGTTGTCTCTCTGGTGTCACACAATGACACATAATACATGAAAGGTCAGTCGCCATGCACCAAACAGTTCTTTTGACTAGTCAGATCTTTTGCCATCTGACTTCGTACTCGTGAGTTTATGGGCCTCCCTCCCTCTTCCCTAGCCCTGTAGTGCTGCTGCTTCCATGTAGGCCTATACTACCGGGCAGAACGAAGCATGCTCTGCTCTTATTTTTTTAGGGGGGTGGGAGGGAGGGAGGAGGATGTGTAGTAGGGTGATACAGTGACTTGACTCGATGTATGGCAAATCACAGTGGACTGGCCAGTGAATCTAGCAATTTTCTTTTCGGTTTAACCATAGGGTTATTTCGGTTTAGCGCTAGTTTGTTAACAAAGATAAAGAGGGAAAAAATCTGAGATTCTTATTTTCTTTTGCTTTAGCGCTAGTTTCGGTTTAACCGTTCTCCACTGTATATCAGAAGATAATGTAAATTAAAGCCGGAAATCAAGGAATCAAAGTTTTAGTATAAATACATGTTTATAAAATAGGTATTGCCTTTTGTTGAGGATCTTAGAAACTGTAAGACTGATCAAATAAAACTAAAACTGACCAGCTCATTTTAGTGAGGAAATTGAATGAGGATGTAATGATTATGTTGTAGAAGAGTGTAGAACATTTTTCCCTTTTCTAGCATGTCTTAATTGTTTCAGTTATTAGACTTGACATGATTGGTTCTCTGCAACAACTATGCTTGTTAACATAACCTAAACACTGTTTTCCACAGCCATTAAGACACCAGCACATGGATTACTTTGAACAAGTGTCTTCATCAAGCAAAGGAGAAAAGATTGTCCATTGATGTGCCTAGATTAATTGTGTCTTCAGTAGTGACGACAGAATCAGTCATTGTATAATAAAGCTTGACTAAATGAAAATTATGCAGGAAAATGTTTAAGTAAAAACGTTTAGTCAAAGTTTGTGTCAAATTGTATAACTATTGTAATGGAGTGAAAGTTTTTAATTTCTGCAATTTGATTTTGTCATGGATTAGTTCATTTTGGGATTGAACTGACAGAACTACTAAACAACCATAGAAAACATGTGAGGTTGCTGAAATCATTATGGAATTTATTGTACAATTTTCCCATGTTTTTTTGTGGGGGAGGGATGGCTGGCTTTGAGAAATACAACCTTTTTTTTTTCTTCTTAACTCTGCACTGACAGAATATATCATACAAAAAATTTCTACCACTTTGTCTTTTAGTAGTGCCAACTTCAGCAAATAACAATGAATTTATTTTTTATAACAAAATCCTGCTGATTTTATTTTGAACCACATGAATTAGATCAGTTGGCTCAGAGTAACCAATGACAAGAGTCTTTGGAATGAAGTGCAGAGATCCAATTCTTGGCAATTAATTCTGAGGAGGAAGCATGGTATGCCATCTCTCTCCATTTCTGAAAGCAGTTGGAATTTAAAGAACCATGTCAGTCTATAATTTGACAGTGGTGTGAAATAAACTTGATGTCACAAGTTTTTGGAGTTGATAATGAAACAAAATATCAGATGCAGAGCAGTGTATGAGCATGCATACAAACTGGCCTTGACATGTGCTGGGGTCATGAGGTCAAGTTGTGTTTACATAGCACAGACCAGGAAGGAATGGTTCCTAGATTTTGCGCATGCACATCTTTAGTGCGTCCCTTTCTATCATGAACCGAATCGACATCAATCTTCTCAGAAACTGTTAAATGTTAAAACTTTTGCCTAAGGTCCGATTTCACACAAAACTTTATAAAACTGATTTTTTATTTATTTTTCTGTAGCCTGATTTTGAGATTGCTTCTTTGCATTTTGTAAAATATGGTAATTAGACCAAATTATTAACAAACAAATAAAAAATGTTTCTGTAGTACAAAACTGAAAAAAATAAAGTATGCATTCACCTTGAATGGGAAAACAGTCAGTGAATACTCATTGAAGAATACTCCAGGCACCAAAGAACATCTAAGTTGAATATATTTTGGCACCATTTGGTACAGTAGAAATATCTGTTTAATGATTTGGTCTAATTATTATGTTTTACAAAGTGCACAAAATTAGGCTATAGTACAAATAAAATGTCAGTTTGTTAGGCTTTAGTGTGACGTATGAGCACAAGCAAAATTCGATATAAATCCAAGACCAGTTTTCGAGAAGATTTATTCCATTTCACCCATGGTAAAAAAGACACACTATACAAGTTTATTTTTATCAAAAACAATTATGATGAAAAAAAATATTTTTGGGAAATTTGGCCTATAAATATGACACAACCCTTGGACTTGGAGGGCAGCTTGTTTTAACTTACTAATGTTTTAAACTTTTGTTGCATGTACAATTTGTTTATCTGCATAATAATAATAAGGTACCGGGTATTTCTCATCACATTTTACAAGGTGTTTAGTGACAACAGGACTACATGTAACAAGTGCACATGCAGCACAAGGCAGTGAAGTTTAACAACCACCAAAACAAAAACAGGAAAAAAAATCTTCAGATCTGAAATACTTCTTTGAATTTCATAAGTAACCATGTTTTGTGTCCGACTTTTTTATTGCCCAAATTTTAATGCTTTAGACAAACTGACACTTAGTGACAGGATAATTTATCGATTCCTATCTTCTGTCATGAACTAACGTAATACTGATTTTGCAGTTTGTGGTAGGAATGCACACCATGTAATTGGTCATGTTTTGTAACAAACTATTATTTCCCATGATTTGCTTACAAATACATGTGTGCGGTATGCCATAAAACATATATCATATGTTGTGTTAAATAAAAATTGAGTACCAAAAATTCTAGTAAATCATGTGCACTTGTGTTTGTGCACACAAACATGAATGAAGCAATTTTGTTTTTTAACTGACTTCCAGTCACACATGTATTTGGACTTCAAAAAAATTAAAATAATTGAGATATTATAATGAGATGAACTGACATCTTCTAGACAATTGACACTTGTTCCAAATTCTGGCTAACAATAACATTTCATACTGTCTGTCTCCAGAATGAGAAAAGAACATTTTTCTTAGTCTTGATGTCTACTACATGTGTAAATCTCTCAAATGTTTGAGACAGGAAATATTTTTTTCTTTTCATATCCAGGGAAAAGATGATAATCCCAAAGATGGTATCAACAGTTAATGTCATTAGACTGGAGGGCCATCTTCAGAAATAGCGAGTACTTTGACAGTGTATGCAGATTTTCAGTTTCTTCTATGAAATTGTTCTAACAGATTTTAAATCATCATTTTCTTGTGGGAGTCATTAGATGTTGAGAAAAGTAAATTTCCAAATCATTTTGGCTGTGTGATTGCAAGAAAGCCAGAGGCTGCTGAAACAATCCTCATCATATTCTTGCGATCACAACAAGACTGACATGGTACAAAGCATCTGATCATATTTTCCATAGTACTGAAGTAAATTGCTGGTCAGGAATACTGTTCAATCTATCAAAGGAATTGTAGGACTAGGGTATCTGTATATGATTTCATTACTATGTGGCACATCTGCAGGTTAAAATGATAAAATTTCTGTTTTCTCTATAGAAAGAACTAATTGGAGTAAATCTCACACGTGAGATGTCATATCATTTGAATTTGAATGCTGATATTGGTGGATATGACAATACAGTAATACCTCAGTTCAGGTGGCTTAAATGTGATGCATGTACAAATAACATTTTTGTACGAGTGATCCAAGTCATATGCATACATACTGTATAAACTGCTCAGTTTTACTGGACTGACTTGCTTGTACTTGTATCCCTCTTAGGCTTTCTCTCATTCATGCCAAATACCCAGATCTGCTCATCCACTCGCAAAAAAATGAATACAGGACAGACGCGCACAAAGATATTAGCACATTGAGAGCAAGAGAAATAGTGTGCAAGGGAAGAAAAGTCAATGGTTTTCAATGCCCTGTCATCATTCAAATGATTTAACTCCATAAAAATGGAACACTTGACTTACATTTTTATCTCCTAATGTGTTTGTTTTGAAATATGTAAGTTATAACTTAAATAGCATATATTATGTACCTTGTTCTCTCCCCCTCCCCCCCCACCCCCCTTTTTTTTTCAACAGTGCGCATTTTTTGTTCAGGTTGAAATTTGTTTCTTCATTCTTACATGCATTTTTTTGTTAATTTACCTTTACAGAATTAAAATATAAATTATCACTTTGGTGCCATCATTCACTGACTGCCCTCCTAGTTTTTGCAATTACAGGGTCTTGAAAACCATCTCAGCTAAGCATTTGCACTTTCCATTAGCAACACACAGTAAGAAACGGAAATAAGAAATGAAAAAAAAAGTTGCTGAAATAGGGGTTTTATTTTTCCCTATCCATCAATTACTAAAAGTTTTCAAGCAATAAAAGAGTACAAAGCTAAAGTGTGGGTAGATGGAAGGACAGATAGGTTAGTGTCTATACAAGTCACCAATTCCGTTAATAGTAATATATAAAATGTTCAGAAGAAAAGAAAAATGGCCCCTGCTGTCTATTCTCCCACATACATTTTCCCCCTATTATGCTCTTATATTAACAGTAAAGGCATATGATTTAAGGCCTCCTTCTGCACGATAATTTAATTATTATGAATGCAGATCTTGGACTGAAAAAGGCTCTAAAGGCAAAAATGCAATTGAAGTAACAGAAATGGAAATTTAGAATTCAAGATTCCCTCTTCACACATCTGTTCTGTTTAATAATTGGGGGTGAAATAAAGAAAAGAAACAAAATACATGGTATCTGGATGTCATGAGTGGCAGTCCAAATCAAGAGCCCAGTGTTCAACTTAGAATATTCTTTGAACACTGAAAGGGGGAAAAGCATTTTGACAAAGAAAGAAATGTTTAAACAAGGGGATAATTAAAGAAAAAGTACAAGTTACTCTAAGAATTTAGAGGACAATGAATATGTGCAACAATATGTGATGTACAACAGAACAGTCAAACCAATAGGTGGAGGGAAATAAAATCTATGGTGCAGAGGAAAGTTACAGGAATAAAAAGGAAAAAAAATAATTAAACAAGATATTTAATATGCTAAGACCGAGCAGTCAGGAAAGGTCAAAACAGAACCTACGCATATCATATAATATAATGTAAAGCTTTACATCTCTCATCCAAAAACCACAGCAAGAACATACATGTACAAAAATTCAAGCCTTTATACATAAAAAAAAAAGCCCTCAAACTTGTCACTTTAATATCGTAAATTTTGCGCAATAACATTTCTTCCAATGATGGTAATAGTAATTATTGTAATATATTTCTTCAAAAACAAAGACATTATATATATTTTTACTTCCTTTTTTTTTTTTTTTTTTATATATTTGTAAATCAGTACATCTTAATACATAAATGCACGCCCACACACACCCACACACAATTATTATCATAAGTCTTATGTTGTTACAAATGTAAAAAAATATAGCTATGTATTCTCTCAAGTTTAACACTGAGTACATTTATAATTCTTAGGTTACTGAGAAAAAGTAAGGTCACTGCATGCTGCATTTCTTTCATTAATAATAGTAAATAAGTACACCTCTGTTTTGCCAGTGCAAGGAGTTTTCAAATCATGTTCAGAAGTTTTCATGTCCCTTGTGACACCAACCTTTCATGACAAGACATTGGTGTTATGGAAGGTGCTGTGAACTTTAGCATTAAAATTTATAAAAACTCAAAATAAAAAAAAAAAAGAGAAAAAAACAACAGAAGAAGACAAAAATCTTTTCACATTGCACAAAAAAAAACAACCTTGCACACACACACACACACCCACAAAAATAATTTGGAAAAAAAAAATGTGGTTCTTTTTGTTTCTCATGTGAAAGAACAGTTTTCTATCACCTCAAATTTCACCTGAATTGTGAACAACAATAGTACAATAAATAAAAATGAAATACAGTCTTAAAATGAAATCTAAGCAAAAGCCAAAAAAAAAAAAAAATTCTCACATTTGACAATCTTGCTGAATGGGAATCACTTGAATTAGAAGCAAAACCATAGCCATACCCCATACAAGTATGAAAAAAAGTGAATCACTCTTCATACAGAACTTGACTTAAAATGAGAGCATAACACAAGTTCAAATTCAATGCAGTGTTTTCAACTGCTTCAAATCAAATCAAAGTTTTCAGAAGAGTTACACACAGGATAAAAAAAAGTATTTTTATTAGGTGTTCGACAATTATGCATTTGACCCTAAGCAATCAAGACATTTTTCAATACATTAGATGTCAAATAAATTTGATTCACCAATAGATGTATTGTATATGAACTGGGAAAATCCATACATTTATACACATGTATTGTTTCAGAGAATGTAACCAGCACAAATTATGAAGGTAAACAACATTCTGTTATTGATAAATTGAGATCAAGGCAAACCAAACACAAAATACACACATTCTCTCATCACCTCTCTTAACCTGTAGGTCTATCTCATATTTAAAAAAAATATGAAAAATACTTTTTAGACAGTCAGCCAATAAAATAATTATATTACGTCTTTAATTGTGAATTTCTAATCTTCTCCCACAAAAAATTATCAGTATAAAATCTACAGTGTTACATTTAATTTACTCTCCAGTCCAAATTTGCAAACTAAGCTAAGATTTTATAAATGACTTCAGTGAAATGAAAATACTTGACAGCCACAGAGAACAAAATAAAGAACCATGTGCTGAATCGGAGTGGAATTTAGAGAGAAGAATTTGGCAAAGAAATTTTGTTAGAAGATAAATTGGAATTTGGTTTAGAAAGAGAAAAATAAGTCTGAAATTCGGAAATGGGACAAAATATTTTGTACCATTTAAACTTTAACAGGAAAATCTTCTCACCAGTGTTCGTGATCACAAGCATAAACGTTTGCATTGCACATCTGTATCACTGGCAAATCAACAAAAACTAATCAAATTCAATTATATGAACATTCCCCACCTTCATGTCTAAAATGTAACTTTGCACCAGATTAATATAGTTTGAAAACTTGAACAGTGATATCAACCTCTTTACTGCTATGTAAAATGTTTGTTAAAATTTCAGCAACTAGCAAAAAAATATGCATGAAAATGTAAATGATTAATCCACACTTTTGCAAATCAGATGATTTAAAATAAATGGCAACCACAAGGATATTGGCAACAATCTCTACTGTATCAATTTGAACTTTTACAGTGCTTTCACATAAAGCATATATAATATACCCATACAGTTCAACACTTGAACACATTTAATTTGTTGAGGATAAAATGACACATTCTCCTAAATGGTTCATATTTCACAGGATTAAGTGCTTAACCCAACTGCTGCCTTTAACAGATTAGTATCAGCCATTTTTTCGAGACTATGTTTTAATACCAATTCTCTTTTTTCAGGTAGTGTGCCTTCTTTGAGTTTTTAAGTGAAAGCAAGCTTCAAATCCCAAATTTGTAACACTGATTTGCAAATCAAAAAGCCTTGACAAGGCACAAGAAACCCACTCTGACAGCAGTGGGGTCAACAAAACCTGTTGCAGTGACATCATGGAATTAATCTTTGGGGCCATCCATAAAATATGTATGCTTGAATAGGGGGATATGTGAGCTGTCCAGTCCAGGCAGTTAATTTAGGGTTACATTTTTTGGGTTGGTTTTTTTTGACGAAGTAAGTAAGGAAATTTTTGTTTGTAATGAACTGGTTAAATGGTCCATACAAAATGCCATTAAATGTTTTTGAGATCTTATCATTGATTTTCACCATTTTAAAGACCGTATTGAGGGGTGCCTGCGCAAACACCATAACTCGAAAATATTCAATTTGGGTGGGGGGGGGGGGGGGGGGGGGGGTTTGTTGCATATTCTGTTTCGCCTTGGTAAGTACTACATTTTGACGTGATGGGAATTCCAAATCGAATTAATTGACCTAATTACTGATGACGATTTACAGGTCGTAACAGACATTTGATACTTCATGTCAAACTTTCAAATTGCTCTCCTGTAAAATTTACAAAACTGGTGATGCAATCTTTGCGAAGGCACCCATCGATATGTGAGGTGCTCTAGGGAAACGGTCCACATATTGCGCTCGGTGCTTTTGAGATAGAGCCAAAAATAGGTGAATATAGACTTCCCAGTCCTATCCTATATCAGTTTTTGGCATAAATATATTCCTCAATTATTTCTTTATGCCTGGACAATAGGATGTTAATAAATTCCGCCTATAAATATATTTCTGTTTCATTTTTTCTGATCCAATCTAATGGTCTTTTTAAATTTACATACACTTTAAACCCGTATTTCTCAAAAGTGATATTTTTTATCTTGTCACCTTGAAATAGCTATAAGTTCGTCAATTTACAACATTTTCACATGAAATAAAGTGCATTCTTCTCAGGACAGTTTGTACTTTCACAATGTACTTTTAACTCCATTTTAACTCTTTGTGTGCCAATTGGTTCTTCCGCTGGTCACGTTAGTGCTAATCACTGATGTATCGGTGCACAAGAATGCTGGGCTATTTTGTTTCGGAAAGAAAGTAAACTTTCTATTCATATATGTTGCTGTAGTTAGTCTTCATTCATCTCCCCCAGTATTTTCTTCCTGTGTTGGCAAACGTGGAAATATGCATGGCACATAAAGAGTTAAAAGCATTGGCAACATGGACCATTTCCCTGGACAGGCTCACAAATATGCTCAAGCGAGGGAAGACACACATACACACGCACAAAGTGTGTATGGGAGAAGAGGTCAAAAATAATTAAAATTAAGCATATGTACTTTATGGATGGTCCCCTTTCATGGATATACATTCACAAAATTTCATACCGGAACTCTGACTCAGTCTCCCTGAAGGACTTGCTAATGAACACACATATAAATGTGGTTTTAAAGACAATCCTGACATTGGAGCATGAGACCTGAATGTAAACCAAGAACTAAGTGCTATCGCAGACTAAGGTTGAACAGCTGTTGCCTTATCGAATTCCACGAAGGATATAATGTATTACACAAATATAGCAATAATGACTATTTTGTAGAAACAAAAAAAAACAAAACACCTGACATACAGAGTATTATAACCTGCAAAATTTTGTCAGAACAGAATTATTAAAGAACTAATCTGTTTAAAATATATAAAGATACATTAGATGTTAACAGAATTAAAAGCATAAAACCCTGTATCCATACAACTGATGCGTATAAATATATTTTGAAACATACCAACCACATAAATTTCTTGAAACAAGCATTTTCTCTCATACAAATCCATTCACATTTCAGCGCATTTAAGAATACTTTTAATTGGTTTTACTTGACTTTTTGGAGGTTTTATTAAATTTGCATTAGCTGGTTTGCCATAGGATTCTACTATCCAGAAGGCAACAAACTACATTTAAATGTACAACTGCCAATCAGTAAGAGTAAAGTATTATGAAGAAAGATTAAAATGTTGAGATACAAAAGTTAAATATGTAAATCTATTTACATACAGTAAAGGTTACTACAAGTAAGGTTTATGAAAGAAAAACAAAGGAAAATGCAAGAAAGTTAAATTTAAAAAAAAGATGTTTGGTGTATGAAACAAAAGTGGTCACCTGAAATCGTAGTAAAAATAAAATTACTTGCCAACTTTTATGAAAGCTTGATTTAACTATAATCATAATTATGTACAATTTTAATTCTATGACCAAGAAAGAATTCTCCTCATTTTTACTTTATTCACTCTCTATATATGATCTACTCTTTTCAAGCAATTTTAAAGGAACTTCCACATCCATTAACCAAAAGCTAAGGCGCTGATAATATTAGTGAGGATCTGGAAACACAAAAGGCCCAAACCTACTTTATTTCAGTTTTAAGATGAAAAAGACTAGTCAGAGCTCTAGGACTATCTACAGGCATTTAAGACTATGTGGATTTCCTTTCAAATGGCATTGCTTTTCCTCTTTTAAATTCAAGGTACTGATATTCCGCAGGATGAAAAAAAAACCACAAAAAAACTTCAATAATAAAATCACAAAAACAGGAAATAAAATGTTAGCAAAACTCTAAAATTATGCATTCTATCATATAGTATGTTTGTCAACAATCTGAAAATCAAAAACATGGGAGAAAACCAACAATAGCATATCACATCTGTCATCTTCATCGTAAGTGTGTAAAAATCTTTTTGAAAACACAAAAAAAACATTATGCTGAATTTATTAAACTATGAATAATTTGTCATGATAATGCACTGTTGTACTTTTTTTTTTTTTCTTTTCTATTAATGATTATCACCTTTAAATGCAAAGCCTATCTCTTACACTTAGGTTCAGGGGTGATTTTGTGTATTCGTTTTCAGTAGGACAAATTTTTTAATGCAGCAATCCTCCACAACTAATTTGTCTGTGCATGAAAACAAACAACAAAAACACACATTGTCACAGGACCCGTACATGTTTGAACTTACCCAATATAAGGACAAAAATATAAGATTCTAATTTTTAATATGCTAAGTTGATTGCAATGTAGGCAAAACTGCCTGAGATAGCAATTGCATGAATTGGAATAAACAATATTTCAGATCTCTTATAATGTGGTGTTGTGTATTCATAGTTGCATAAATAAATGCTCCAGTCATGTATACATAAAAACAAAGTACATATCAAACTTGCAAGCTCAATATAATTATTGTTTGTGTAAAATGGGTTTGTAAATCAAAACTGAATGTATTTCACACCAAGTAAAATGTTATATCTTTTGTTAAGCTGGGTCATAAACCTTCAAAGTACATTCTGCCACCTGAGTATTATATCATCAGGATGACTTTAAATTTCCATATTCTGAAAATGCAGGTATTTTGGTTTGACAGCTCACAGGTGAAAGATGAAAATATATCAAATTTCCCTAATATAAAATTATGTTTAAAAAAAAGATGCGATCTTCAATCTTATTACTGCAGCTTTTTAAATTCAGGGTTTTTAGTTGACTTTTCAATATCATACAGGAAGTCATGCCCATTTCTGAGTTGTCAGTCACATCCCCTGGACTTCCACAATCACTATTCTCACATGTACTGAAGCACAATTATTGTTTTGTTAGCAGTGTACATTAATTTGAACTTGTCAATACCACTGGAACCAAATTATCCATAATAATCATACCAAGGTTACCTTCCTGTGACAACATATAAAAACTTCAAGTAATTCAGCACTGTTTAAGACTTCTTTCTTTACATCTTGTATCATTACCATTAATGTATGGTTTAAACATTTTCTTATGACATAGGGGCATGTAGATCTCACAATCCTCTATGTGCTGCTCTGTCTTTCTTTTTCCTCTCTTAACAATGGGACAGGCATGCCAGTGAATCTTTGTGTGTCAGACAAAGCTTTGTAATACCAGGGGAAGGCACACACACATAATGTGTTTCACTAAACAAGGCACTTTGAATAACATGTTGCGTTATCTGAATGAACACACTAAAGCTGTTAATTCCACTGATAGTTCTTAGACTGATCATACTGACACCCTTACGAAACACACAATATAAGGCAGTTTTTGGGTTTTTTTTTCTGATGTCTGATTTTAAAAGTGTGGTTAGTTATAATTCACAGTGTCACCTTTCCTCTCTCCTCTTTAGTAATTACAGGAAAAAGTAATGAAACTTACTCATAAACATAAAACACCTGTTTTGCAAACAAATCTACCAATATGTGCAATTTTTTTTTTCTGGCTTTTTTTTCCATGTAAAAAAAAAACAACTTCCAAATAAATTGTAAAAATTTTAATTGTTCCTACGTTCTGCAAATATCATTCCCCCCGTAGGGAGAATGGTATAAATAAATTTAGAATGAACTGATATATTTCAAATCAACCGCAACTATAGAATGATTTTAGAGCACACAAGTTAAGGCAGTGGTAGCATTTTCTGTGCATTTCATATAACAAGAATTGTGAACTGCTACTTGCAGAGATCAAATCCATGCCTTTTATCACTTTAAAAATATTGGCTGTCGACACAACATTGCAAATATTGCAGACCGAATGCATTGCACTTTTTGTAAACAAAACTGGATGAAGCCTGTTTAAATATGTCAGTCGTGTCAAAAAAAACCAAAACAACCTTTATGGCAGCAAGCACATTGCGGACAAAGCTTGAATAAAAGAGAGTAGGGTTTAAACAGTTTCTTCTTTCATGAATGTTCAGAGGTTTTTGTTGACAATCAATCGTCCTGAATTGCAAGAGTAAAATTTTGACAAATTTATTTTATGGGCAGTATGTCTCATTTGGTGATATTTGCATGAATAAAAGGTTCACAGCAACCGTTTTACAGACATGTAAATAATTCCTGCATCTGTATCTCAGCATATTTAAATAGTTTCTTAAAGATAACTAATCTATAATACTTACTGAATACTTTGTAAAAATATGAAGGGATATAATAAAGTTTCTGAGGAACCATGGGACTTTTATGAATGAACCATATGGATGAGATAATATGAATGCTTTTAAGCTAAGCTGATCATGAAATTAACCATTGAATGGCAGGCCTAAAGTATGACTCTTCCTTGCAAACTTCATAACTTAAATCTGCCAATAAAGCATTCAACTGTATGAACTGTCAGGGCTATTTTTAAAAAAAGACAAAGTACTGGCCTCAAGAATTGTTAAAATTTTATTCCACCTCTTAATTCCTGCAATAGCTGCCTCTCAAAAAGTGCAAAAATTAACAGTTTCAACCCAGAAATATACAAATGCTTGTCGAGCAAATGAGGTATTTACTCCTTAGTGGAAAGTGGTAATGTTTATGCCAATTTCAGTCAAGGCAAAGGATTGACATGGCAAACTAAATTGACCATCATGCCTTAAGCACAGCCAGGCTTATATTACCATCTTTATGCAGAAATGTAGATGTCTTTAAAATTTACAAATAGTGTTACATCTTGACCGATTCCTGCCCATCATGAAGAAACCCCATCTTTTCAAAGGCTCGTCTGTCAGACAATAGAGAGGCATCAAAAAGAAAAAAAAAATTTTTTTTAAAAATGGCACATTTCCTTATCTCTATCTACATTTGACCTCCCAACCCCTTCAATGATCAATATAGATTTAAATATCACATCTTTGAGTCACAGGTAAATAACGAACAATTAACTCATAGGGCTCCCTAAACAACATGCCATCTTGAATTCTTATCAACATCTGTGGCAAGGACACACTTTGGAATGGTCAAAGAGGCTGGAAGAACTCCCAGGTCTGTTATTGACGTTAAGTGACCATTAAATATCTTCGATTCTGTCATTGTAAAACATTTTAGTATTCATATGAACAGAAGTTTAGTGGAGGTATCTGCACATGTGATGACAGTTAGCACCTATAAACCTGAATACCAATGTGATCTTGAATGTATTTTATACTGCTACCCTACCAAAAAGGTAGTTTTCAGATCATTTTAAAAAACAGCATTTTTTGCATACTGCTGGACAGCTATAGATCTTATGCACCATAAAAAAAAAACAACAAATCAGATCATCAAGACTTTCATTTGCTTTTTGATCTCCCGCCCCTTGTCCATGCATTTATGCTTCACTTTAATACACTGGTTTAATATATTTATAATTATGTTCTTGTGTTCTGCTCTTGCTCTCTCATGTGCCTACTCATTGCTTAAACCTTCTCATCAGCATAACAGCCTAATATCTGCTTATTTTTCTTCCTGTTAAAGACATTCATTGTGTCACACTACACAACACAAGAAACCCATATCTCTCATATGGATCATTATCTGCTTGCTTGCTGTGTTCTATCAGTGGTAATGCTGTCTATGAGGGTTTCCTCTGAAGCTTAAAAAGTGAATAACTTGTGGTTCATAAACATCCTTTTTCCTTGACTGACTTGTAAAACAACATTAATACATCTAGATGGTTGACTTTGAGAATGACACACGTAGATGACAGCTCTCACCCATCTGGTAGTTGTGCATAGCCTGGAAGCAAACATTAAAAAAGATCAAGAATAAGGTCAAAACTGATGATAAGTACATAATGTTTGAGACAGTTTTAATGACAAATTCTCATACTGTCCTGTGTAATCCCATGTTCTGGAATGAAATTCTACTGTACTCTATATAATGTAATAACTTTCTTGGCTTTCAGGTAAGCTTTCCATAAAAAATATAAAAAAAGTTCAAACTAAATGGGTTAAAAATTGACCTGAAAATGTTCTTGTCTGGGCATACATCTATTTTAATGCTCTTGCTGTGAGAGAGTGGACAACATCAACATGTTCTGTTATGGGTTTCATTGTTAGCAGATTCACTCCTTGAAAAAAAAAAAAAGCATTGTAAATGTTGCCCTCTCTCCCAAAGGCCTACTCAAAACTGCATGCAAGTTCAACTTACAATCAGAGCATGGATAGCTTCCTCCACTGTGCTCATCTGAAGAAGGGCCATCTTTCTATCTTTCCTATAAGTAAATGATTGTTTATAAAATAGATGACTTCATATTATATAATAATCACAACAATGTAAGGGACTCCCCTAAATAAAAAGAGAAAACACAGACATATTCTAACAATAGTAAAAAAAACAAAATAAATTTAAAAAACTCTATTATCTACAAATTAAATGTAGCAAGATGATTGGTTGCTGAGGGAACATTATTTTACAAAATCATGAAGAATACTACAAGACTGTGCAATATGTGCCATCAAAACTGTTAGATGCTGCTGATGCCGAATTTCTAAAGCTTCAAAAATTAACACACTGACGGCTTTGAGGTAAAATATGCCCTCAGCTTTTTCCAGCTTGAGATTGATATTGACTGCTACTTAGTTTCAAGATAACATCATTGACTTGATGAAGGCTAAAAAGAATGTCTGGACTCAGAAGGTCCATGCCTCAGTGGCTTACTCAAAGTTGCACTGGGATCAACATACAATCATAACTTTGCATCTGAAACCCAGACTGATTTAGAATGGGCACGAACTGAAAACTGTCTTTCAGTTGAACATTTTTTAAAAATCTGCTAACATAGTAGAATTAGTTCACAGCTTCACATATATATATTTTTACATTTCTCTGTTTATAAATCAAGTGGACGACTAAAAGACTTTTACTTGAATAGGACAATCTGTGTATAATTTCAGTGAAAATTATACCAAGTATAGATCCACATGGTCCAGGGGGATTTTTAAAAATAATTTTTTATGTCTTAAGTAACTCCAAAAAGTCAAATACCCAACTAAAAACACCTGGGAGTGGGAGCTGTTGAATCGACTTAAAATGTAAGACTTTACTCACGGGAAAAATTTGAAGGCTTTGACTGCTCCATGGTCACCAAACCAGGTAGTGAGGTTTTCCTCCGTCACATGGGCTCTGAAAAATTATGAAACATGCTAAAACTTCCTAAATTGTCAAGACCATTAAAGCTTCCATAAGATTAATGCCTCAAATGTCATACTTTTTTCACTGAGTATGCAGAGGCTTGATTCTTCAAAATACACTTTGACTATTATTAAGTTTGATGGTCACTGAATATTTTCATAGAAATTAATAAAACAAAAATGGGTAACAATTTTACAGGCCCAATTTTAACCCCAAAATTGGAGGCGGTTGAAGGACACAAATTCATGATTAAGCCCATATTCAGTGACATCTGACAGTCAATGAGATGTAATCAGATGATGTACCTTCTACACTTATTACAATAATTTATTTATATAAACTACATGCCAACAGAAAATGATAACTGACAAAGAAATACACAGGACCGGCCACACTTACGGAATGTTTGATAAATGCAGAACTTGTGATGGAGGGAAAATGTTCTGGCAGTTTTTGGAGCCTGGACGTTTGAATCGATGAAGAGGTGAATTAACATAATCTTTAGTAAGGCCTGCATCCTGGGGACAGAAGTGGCAAATAAAATAACAACATTATGAATGTAAGAAAAACAGATGTATAAAAGAACTCTAATGATTACATGTAGCACTATATTTAAACAAATTCCTTACAATCATAAAATTTAAGGTACTCATTCATTTTGTGCACCCACTACTTGCTTTTCAATTCACCATCTCACAAAGTCTTCACTGATGAGTAACGCTAACCACAATAAAATTGATTCTTGTTGTGGTTAACTCTTTCCCTATCATACAACGCACACTGCGTCGCACGCTTCCCCGGCGGCAGCCGATACAACGCACCATGCATGAAGTTGTAAAGATATTCCTTGACCACCTTATTGGAAATTAATATCCCATTATTGGAAATTAATATCCCATGACAGTGAACCTGAAAAACAGAATTCTTGGTAAAGCTTCCCTTGTCCTAGCATGTCCAGCGATACCACGTGTGCAATAAGTGTGTAGTTTGGACAGCTGTTGTGTGGTAAGGCGATCTTTGTTTACGAATGCACAGTAGGATATGGCGTATAACCCCAGGAGGTACTGCGTCCAGACGTGGAATGCTGGCGCATAGGAAAAGAGTAAGGTCTCACTCACTAAATCTACATGAGAATGTCAAACCAGCAGCATGATGTAAATAAATGCTATCATGTGAATAACATAAAATTATAATAAAAAAATATTATTAAAAAAATTATAATAAAAAATATAAAATAATCAAAACAACAAAATTATCAAGTCACACAACTTACCGACTGTCCTTCTTTGGGCATCTGTACAACTTGATGCTTGGACTGGGCAACCCTGATCTGCTTTCCCCACACTCGTGCTTTGTCAAGGTATGTTATAGCTGCAGGACAATATCACAAGAACATCAGTCTTGATCTAATATCGGAAACTTTATAAAAATGTCTATATTGATGAGTGAATGTGTCAAAATGAAGCCTAAATTGTCTACTGGGGCCAGCATATTCAATCTTTTGGTTAAAAGAATGTTAATCTACACATTTTGTCCAGTCTTTTGTGAGCCAAAGAAAAGAATACAAACTCCTCTTTACTGCTTTTGTTTTGTCACATTTCATGTTAAAATACATGGGATAGAGGACATTTTATTTACCTGAAACTCTGAGGTCTCTTCTCAGATTGAGTGTTTTACACACTAAGCTCTTATCATTTGAACAGAAAATTACAACTGTGATGTGTTACAGAAAGCTGCTTTCAGTCTTCAACCAAAAACCTTACCGAGTTGGGCTTGATGTGGATCTGCCATCTGTATAAGGGCATTATCTTTCTTATTGAAGAGGACCTTCACTCGATGAACATCTCCATATACCCCTAGCATAGAAAATCGTAGGATTTACTGTAAACATTTCCAGTGACAATATACATTGATTACAAAGGTGTAGATATGGGGAAATGTGATTTGTAAATACTTCCATATAGTACGGCACATTTCTGCACAGTATAGTAATTTCCCAACAGCAATGGACCAGTTGTCCTATTGCTTACAATTGCCTGTATTCATGAATCAAAAATCATTATCATCGGTACTTGTCTTGTACAAAATTTGTGCAAATTCATTTATTTATGTATTCTGGCCTAGGAGGAATCAAGTGTTAAAGAGACAGACCTATTGTGTAGAGAATGTCACAGGAAGGAAGAGGATGACAGGCTTGAAATGTGGAAGTAACAAGCAAAGTAACAAAACATTTGCGACTAATACCACACCTGAATGCATGAACTAGCGAGAGAAAAAAAAATGTCTCTATAATAGAACCAAAAAAAGCACATTAAAAGCTTTCCAAAGGCAAGTGAAGGCCTGAACATGAGCAAAGAAGATATTGTTATGCCAACCTTTTGCTGCCATTTTGCAATTAATATATTTTTAAAAATTCATATTTCACAAGAAATGGTAATCAAAAGGGCCATTTTCTGGGTATTAAAGTCTTTATACATTTGGTAATCTAAGCCAAAAATCTGGGAACACTTTATAAATTTCAGTGTACTGAACATATAGTTCTCTATTTACTGTAGCTAAAAGGCTGGCAGACAAGAGAGATGGGTGGATATCTTATAGGTTGTGTGGTTATCAATTTTATAGACAGTCATTATCATTTGATGGAATATTAAGACTGGCATGATCAAAATCAATGGCAAGGAAAACTTCACTTTTTGCAATTAGGAGTTTTGTACATGTGTGTCAAAAGTCATGAAACAGGAGTGACTGAAGTCAGATAAAATGTGTACTGGCATTCCATTAATAATAAGATACAAAGTGGTGCATCTCAAAGAAGCATTTATGATTTTTATTGACTATTATCTGATTCAGATGTGGAATGCACGACATAAGGAAGTCAATTAATGAACAGGTTTGTAAATGAATGAAAGATGAATAAATTACATAAGACTGAAAAAAATTCATTAACAAATAAATGAATGATTTAAAAAAAAAAAAAAATGAAATAAATTTGTAGACTTTGCTAAATCAAATGTTTATTAAAAAGAATATGTGTACACAATAGAAGAGCTTTTAACATACCAAAGAGTGTGAAAAGAGCATCTGGTGTAACCATCTGGTTTAGCAGAAGGAGCAACACAGTTTGTATTTCATTCATTAATTTTTTTTTTTTTAATGAAATGGTTTTGTGTTTGGAGAAAATGGTGGACCATGGTTGAGCATTCAAGTAGCCGAACACACAACCATTCAGAAACAACAAGAGTCCCAGCAGAGTTGGATCCCAGCCGCAGGCCACAGCGATACAGCGAACAAGGAGTGGAGTTGAGCGGAGCGGAGCAGAGCAGAGCATGGTGGGGGGATAAGAACAGAGTGGGGCAGGTGGAAAAAAAGAGAGAGAGAAAAAAAAAATGTGTTAGATTGCGATAATTGAAAAAAAAACAAAAAAACACGAAAAAGAAAACATAACTGAAAATGACTAACAGATGAAATCTTACAACTGCAGCATAGGAAACTAAAACATTCTATGCTGAAACACAAATCTGAGAGGAAAAAGGCTCACTCTTGAAAATGACACTTTCAGGGAAGTTTCGCATAATTTGATATGTAATTACTGTGGATTTTTCTTTTGATCTGTATTGCATTTCATCATCTGCAGTACTGTAGTGGTCCTCTTTCACTCTTTATAAAGTGGTAGCATTTTTCAGAGGAAAAACATATTTTGTTAAAAAGTCACAGCAAAGTGCTATGAAGCAGAATATAACCTCCTTTTTCTTTTTCATGCAGACTCAATAATACAGGCATGCACATATCTTTTGCAAAAACTGGATTCCATCAAACCACATTGTGCACTGTTTTGTATAAATAATGCATTTAACTTCACTATATAATCTATATCATTAAGCATTAATGTAGGTATACCAATGAATATGTTATTTTGAATGTGACCTGTTTTTGTCCAAGTCCAAAGGCAATACAATATGAATGAAATGTGACTACATTGCTTTTTTATCGCCCCCCTCCCCTCCCCCCAAAAGCCAAACTCAACCAATTTCTAACCCTTGAGATATAGTACAGCAGAGTTTTGAAAAATATGACACCCCCCAAAGCACACACACTCTAACAAAAGTTTCCCCATATAGCACCACAAACAAACATCCCAAAATAATGTATGGAGACTAGAGGAAAGACACAGAGTGTATATAAAGCACTAAAGACTCAGAAATCACATATTCCCTCTCTAAAACCACTGCCCAAATAGTTTTACTCAAGCTGGCACACCTGGATATCCTGTGTATATATTTGGGGTGAAACTCCAAGGGTCATCATTTTAGATGCTGAATTTGATATCAAAACAAAACGAGCTGGAAAACCATTCTTGTGGACAGGCAATCCCCTGCTGTTTTTTCTTTCAAAGCGGTGCTGCTTGAGTTTTCATGAACCATTTCAAGACAAAATTTAGTGCCTACTCTCACTTTTATAAATCTTCATTGGAGACCTCACATTAAAAAGAAAATCTGTCACATTATCTATTCATCTCACTCCATCACCGTGCTTTAATTCTCATCTACCCACAAAAATAAATAATGGGTACAATGTCATATCTCACCTCCTCATCCAGGTTTGACACAAGTATGACTGAGCTTCCCATTGCTGCTGTGAGGGGCAGGCCGATTCTGGCTGCACCTAAGGCCCCTGGCGGAAGGCCAAAACCGCCAAATGCTGTCATTGCGCCCATAGCGCCAACAGGAACACCTGGAAGAGAGTAGATTACCACTCAACACTGATTCACTTACAAACTTCCTAAACTGATCATTTTGGTGACAAAAAGAGAACAAAAGTGGACCATTCCACACTGCTCATGTTTTGAGTAAATCAGAGCTGGATTTTTAAAAACTGTTTTCATCAAAGTTTCTGAAAAGGGAGAAGGTAGTGGAATTCTTTTACAGTACTACAGTAACGAAACAGTGTGCATTTCGTGCAGGAATTGAAAAGTAAGTTTTAAAAAAGGGTTAATGTGGGATGATCCACTTTACTCCTACAGCGATCAAATGTAGGATAGATAAGGAAGAAAATTAAGTGGTGGTGATGATGATGATGATGATGTGATTACTACGGCGACAATCGTTTCAGATATTTCAACCCCAAATTTTGGCCAGACAAATTTCCGGGAGTGTTACATCCACCAAAGCAGCCACTAACGGAAATGGTAGCTATGCTACTCGCTGTTACTGCAGCTCTGGTCTTGGAATATTTTTAGGCATTGAAATTTGGTCTTTGGAAACAGAATATCGGATATTCTCTGATGCTAAGTAGTATTTTCAAGTCTAAAAAAGTTATGTCACTATAAAATTGTGAATATAATTTTTTACTGCCACCTGGGCAGAACAACCGTTCTAGCATGACAATAATAACTGGCCGAGCAATCGTGAGGAAATAATAAAATTATATGCAAACCTATTGATAACATGATTTCATATCATTTTCCTAATATCACCTGATTACAAACAGACCAGTTCATAGCAATAGGTGATATCAGGATAAACTTTCACCATGTGCCCAAACGACCCTATGGAATTTCAGTGTGCCCACATCAAGATTAATCAAGTAGGCCTATACGATTTTTATGGAAGCTGAAACTTTTTTTCATTTCAGATTGACGTTACATAATTTTTTCCACTGAAGGGAATAAAAGCTGCTGACTTGACTGATTGCTGTAATCTCATTCTGCTATGCTTCCCCCTCCCCTCCCCTCCCCCCTTTTTGTGACATTTCTATTGCTAACCTTATCTCATCTATTGTTTGCATCAATCGTGTAGTTATATCATGGTAAATCAGATGTTGGAGGTGTGGCAGAAATACATGGAAGATATCTTTAAAAATAAAGGAAAAGGCGAAGAATATTCCGAAAAGGAGACAAGGAAAATGACAGACGAAGACCTGGAAACCAAAATGCAAGGTAATATAAAATGAGATGAAAAGGATGGAGCAATGCGGTGATAATGATTTAAAAACAGATAAATAAATAACACTGGTTTGAAATCAAAGATAAGAAGTTGCATACCTGGTATGCCATACCCAGGAGCTGAGGAAAGAAGAAAATAGGTAAATTTTGTGAAACATGATCTCTGTGCCTATCATACACACACACATAATACATTCTTGAAAGTCTAATATGATAAATATATCAAAGCTAGCATGCCCTGAACCTAATGGAAGCAATGTAGAACCGCTAAAATGAAATGCTACCCTGTAGGTATATGCACATAATCAAAATGTGTGTACAGATCAACAAACCAAAAATTAAATGTATCAGATATGTGAACTGAAAGTTAACAAAAGCAAAGCAAACTTAGAGCACAGCAAAACAAGAGGCGTTTCTTTCGTTAGCGGTTCTACGGCGGTTTCCAAAATAATATGCATTGACTTCTCTAGATGCAAAATGTCTATCACAGGGATCCTCAACCTTTGGTCTGTCACAGGGCTCTTGTAGTACAGTCATGGAAGGGCTTTTGAGTCCATGAATGTTGAGTAAAATAAAAATTAGCCTCTTCCTTCTCATTTTCATTCTATGTTCTCCACAATGCCGTCACTAGTTTATATACAGGTCTTTGAGGGCTCGGTGATCAGACTTGAAAAGTACTATTAATATAAATGTTAAGAACCCCTGGTCTAAATATAACAGGCGTATGAAAGGTGCATGATAAAAGATAAATCTAGGAATTAGAGAAACTTGGGAGAAAAAAAACAACAGTATCTGTGGCGGGAGAATGAAATAAACATTGATGTGGCTAAAGGAAATAAAGAAACAAGTAGAAATCAAAATCATTTAAAGATTTATAAAACTAATAAGGGATTTTCCATCAGAGAGGAATCAGTGTAGTTTGGTATGAGATGTCATAGGTCAATGAGTTGTCAAATATAGGACTGATTTTCTAAAGGAGATGTTCAAAACTCTTTGATGAGCATGCATTACCAACCCTTGATATTTCTATGATATTTTTTACAGTTCTCTTTAGAAAGAGGAAAGGGGAAGCATAGTGCTTTTAAATAAAGACTGGCCTAAACTGAAATAACAAATCGAACTGATACTTCTTGCAATGTTCAGCAAGGTTCACGTTTTGGGGCATGAAAAGGCATCATGACTACCTAGACAGTGATGTCATGCTCAGTTCAGCATGTCCATACTATTACAGAAGCCCCATTTCATAACTCTAATCTTCCAGAATGAAAGGGTCATCTTTAAAACAAATGTACTCGCCACTATACTGTCCTTACCTGGACACTTGTCCAAATGTGAACAGTTGTCAAAAAACGCCAAGAACATTGGTTTCCCCCACAGTTTGACAAATGTCCATATCACCGGAGCTTCAATGCATACCTTTCGTAATCTTGATTCAAATTTTGACGGCCAATTTAAAGATAACATTTATTTTGCTGACTGCTGTATCACAATGGTTTGTACAAGGGAGTTACCATTATTATTTGTTGTTCACCTAAGAACAACAGCTCACATGAGGACATGACGCACGTTCATTCATTTTTTTCAAACACCGACACGGTAAACAAAAAATTGGTTGGTTACCAAGGTGCATGGTATCTCCAATTCAATTAATGGCTACAAACTTCGGTTACAATGTTTCCATGTGGAAATAATCTTCCTGGAACCCTTTAAGGCATTTCATTATTAGCTGATGTTTGACTTATTCAATAAATTAACTAAGGCCAGCATGTCAAGAAAAATACTCGTCATGGCGAATTAAGCAAGATAATATAAGCTTAGGTTATCACAATATAGCCGCGAACCTGTGTGCAGTTCAATAGCGTTTGTGGCGACGTCTCGCTTTGAATTTCTTTCTGTGTGAGCATCAAAGATTCGTGCAAAGGCATTAACGCCATCCTTATTTTTGGACTCAGTGAGAGGGCGCGCTTCTTTTTCGTATTGGAGGACTAGTGCAGTACGGCAGCAAAATGCTTTGTTCTTTCGGGAACTGACATGCCTTTATTTTTTTCCTAGGCGCAATCCTCACATTCTAGAATAGCAAGCCATTAGCCTTCATGCCATTCTACTATGTACTATGCTCTTCAGAATACTTTGAATTCCCCTACTCATTTTGACTTAATTTCTACAGATCTCTGAAATTTCACAAGTTGAATTGTCCAAATACATCCGATAAAACTCCAGCTTCTCTGTCACTTAATATATCAGAAGATGGGGCGGAGGAGGTAATGGCGATTACATTTGATTCGTAATTCGTGGATGAAAAGGCTGCAATTATCACATGTAATGGCCATCGCTGCTTTGTAAAGCGCATTCTGTACGAGATTAGAACCGTGAGGATTCAGCCAAGGCTGAGTAAAAGCATTTTAAAAGGTGACCCTTGTTTCTTGAAAGTTCTAAATTACATTCACGTTGTTCTCTCGTTTGATTGAACACTTGCTGTGATTCTGCATTTAATCTGACAATAATGTTTATGAGTCAGCAAGATAGCAGCTTTGCAAGAATGGTAGAAATTTGGGTTGAAAATTTTCACCTAAACCAGAGGCATGGGTCCAGACAATTGTCGGTTCCTCTCGCACTTCTTGTATGTCCACTGAAAAGAGAAGTTTTGAACATCTCTTGTGTTTTTCAGTAAACAGCATACGCTTGTCAAACACTAAAATTAAATGACCTCTCTATGCTGATTTGCTTTTTCCAGCTTTTAAAAACACAATGCATTTCAGTTAGTTTGGAAAGATGTTTGTAAGTTGGTTTGACATCATTCACATAGCAGAGCCAATGATAAATTCAAGGAGGTGATCGTTGCGGGTGGGGTGTTGGCACGACCGCACTTGTTTAAACCAGAGTTTCAAAGACTCAAACAATGTTAGTGTTAGTACGTAAATAAATTTGTGCACAATTCACTTCAAATCTAATCTGAAAGGGAAAGGTCTTAAAACTGTGGGAGAATGCAAGAGGTATATATATCTTTCCTCGTGTGTGCATGCTTAAACTGAAGCCACAGCACTGGGCTGTTTTTTTCTTTGGGCACTAGTAATGATAGTGAGAGTGAATAAGGCAGCCACCATCACCGGAATAGGCCACTACAAAAAATGTCAACACGTTAGTTTAGCCTGACCAAGCGACAGAGCAAAGGGGAGCAAATGGCTTTATGCTAACAAGAAAATCCAATTATGGTTCCTGGTTGACAAGTCTAGGGCCGGGAAGGCTTAGTTCGGAGAATTTACATCAAAAATCAAACAATTAGTGACTGTTTACACTGAACAATCTGTCTTCTAAAGACAACCATGCAACTAATTTTACACTATCACATTGTAGTTTAGGATCTAGGATGCCTCATTGTTATTTTTAGTACCATTTCAAAAATCATCCGATGTCTGTTCTGCATTTGATGTTGCAAGTTAATGGGAAAGTCTTCCAAGAATGGGGTTCCGTTGAGTGTCATTTCATTTTAATATGTTCTTTTTTTTTTTTTTAACAACAACACGCATTTGTTTTGGAAAACAAAACAGCTTTGAAAAATCAAATTCATATGCGATGGTATTCAGGTTAATACACAATTTAAAAAAAAAAAAAAAAGGCAAAAGGGGTAAAAGAAAAAAACAACTGACAAACTCATTGTAACGTCATCACGTAATTAAATAATTATAGGCCAAAGGGGGTAATTTACCTGCCGTGTGCTGAGCAGGCATAGCGTTGACTGTGGTGATCTGAGGCGATGCAATTCCCTGGTATGTTGGCAGAGGGGACATCACAACCCCAGCGGAACCTTGCCAAGGACACGTGGAGGGGTTAAACAAAACTGGGCACATTGGTCTAATCTTACTATGTCCCCTGAATCTAGGCCCCACTGCCACATTTTGGCCATTCTTTTTTTTTTTCCTTTCCATTTTTTTTGTTTGTTTTGTTTTTTTGTTTTTGCATTAAAGGGTTTCAATAACATACCGAGCGTTTTGCCTTCTAATCTGAGACAAAATGATGATTTTAAATTGTCGAGGTAAGTATACATTCTTGTTATACCTGATCATGAAATGAATTAAATCTTGGGAGCTCCTAATTTCCAATCCCTTCTTTCGCAATGTGCTAAGGGATCAAATCTCAACGGGGGAAGGGAATGCACGTCAGAGACATGCTTGGTCGAATGGCTTGACAGGGTAAAGTGTATCATTGCACTTCTTATTTCGTAGGTCATCAGTGACCCAAAAAAATACACATACTTGCCGGGGGAGGGGGTAGAAAGAGACAGGACAGCATGACATATTGGGGGAAGAGGGGCAAGTATAGGATAAGAAAAGGTATGGTAACACAAATAAAAGGGTTCCCCTAAGACTCTGAGAGATTGTTGAAGGAAAATGGATAGGATAATATTATGAATAAAGGAAATAAGAAAATGACAGCTGATCAGAAGCAACTGAAGGCGTAGGTGGATATAACTTATTCTTCACAGATTTTCTTCATAAACCTTGATTAGGACTGACAAGGCTCAATAAGGCATGGGCGAGTATTAAAAATGGCCAGAAGTCTATGATATAAATGAAGGGCAGGCCACGGTACATGAAAAGTTTGGCTACAAGAAGGGGAATACAACATGCACACTGAACCACCGAGAAATGAATGATTACTACATTAAGAAGTTGCTGCAAAAATAGGTGCAAAAATGTTAGGGAATTAGCAGTTAAGCAAAAAAAAAAAAAAAATAATAATAATAAAATGCATAATTTATGTCATTCCTAATTTTACACACAAAAAAAAAAAGGAAAAACTCCTCTACTAAAGCCCCAAGTTACGCACTCTCTGTATAAAATGTGCAAAAAAAAAAAGAAGAAAAAAAACTGAAGATGAGAAAAGGAGGCCAGATTAAGCAAACCAGTATATCATCATTCTTGGAAGAAAATAAGCAGGAATATATTTTACATCATGGTAAGACAAGTACCAAATATACATATATATAATAAGGTTGATTTCATTAGTTTCAAAACACGACTTATCTAAATTGTTTCTGAGTTCCGTGTTCTCATCTCCAGTGATAATCAATTGACTTCACACAGCAAAACACATTTCCAAATTTGTCATAATTGATCACTCTGATAAACAAAGTTATGTACTTGGATAAACTCTGTTCTTAGTCAGATCTTTCCAATAAGTGGCTTTTGATCACCAATAATGACATTACGTTGTATGTATGAATCAGGCCAACTTTAAAAATAAACCCTTGACTTTAAAAGTACTAGGTGCGGGAAAATGTGATGGCTTAAAAGCACTAACACTAACAGACAACCGTTTCCATTTTACTTCTGGGAATCGAGACATAATTTAACCTTAACCTATGGAACACCGTAGGCTGAAATCTACATATATGTTAGCTTGCCAATGGCCATCATATTTAGACTATTGCACTAGACTTTATGAAGTGTCCATCAACCTATGGGTCAAATCAAAGATTTGATCCAATGGATCACAAGCCTTTGACTGAAAAAAAAAGAGCAGTATTTTATTCCCCCCAGTTCTCCATAAAATACCCGCTCGCTAAGTCCCCACCCTAGTGAAAAAAGGTGTACTTTTTTAATATCACATTATACATTATAGTAAGTAAAGACATCACCACACAGCTTCTCCCAACCCAAAATGTATCCTGACGTATTAGGAAAAAGACCATACACGCCAATCTGGTTGAAATCCACTTTTTAACCTCATTTTCTATCTTCCTCTCTGGGTTATAATTTTTCAATGATCATACTTTTCTTTGGTCTTCACTTAAGGGAAATTGAACAAGGAATAAAGAGGATGGCAAGGCCAAATGGTGCTTTGCGCGCCTCCTGTAAGACCTCATTTGCGTGATATAGTCTTTTTCCATATCATAAAGTCTTTCTCCATAACACGGCCCAAGTGTCACGTCTATCAGAAAACTGAGAATCTTCATAGCTATTTGTGCCAGTAATGATCAAAGTGGAATTCCAAAACCGTGGTATCAAAACGTGTGGAAAAGGACCAGGACATACCTCCAAGACTCATGGCGTCCAGGTTGAGATCACCAGTAGGGAGGTCCGGGCGGGTGAAGTCACGACTTTTGTCGTTGTTGTATTTCACGTTGAGGTTGCTGAGTTTTGAATAGTCGATCTTGAGGGTGTTACAGCCGTTGTAGATGTTTTGACCATCCAGAGACTGAAAAAGTGATAAAAAGCGGACAATTATAATGTTAAAAAAAAAAAGCTTAATAATTTTCTGGGTAATATCATAGTGTATCATGTTCTCTCAGTGTTCGCTGAAATAATAATTGCAGATGAACCTTTGATCTGTGCTACAATGAATGGGCAGACTCGAGGTTTGAACTACATTCTCAGAAGAAAAAAAAGAGAGAGGGGTGGGGGAAGAATAGTCGGCTGCGTTGAGGGAATCCTCTTATGTCCGGAAGTTTCTCCTGAATTCTTGTATTGGCGTGTTTCCTTTCCATTGCTAAAATTGTGATATAGTCTGTCTTGCAATGTTCTGCAGCTGCCTTAGGTACCAACAATTCCCTTAGATCTTCCATCGACCTATCTTAATTGTACTTTGTGACTGCCTTTTTTAGTTTCTCAGCAAATTTCTGGTTTAACATGTTGCCTTTCATATATCATCGGCAAACAAGCATGGAGGTAAAGGTCCCAGTTCGTTCACCCCAAGTTTTTGTTTTCAGGTTCGCCAGGTATTTTGTCATGGAACCAAACAACTATTTAAACACACTGCGTGAAGTTATCTATACCGAGCTTCCCCCTCTCTGCCTAATTCATGCAGGTAGGCCTATGCAAGACAACTATTTAGCTTTAATTATCTTGAAACGTAGCACTCAAAGTGAACTATTTTCAGGCATTCTATTTAGGCAATAATCCAAACAGTGGGCACTGTAGCTCTCCCTCTCTCTGCTCATATAGTATTTCCCCTTTTCATTTGAATTATTGTTGTATAACTATAGAAACATAAAAATCCAGTCGATTCGAGTTACTGGAAATTCTGAAATAATTCCAACCGTGATGTGAAAGTAGGTAGGAAATTAGGAACGTTTTTTGTTAAAGGCAGTTGCCTAAAAATATTCAGCCTTCCTGTCTTTGAAAATAGGCATATCTTGTCATGGAACAAATACTTTGAAAACCAGGCTCACATTCATAACATAAGAACCCAGCTTTTGGTCATGAAATGGTAGACTGAAATAGTTTTATCAAAGCAATCTCTGCATTTAGAAAGTGTAAAACATGTCTAAGAGAAGTTTCTTGCATTTCTTGTTACAGCAGCTGCAAAGTATGTCGACAATTTCTTTGTTGTTTTCCAAAAACAGGGACGGATAATTTTACCAACAAGAAATGTATACTGATCCTGTCATTTCAATTATCTAAGATGAAAAAGAAATAAAAGGAAAAAAAAAACACAGTAAGTCAGCAATAACTTCTTATTTTCCATCAAATTTAATGCTGGTCACCTAAAGCCATAGCCTTTTGCACCAAGCCTAGTAAAAAGTGTGTTTGTGTTGAAAAAAATACCTGAAGTTGAAGGGCTTAGTTAAATACCATGCTAGTCCACTTCGACTCCAAAACAACTGTAGTGCCTCATACTGTCTTCTGTGCAAGCCTAATTTACCCAGGGCTGTTATTATTAGAGTAAGGCACCGAATAAGAACTGACGTTTTGCTGGTTATACCAAGCACCAAGAACGTTTTCTGCCCCATGCTTCGATTTCAGCGGGTTTTTTTTTGTTGTAAGTTAGGCGTGACATTAGAATTACATCTTCAATTATGCCTTGTCGGATGTTAATTTAAAGAGCAGTGGGTCTTTTCTTAATTTTCTTCCTCTTGTAGGCAACCTATTTTCCCAGTTCAAGCTATGAGAATAAGAGAATGGAGCTAAATGAAATCCCCTCATCGTCCTTACCGTTTTCGCTGCAGCTGCTGAAATGGCATCTGACATCTGAATTAAAGCTTGGAATGTGTCTGAAAATAAACCAAACGAATTTAGATCCTAAATGTCTCCTGAAGAGAGGAAAAGAGAAGTAATATTTCCATGGTGGAAGATCTCTAGAGCCAAGTAAATCACTTGAAGCAAAAAAAAAAAAAAAGAACTAATTCAATTCAGGTTTTTGCAACATGTACGTATAGCGGCTACATTTATTTTGCTGGTTTTATGATGATAACCTATTTGATTTCGCCAGCCCTGAACTGCAGACGTTTAAAGGCGTCTAAGCTTCACGACCTTTAAATGCACTTCTTCACTTGTGGTTAAAACGAATTCGTATTGTCTATTTCTGGAATTACATATACTACAACAGGTTCAAATACGGGCCGTGAGTTTCTGTAACGAATTTTAAAGAAAATAACAAGTACGATTGTAGAAATAGAGTTGGACTGCTTTAGAAGCCATTTTAACAACCTGAATATGTAGAGCATTCAAGAACACACACACAAACAAAATGGGTGTTCTGTCCGAAAACGTCTAAAGAAAAAAAAATATTTAAGGGAAAAAAAAACAACTAACCAACATGATGATCAACTGTTAACAAATAAAACTAATGATACTTACTATTTTTGGTGAAGGTAATGATTTTCAACACTTTTCCAAATTTGATGAACAACTGTGGAAGAGTAAGACAATCATTATGTAATGGAGCTAGCTAACCTTGCTCAAAAAGTAAATACATTCCTGCTATAGGACAAGCCAGGTTACAAACGTAGAATTACAAATTCAGTATACTCCGATTCCAATTCCCTCCCCCTCCCTTAACCCCAATTTCCGACGCTATTTCAGAACCAACATAATACAGAAAAGCGAACTTCTTTACGTGTCAGGTTATATTTATTTCCGTGGTCTGTATTAAAATAAGGCAGTATTTCTTCTATGAAAAATGAACGTCAGGATTGGACAAATGAAATTCTCTAGATTTTAAATTCTCTCAGAGGGCCAGTGTGGACGCTGCGTACGTAAATGGTACCTTGGCAGTTGGAAATTGAAAAGAGCAGGCCGAATAGGCCGCTGCCTAGGCAAAATTAAATAAAATTCATCCCTACCCCCCCCCCCCCAAAACTACTGCCGACCGGCGCTGTACTGTGGCGACGACGTGCCTGCTCCAGTTTCTAACTGGGTGCAATGACACAAAGGCAAATTTCCCAAATGGGATTAAAGTGGTATACACATACAAATATTTTCACATCAGATTTTGTCGGTACCACGCCAAAATATCATTATGCTCTCATCGACACTGACAAAAACTTAAAGCACATGCACTATGGGCACTAACCTGATGCAAGATCTCTAAAGAAACCGGGTAGAAGGCGTTGTCCACTATAACCCGCAAAATGGTCGACTGTTCGTCCGAGCCCATCACAACGTGAGCGGCTTGGAGAGCAGCCTGGGCGTTAGCATTCTGAAACAAAAGAGGTTTTTTTTTGGCGTGTGTGTGTGTGTGTGGAAAAGTTAACCTCTTCATGCCCAGACATAGACTGCCCTAGCCAAAAGTTCGGACACTTGCAAAACAGATGTGAAATAGTCGTATGAATGGTAAAATAAATGAAGGAATGTTCCCTATTTGTCTTGCCCTCTCTGAAGAAGACATACAAATTTCAAATGAAAATGAGAGGGAATATATAAAAAAAAACCACAAAAAAAAAAAAAAACGAAGATAGATCTCGGGATTAAAATCGTTTCTCTTTCTCCGATCTCCCGAATCTAAGTCAATAAGAATCAGTCATCATAAATGCGGAAGAACCAATGCCATTCCATTAATCAATTCAGCAACTTCACAGCCATACTGAGATGTAGAAAATAACTTATACTGGACAGAGCGGCTTAACACTTTTCCTCCTTCACCTCTCTCTCAGTGAGCGAGTGATTGGGAGTGAGTGAGTGTGTGTGAGTGCAAGAGAGAGAGTGAAAGAGAGAGGGGACAGAGAAAGAGAGAGGGACAGAGAGAGAGAGGGACAGACAGACAGACAGAGAGAGAGAGAGAGAGAAGGGGGGGACAGGGAGAGAGAGAGAGAGAGAGATACAGACAGACAGAGAGAGAGGGGGGGCAGACAGAGAGACAGACAGAGAGAGAGAAAGAGAAATTCAGAGGTTCTTATGATATAATCCACAGCATGGCCAAAGATATTCACCTGGAAAGCATGAGAAGCGTCTGTCTTCAGTTCCTTGTGGTTAGAGAACTGTACAAAGACGGGTTTAAGTCGGACCTGGGCCGCATTGGTTTGAAAGTACGTTACCATAGCAACAGCACTGGCCTCATCTTGAAACTCCAGAAACGCCTGAAAATTTAATTCATTATGTTGCGTTCATTCATTGCTAAGAGCCAAATTTAGAATATGGCAAAGAAAACCAAAAATAATAATAAAGTTGTATTATTTTTGCAAAGTCAGGCATTCGGAATAAACAATTTTAAAATATTACACAAGAAATTCCAAGAGAATTCAAGATGTAACAACAAGCCATCATGTTATATTCTGTCCCAGCCTCGTACTCACTTTACTTCCTTCATTACAGGCCTTGCTTTTTTCTTTTTTTTTCTCTTCCATGTTGCAGTTAACATCATTAGTTTTATGAAGAGAGATTTCAGTCATCTTTGCGACGTTTGTCCTCATTATGTAAATGTTTTGCAACTTCTTTCCATCTTTTAGTTCATGCTAACTCCAATCCTCGTTCGTACTGGACAACTCTTTACTCCCGAGACTTTTTTTTTTTTTTGGTCTCCGTGAATTATTTCCCTTCTCTTTCTGACCACTTTGGGATAAAAACTATGTCAATTATTTCCCTCCTCTTTCTGACCACTTTGGGATAAAAACTATGTCAATTATTTCCCTCCTCTTTCTGACCACTTTGGGATAAAAACTATGTCAATTATTTCCCTCCTCTTTCTGACCACTTTGGGATAAAAACTATGTCAATTATTTCCCTCCTCTTTCTGACCACTTTGGGATAAAAACTATGTCAATTATTTCCCTCCTCTTTCTGACCACTTTGGGATAAAAACTATGTCAATTATTTCCCTCCTCTTTCTGACCACTTTGGGATAAAAACTATGTCAATTATTTCCCTCCTCTTTCTGACCACTTTGGGATAAAAACTATGTCAATTATTTCCCTCCTCTTTCTGACCACTTTGGGATAAAAACTATGTCAATTATTTCCCTCCTCTTTCTGACCACTTTGGGATAAAAACTATGTCAATTATTTCCCTCCTCTTTCTGACCACTTTGGGATAAAAACTATGTCAATTATTTCCCTCCTCTTTCTGACCACTTTGGGATAAAAACTATGTCAATTATTTCCCTCCTCTTTCTGACCACTTTGGGATAAAAACTATGTCCCCGTCGTTTCCTTGGTGTGCATATTATGGGGATGGTGGTAGGGGTGCGGGGTAGATGGAGTTGTTCTACTTTCATTGCACTTTTTTTTTTCTTAATTATGAAATTATCAGCCATGAGATGAATTAACTGTCATGCAGAATCTTGTAATAAAACTCGGTACATCCGTTCTTCTTCTTTTCCTCATCCATTTAAATTTCACAAAACGAGAATCATCTCTCCAAGAAGTTTTGCTGTATATGAGTCTTTTTTTTATACTTCAGTCAAGCTCACAGATATTACTTCAGAACCGCAAGATCCCATTTATTATCAGAGTTAAACCCCACCTGGTTCTTCTGCTTCAGCACCAAGACGTTGGTCATCTTTCCAAAAGGCATACCCAGCTGAACAATGTCTGTTTCTCCGGCCTCCCCCGGCAGACTACGGATATGGACCACTCTGGAGGGAGGGTTGACAGCCCCATCTAACTTGGCCTGCCAGGGACAGAAAGACAGAAAAACAATGGTAATGTGACGAGTTAGTTTGAAAGATGCTTTCCGAGAAGACAAAGTGAAAACATGGGATGTGAAGGAAAAAAGGAGGGAAGAGGCCAAGAGGAGGAGGGGGGGGGGGGAGAGAAAGAAGGAAGGAATTGTCGAGATTTAAAGGAAGAAATAAAGCAAGCAAGAAAGAAAAAGTACAGGTATTTAAACATTTCAACGCGTAATACTGTTCATGAGAAATAACTTCACAGATCACTAGATAATGGTCCTGATATCTATTTGCATAAAATCAATAACTAAAAAACGTAGGCTCAAGAAAGTGTTTAAATAGAATCCACCGATGCGTGAACGCACGCATTCAGTAGGCATGAATAAAATGTGTCACATTTATTTCATTAGGATCCTGGCAATAAACTTAGACTGTTTGAACTGAGAGCAATCTGTCCAAGCTAGTCGGAAACAGATGGCCTACGGTTATTGCAAGTCACGAGACGTTAAAGTTTCCTAGTATTCAGCTTTCCTCACAACGTCATCGACACACAGCAATTTCTTTACGACATCAGTTTCCACTGAACCAACGCCACAGAACGAAACTGACCAAATTTACCATTTTTCCCGCCAACTGAGACAGGAAGACTCTGTTGCAGTGGCGGAAATCCATAACCAAGCGAATTCCAAGCCCACTATGGCTTAAGTTTAAGCGATTACTCTTTTGAACTTAACATCACAAAACTGGACATACTGTCATTGCTGTATACCACATTCTATACCTCCAACTCTCACTTCTTTAAAAAGAAAAATGCTTGATCAGTGGTTCCAAAGGTCTATGAGTTCATGAAAGCCACCAAAAATCTTCGGTGGGCGTGTTCCCGCTTCTGGAGATACCCTTTAGTAAGCTTTCATTGACATGGTCACAGCGATAACTCCGTGGCACAAAAGTGAGCCCTCAAGCCGTTTATTCATGCTCGAAAGGGTTTCACAGGTCATAAAGAGGAAATGAAGCGATAAAGGATTAGGCTGAGAAATCCACCAGAGGTGGTTTCTTATGTGGACAAACACATGTAATGATATTTTCAGAACTGCTTTCAAGTCCCTCGGCCCCTAGGCTGTGGGCAGTCCCGCCAATAACTGACCCATTTCTGGGGAGCTGAGAGGTCAAATGAGGGCATGAGCTCCAAAGTAACTTGCCATGTGGCCAGAAAGCTTAGGGATTAACACGGACATAGTCTCGTAACATGCAGTTGACTCCCTGTCCGAACAGATCTGCGTGCTTGGTCTTTCGTTGTACTTGTGCTCCTACCCCTCCCTTTCTAGCACGAGCTGAAGGTGTAAAGTTACAGGAGGAAAGAAAAGAACTAAAAGATTGGGAAGGATTCGAGGGGAAGACTAATGAAATTAAGATTGGAAAAACAGGAGAAATATCGACATAAGGCATTCAAAACTGCTGCAAAGAAAACTGTCCGTCCTGGTAATTCGCAAAATTGCTCCCAAGTATAAAAGTGTCACTGAAACACCTCCAAGCGTTCACAATGGTCGGTGAGTATGAACTCTTTCCGCACAAGCAAAATATCCAGGTATCTTTGCATTCAAACTGACCAAACATCACTTTCTGGGGAGGTCTTCCCCCCGTCCGCGTCACTTACCAAAAAGTTAACAAACATATATATATGATTAAGATATAAGCTTAAACAACCTAGATCCAATTATTATCAATTTGCAATCAATGTTTTGGGGGTTAGGGTTAGGGTTACAAATACTAAACCCAACCTTTTGATAAGCCCGCTCAAGTCCCCTCTTTAGTGTGTTTTCTAGACTAGCGCGGACGGGGGGCGACCTTGAACTTTCTGTCCCGCACGTATATTTTATAACATTTCCTTCCCCAACAAAGAAATTTATTATGAGGTAGATGCACAACTGATTCAAATCGTTCGACCAAACACAACAAAAGGTTTCACGGTTGGGTTTTTCAAAGCCAATTAATGAGATGATAGTAATACAATACTTTGAGGATGCGCAATTAAAGAAAACTCAACAAAATAAAGAAAGCAAGCAGGAGAAGGAAAAAATGAATTTAATAAGGTTTCTACATGACCATCTAATGTTTAAACGAACTTCCACATTTTCAGAGCCTGAAGAAGACGTTGGGATAATTGAAACGAGTCAAGAGCAAACCTCCCCCGATCCACAACTTAAACATTATTGTCGAAACAGCTTTATGTAACTCTAAAGAATACATATACATGATTCTAGTGATAAGGCTGAGAGCTCTCACCTCCGACATGGACACAACAATGCGGCTACAGTTTGCTGAACTGCTCTTAGCCCTCAAGATGCACTCTCAACAATTAATGTATCCGTTTTTTCTTTCTCTATTTTCTTTTGGGAAAAAATGAGCACACAGGTAAGTTTTCCCAACAACTGTCAACTTGAAATTGTTTCAAGGCGTATAACCTGTCAGATGCAAATGAAATTTCCAGGCCACAAACTATCCCATCCGTGGACAAGTTATGGCCTGAGGGTTTGTGTTCCGTCGCCACCGAGAGAGCACACTACAGGCTCGATGTGTCGCTAAAATATTTTAGTTTCAATCAACGCCAAGCGTTGTTAGCATGTTCAGTGTGCCGACACAACACTTGAGTGAATGGATATCAGCTCAAAACATCAAATGAGGCTTTTTTTTTTATTTAGGGAAACCACTTGAATAGAATAAGTGTGACTATAGCAAAGATTAGTGGTATAGGAACGGTTCTGGCAGATGGCAAATGAGGATGATTTTTTATTCTCTTCCTCTCACTTCTGTTAACTATGGACGCACCAGAAACGGAGAGGGGAGAAAGGGAAAGATTCAAGTACTGGTACATTATTTACTTAGTGCTGTCAGAAGATCAGATAAAACACAATTATTTATTTTTTTCTGCACGCGCCGAAGATTGAAAGAATGCGTACTGTCTCGATATTGAAGCTCGTTTTCGAATTATCAAAATCTCTCCATCCGATCAGAACAATTTTATGCTCGAAACTGTGAACCCCAGCACGAATGGATGAATTAACGGGGAAGTGATGGAGCAGGTCGAGGAGAGTATAGAAACACAGCCACTTTGCATGAAATGACCACGACATCGTTCCTGTCGCATTTAATACACTTAAATGCCATTCTAAGACTTAAGAAAATCATTAAGCTGATGATTCTGACATTCAGTGCTATGCACTCACTGGAGCATAATGCACCTGTCATCTTAGCAGCCTCATGAAGAGAAGGCCTAAAATATGTCGAGGTACATACCGTGAAATGAAAAAGAACCTGAAATGACCGTGTATGAAAAGAAATACAATGAAAAACAAAATAAAGATAATGCACTGGCCAAGGTTTCATATAGGACCAAGGTTTGTTGTGTGGGTTTACCTGTGTGAACCTGTGGATGGAATTTTAGAGTTTCCCCACCACCATGGCCGATTCCCCTCCCCCACCCCCACCCCCACACACACACAAAATACCATCACGTTTTATTCAGGCCTAGCGTATGCACAAGAGCATGTCACATAGAAAATGACACTCGAAATGTATGTTTGGTTACTGGTCTGGTCGAGTTCACTTTCGCACTTGGAAAATGTTTAGGTCACGCCACAAGGCTAAAGACGCTGGTACCTTGCATTGTATGATGCCCACCTTCCATGGACCACTGACAATAATTATTTTCTACCCTGTATCTTGCACTACGCCGTTTGAAAATTAATGCAATTGCACTTTACATTCTGACGAGGTCACTTTTAAGCAAACCTCTTCCTATACCAAGAGAAAACCTGTAGTGATTACAATTGTGTGCGCTAATGTGTGTTCTAGTATCACCTAGGCTTTCTCGCACAATAATTATTCTGTCTCTTTAAGCACAAAGCTTTTGACATTTTTCCTAACACTTGTTGAAGAAATGAGAAGCTGAGAATCAAAACATTCTAGGCAGAAAGCTGACCTACTTAGCGTCTTGGCTCTCCTCTCCCGACTGTGCAAAGACACCCCCCCCCCCCAAAAAAAAAACAAACGGTACGGAATATTAGTTTGCCACTCTCATGCATTCGACTACTCTAAACTAACCCCACACCCCCACGTACACCTCTCTCTCTCTCTCTCTCTCTCAAAATAAAAACAGGAGGGCTACAACTGATGTCCTGACGGACTACTTGGTGAATTGGTGCCCTGCTAGAGGGAAGAAAAAGCAACAACAAAAACAAACCAAATAATTTTCTCACTGACAGCTATGATGAAAAATTACGGGGTCTTCAGGGAAAAAAAGGTTCTGACCCCGATTATTAGAGCGGATGTCTGCTGATTGAAAGTTGTCTGATTCATTAACGCTCTCTCCATTTATTCATCCATTGCCCCATTCATCACTGAGCAGCAGTGCCGCAGAGAGAGATGCCAGCAGTAAAGGACTGGCTCTGGTAGGGGTTTCAAATTAAGGACCTTCATCACGTTTACATGAACATAGTGACCAGGGGAGTATAGGGGAACAGTCGATGGGAATCCAATACAGTAATGACAGCGAGTTCCGCTCTCTCCATTTTTTTTTTCATTATTCCATCTGTTAGTTGCAGTCCGAATCCTTTCTAATCATTCAAGGAATTGTTGCGTTGTTCATGTTTGGGACCATGGAACATTATTCACTGTGCACAGAAAATGGGGAAAATGCCACGAGCTCGTCAGCCGTACCGATATACTGTGGAAAATTGGTCACACAATAAATACAACAGCAGGAAGGAAGGAAAGAAAGTAACAGGAATGGAACCAGCTTACTGAAATACCAACAACATCAACAAAAACAAACAACAACTGACAAATTTAACCGACTTTTCGTAACTAGTCTTTGATAGATTTGTTTAATACTGTTTTATATGATTTTTCCAATGATAACTCTCTCTCTCTCTCTCTCACACACACACAAAGCTTATTTGAATTATTTTGTTTGAAGATCACAAGCGATCAAGGAAAGGTTCAATTTAAAAGAAAAATTACTCTGCTGTAATTCAGCAGGACGATTTCAAACTAATATTTTTTTCTCCTCTTTCTGAGACCACCCAGAATGATTTACATTGTGGTAAGACACCACGAGCCCTATCACAACACCGTACAAGTGCATTAGCAAACTGCAACTTTTTGCCACATATTCTATGAACTCCTTGATAGAATTTCATCCTATTTTCTATTGAGTAAGAGAGTGAGCAATAGTTCAGATATTTTAGAAGTGAAAACGTATTTAAGATGAGGTATACATTTCAAATAGACCTGTTTTGTTTTTCTTTAATTCCCTGCTCAGTTCCACGATATTCTAAATTTCAGATGCATAATTATGAGATCTTTCGTTAGAGTTGTAAGTGTTATCAACGAATAAAACTTTCTTCAAGAAGGAAAGTATTTCAAATGCATTACTGTTAGTTAGATAGTAAATATAATCCAGTTGTTGCAGTGTCCGCTACAGTTTTGTAACTTTACAATGTTACTTCACTGGGAGAAGGGCGTGGTTAGGGACTGCCAGAGGTCGTTTCCGGTGCACGTTTTGACAGACTCGGCTGGCATCATGAATCAGAGGGAGCCAAGTGGCACCGAATACAAAAAATGGAAAAAGTGGGGGAAAGACCGGAAAGAGAGATGATTCACATCTCTGAACAAGGCACCAGGAGCAAAATGCCCCACCCGCTGTTATTGTTACTGTTTTCGCAATACTAACAAACCGGAGCTCGCCTTCAAATACGTCTGGAAAATATATACTCCAGCTCAACGCAGACTGTTTCGGGTAAGCCTTTGATAACACAACCGACTCGCCGCTTGCTGCCTTTTCAATACTGACCGTAAGAGCGACAGTCGAGATGCCAGCGGTTGTGTGAGCTAAAGTTGAAAAAAGCTTGATAATCAATATTAGTAAATGCGAGTAAGTCCCATCCCCATCTCCAAAAACGAGAGAGAAAAATTCCACAAAGAGTCACTTTAACACTCAGAGATAAAATTCCTTGTAAAACTTGCGCGCCATTTCCGTTCAATCAGCACACGAAATTGAAGCCCCTATTTAATTTTCTTACACTGAAACACTGCAATACTGTGAGTGATCATTCTAAGCCCCACGATTTTGGATGATGTTCTAGTTAAGGAAGAAAAATTAAGCAATCATTCATTTGACTCCAAATCCCACCACTTGTGGACTGCCCCATGATGGTGACAGGCCAGTCACTGAGCCGCAATAATAAAATATGAATCTGCACTCAATACCAGACCAACAGTAGAAACCAGGCATATAGCATGGCAAAATAAAAATTCTGTTTATGAATATTATTATATTATTGTGACCTGCAAAGTGCGTACACTGAATTCAAAATGTGAAAAAAAAAAACATGCAAAAGTATCAAATTATGACAATATTATTCTCTGATGAGACAAAGCAAATTCAGTGTACTGCGGCCAATAATTAAAACAAAAATGGCGTAAAATTTTGTTTTTGCAGAAGAGTTTCATGTCATAGGACGCAAAAGGATTTCATTATTCAGGAGGCAAAAGAAGTGTATAATACAGGCAAAGTACGGATGCCATGAATTTCATTGATTCAAAATAATTGGTTCTTTTATGTTTTATAAAAATTGAAAGAATAATTATCTGTGTAGACTTATAGTCTCACGTGGCTCAATAAATTTAATTGATTTAAAATATGGCTCTTATGTGTTATAGAAATGATGAAAAGAAAATCCCCAGCAATGGGCGGAAGTAGCTGATAGGAAAAGAGTGTGGCCGGGACGCGGCACCAGAGAGTACCGTAAGGATTGTATATGGCAAGGCCCATAAACCTGGTGTATGTAGACTGTTTGTGTTAGCACCATCTGCACACAGGCGGAAACCAGAAATGTCAAATGATGAACACAGCTCTATGCTGTCCCATCTACACAAACATACGAATCAGATTCCGGAGTTCGGCGTTCACAGAAATCCCCACAATGGGAGAGGAAACGATGGGGTTATTGCATCAGATTGTCACAAACTACCAACTTTTGGCATGTCCTTTGAATTCGGAACCGTGCAAGGATTGTTTTAAATCTTCTGCCTTTTGTTACACAGCCGTTTACTTCCTTGTCCCCCCACCCCCATCCCCTTCTCTACCCGTCTCTCTGTCTCTGTCTCTCTCTGAGTGTGTATCCCTCCTCTCCGCTCCGCATTCGTTCTGTGATGGCGGTGCTATTGCTGTTCCTCTCGCTCTTTCTATCCGTTCTTTTTCCTCCTGTGTTCTATGTGCGTGTGAGTGTGTGTAAATGTGTATGCGTTCTTTTTTGTCCTTCCTCCTCATCTCTCTACCTCCTTCTTTCGTTTACTTACACACACACACACACACACTCTCTCTCTCCCCCTACCCCTTTTCCAAGATGTCTATGTGTGTGTTGCACCTGTATTTTGCTTTCAGTACATAAAACAGATCCATATTTCACTTCCACTACATCCCTGTCCCACCTGTTATATCCTTCTCACATTCAGTTGCACTTTCACCTCTCCAAACTTGCCTTTTGCACTGCAGACTGAGCTAAAACGTACTGAGACCAAACTACTTTTAAGGCGTGAAATACTCCACTGTCTCGGCAACAAGAAGGCAAAAAGTCACGTTTGACACTCAGACCTTTCCCAGAAGATTCATGCCATATGCCCCAAGCTGGTGTTACTTCACTTTACCTCATGAGTTGTGCAAGTCAAGTGTTTGCTCAACCTTTGTCAATCCAAATGAAATAGTTCACATACCCCCCCCCCCCCAACCCCACACACCCAAATCTCTCAATGCCCAAGCAAATCTTGAGTTTTAATCTCTAAGATTTCCTTCCCGAATGTTCTATCATATTACATAATACGTAAATCTTCGTCATCGTTTAATGAAACAGTCTACAGCAAAGCCCCCCCCCCCTTTATTTCCCCCAATGCCATAGCACTTTTGTTTGATTATCCCACAGCCGCGTATACATGACATATTGAGACCCGCTGACACTAGACCATACACAACACTGTCGGGAATTCCAACATAGAACATTTCTGTTTTGATTCAGATTTACATCATCAATTTCATTCAACAGAATGGTATGATCTGTAGTCTCATTGGAAGACGACTATCATAAGATTTGGATACACCATTTTAGTAAATAACAGCGGAGGAGTATAATTTACAGTAGCATTGCGTGAACTTGTGTGTGTGTGTGTGAGGGGGGGGAGAGAAGGGCAGAGGATGGGATATGGAGAGAGAGAGAGAGAGAACACGGCGCGGCTATTTACATACAGAGACGCCAAACGGGGCTGTAAGTAAGGTCGGGCACTTTATACAAACCAAAACGAGCGATAGAATATGGGAACAGGCCAACTTTCACGACAGCCACTAACCGTTTCCCTTTACAAATGAATTTGACAAAAAAGTACGCCTAAAGCAAACTCTTTTCTTTCAACTGACACGTTTTTTGTTGTTGTTGTCGTCGTTGTTGTTGTTGTTGTTTCATTCTCGTAACTCTTTGGACTACTGTGATACCATTATTTAAAGGCAGAACATATTGATTGAATAACAGTAACTGAAAATAATAATAATAATAATAATAAATAACATTAGGAAAACTCTGTAAATAGGTCTGGTTCCAAGTTTTAGTACAGCTATTTCTCATATTTAGAGCAAAGAACACTGAAACTCCACCGGTCTAATGCAAGAAAACAATAAGTGATGAAGAGATGAGCAGTAAGACTTATTTCAGATTAACCATTTTGAAACGATGGTCCACCAACGACACCGCAAAACAGTTATTTCGTACAGGGTAACACTGTGCATAATTGTGCAGTTATAAAAAAAGAAAGTTGCACTCTGTTGTACTGCTCTCGGTATCAAGTGCTGTTATCCTCATTATGTAACTCGTATGACAAGAAGATTTGCACTGCATGAATTATCATTCATTACAAAAATAATAGTGTCTATAAGTATATGGTTGATAAAAAGCTGCCTCTCAATGAACATCCTGGTACAACTCTCTGATGATAGTTGCATGTGATGACAAATGAAAGCTAGCTGTCCTTGTAAACAGGAAAAGCCTATTGTACAAACATGAACACGCTGAAGTGTACTTATCTACTTAAAAGACCTATTGAAAAATGGTTTGTGTTGTTGTGCTTTGTTTGTAGCCTACTCGTGCATAAGCTCTCGTGTGCTACATACTGCGCTGTTCCGCGACTGAATGTACAACTTTGAGATATATATAGCGTTTGAATAGAATAGCGCATTTTGTGTGTGTTTTTCAGGGAAAGAGGTGGGGGGAAAGGGGAGAAAGAGAGAGAGAAAGAGATTAAACGTGAATGTAAAACAGCGTATTTACGCCGCACTTCAACATCATAGGCACTGTGACCTTCAACAAAATGCTGGACGTTTATCATTTTCAAACCTGTGTATCATGTGATTATTTATGATTTATTTATCTTTGTTTAAGTGTCGACTCATATTGGCAACGTAAACACACACACACACAAGAGATACTTTTAATGCAACGACCAGACTTCCTTAAAAGCGGTCGTGAGTGAGCATAAAGCAAAGTTGACAGACGTTAAAAAAACGTCCAACATTTCCCTGGATTTCTTTGCAAATGTCTCTGTTCGTCTCTTGACAAACTAAATGCCTAATCTCTCTCTCTCTCTCCCCCCCCCCCCCTTTTTCTTCTTTTGATACTAAAAGAAATGGTTGAAAAGAAGACATTACCGAAAAGAAAAGAAGGGAATGACACTTCACTTATAGAAATGAAATGATGGAAAATGTTACACATTTATTAAAAAGAGATAAAGGGAAATGTTAGACATTTAATGAAAAAATGGAAGGACATATTAGACATCTAAAGAAACAAAATAAAGGGAAATACTAGACATTTAATGAAACAAAATAGAGGTAAATGCTGGACATTTAATGAAACAATATGAAAGGAAATACTACTAGACATTTAATGAAACAAAATAAAGGGAAATACTAGACATTTAATGAAACAAAATAGAGGTAAATGCTGGACATTTAATGAAACAAAATGAAAGGAAATACTACTAGACATTTAATGAAACAAAATAAAGGGAAATACTAGACATTTAACGAAACCAAATAAAGGGAAATACTAGACATTTAATGAAACAAAATGAAAGGAAATACTACTAGACATTTAATGAAACAAAATAAAGGGAAATACTAGACATTTAACGAAACCAAATAAAAGGAAATACTAGACATTTAATGAAACAAAATAAAGGGAAACAGAGTGGACATTTGATGAAAAGAAATACGGGGAAATATTAAGACATTTATTTAAACAACACTGAGACAAAATAATTACGTATAAATAATAAATAATTTTCACATTGTTATAAACTGCACCATTAAGATAAGAAAAGAAGGGAACCAATTTATTATCCCGTAAGGGAAATTCACTTCCACAGAGCGTTTAAGAACACGTACATGGTACACACATCTAATGCATCATTACATAAACCAATCATAACTCAATAAAAGGCATATTACATGAAACAACATTGTAGGGAAGCTTAATAAAATACGGCACACATCTCGCAATAATGTCTTGTTGATGTGAATTGCGGAGGGCAAAAACGATCTTGCGTTTCTTTCACGATATCCGGTGAAGTTCATACCAATCATCATCATCATTGCCTTTCTCACACTGGATCAGGGTATAGGCCACCAACAAACACTTTCCATCCCTCTCTATCATGGGCCAGCCTCTTTACATTATTCCAAGTCTTTCCGCTTCGTTGCACATCATTTTCTCTGGCTCTTCTCCACGTTCCGCGCGGCCTTCCTCTTGATCTCTTGCCCTGGGGATTCCAATCCAATACCTTCTTCGCGATGCTGTTTCCTGGCCTCCTGAGAGTGTGGCCGATCCATCTCCATCGCCTCCTACCAATTTCCTCTCTGACTGGGCTCTGTCTTGTTCTTTTCCAAACAATTTCATTGCTGACCTTGTCTGTCCATCTGATCTTAAGTAGCTTCCTCAAACATCTGTTGATGAAAACTTGGATTCTCTTTATGCAGGCCTGGGACGCATTCCAAGTCTCACATCCATACAACAGGACTGACTTCACGTTCGAGTTGAATATCCTCAGCTTTGTTTTTAGAGATATATCCTTGGTTCTCCAAATCTTGCTTAAGGACGTGAAAGCTGCCTGTGCCTTTCCAATTCGTGCTTTGACTTCTGCCTCTGTTCCTCCCTTATTGTCAATGATACTACCAAGATAGCAGAAGGACTCTACATCTTCCAGTGGTTGATCTCCTACTTTGACTTGTTCGCTTGGGGGTGCAACAATTTTTAAGACCTTCGACTTCGCAGGATGTATCCTCAATCCAATAGATTCTGAAATTTTGTTTAGAGCTGTAGTCTTTGCTTGCATCTGGTCGTGTGTGTGCGACAATAGTGCCAAGTCATCTGCAAAATCTAGATCGTCCAGCTGTGTCCATGGGGTCCATTGTATGCCATTTCTTCCTCCATTGGTGGTTTCTTTCATAAGCCAATCAATCACCAGAATAAACAGAAATGGGGACAGCAAACAACCCTGCCTAACACCAGTCTTGATATCAAAGCTGTCAGTAAGCTCACCATCGTGTACGACTCTGCAACTTGTCCCCTCATACATGCTCTTGATAAGATTCACCATCTTCTCTGGGATTCCATAATGTCTCAATATTCTCCACAGCGTTTCTCTATCGATGCTATCAAAGGCCTTCTCGTAGTCAAGGAAGTTCACTATCAGTTGGGAGTTCCACTCTAGCGACTGCTCTACTATAATTCTCAGCGTGGCGATCTGGTCGGTGGTTGATCGATTACTCCTGAAACCAGCTTGCTCCTCACGAAGTTTTGGGTCTGTTGCATTCTGTATTCGCTTGAGAAGAATCCGATTGAAAACCTTTCCTGGGATGGAGAGAAGTGTGATTCCTCTGTAGTTACTACAATTGCTGAGGTCCCCTTTTTTTGGAAGCTTCACGAGGTGTCCTTCCTTCCAGTCCTTTGGAAACTTGCCTCCGATCCAAATCCTCGAGAATAGTGAGTGCAGATCCTCTGCAGCCCCAGCAGCATCTGCCTTCAGCGCCTCTGGTGGGATCTGGTCTGGTCCAGCTGCCTTGCCTCGATTTAACTGCTTTATGGCATCATTAATCTCTGCTTTAGTCGGAGGGTCGCAACTGATCGGTAAATCATTTCTTGCGGGTAGAATGTCGGGTGGGTTGCTTGGTGGAGGTCTGTTCAAGAGGCTACTAAAATGTTCTATCCATCTTTTTGCCTGAGCTTCCTTTCCAAAAATAGCCTTCCTGTTGCAATCCTTGACAGGAACTTCCGGTTTTCCATATTTTCCAGCAAGAGTCTTTGTAGTCTGGTAGAGGATCCTCGTGTGTCCTCCTGTTGCTGCCTTCTCTGCTTTCTCTGCTAACATTCCTATGAACTCCTCTTTGTCTTTTTTAATTGATTTTTTGACCTCTTTAGCTGATGCTCGGTACTCTTCCTGGTTACCAACTCTTGAGCTTCTTGTACGACTTGCATTTACCTGTTCTTTTAGGTCTCTTCTTATCCTTATCAAGTCCAGTGATTTTTGACTGATCCATTCCTTGTGTTCCACTTTCTTTTCCCCAAGAACATCCTGACATGTCGATGTAAATACTCCTTTTACCTTAGCCCAGTGAGTCTCCAAATCTACTGTCTCTTCGAGGTCAACAAGGGGTTTGAATCTATTCCTCAGTGTCAGCTGGAACTCTTCCTTCTTGTCTCCATCCAGAAGGCTCACTTGAAACTTTCTCCTCTTTGTTCCTGCTCTGGTACCTTGTTTCTTGAGGCGGAGTTTGAGTCTTGCCAGCAGCATGTGATGGTCAGATCCAACATCAGCTCCTCTCTGTACTATGACATCCTCCAGTGAGCGTCTGAATCGTCGGGTGATGCAAAAGTGGTCAATCTGGTTTTCAGTTACTCCATCCGGTGAAATCCAAGTGGCCTTATGGATCCTCTTGTGTGGGAATACTGAACCTCCAATCACATAGCTGTTAAATGCGCAGAAACTTGCAAACCGCTCTCCATTCTCATTCATTTGTCCCAAACCATTGCACCCCATAATGTCCTCATACCCTGTATTGTCCTGTCCTATCTTGGCATTGGCGTCTCCCATTATAATGTTCACATCTTTTCTTGGCAATGTGTCAACTATTTCCTGAAGCTGGTTGTAGAAATCGTCCTTGTCCTCATCGGTTGCTTCATTTGTTGGGGCGTATATCTGCACAATGTTCATGTTGATGTTCTTGTTCTTTGTAGTAAATGATGCCAATATAATTCTCCTTCCGTAGGGTTCCCATCCCCTCAGTGACCTCTGGGCGTGCTTGCTCAAGATGACCGCTACCCCTTCTGTATGCTTTTTGTCCTCCCTTCCAGAATACAAAATCTTTTCCCCAGAATTAAGTTGTTTCAGTCCGGACTGTATCCAGCGGGTCTCGCTAACTCCAAGTATGTGCAGTCTGTATCGCCTCATCTCCATTGTAACCTGGGCACTCTTTCCTGCTTCATACATGGAGCGGACATTCCACGACGCAATCCGGAGTGACTTGTTTGATGAAGGAGCAGTCGGGCCAGTGGAGTCCTTTCGGCTTTGTCCATTGTCCTTCATTGAATCTACAGGTGCAGATGCTCCCCCTTCTCCCAAGATAAAAGACTGATTTAAAGTATTTGCTTGTGTTTCTGTTACTGGTTTATTTCTACAGGGTGGGTAGTTGGCCCACCGCCAACTGGCTCTTCTCGGGAGACCAGGACCTTTGCACCTTTAGTCGCCTCTTACGACACGCAGTATCACGTCAGATGTATTCTTTGCTGTCCCTCTTCTGCAAGAGGGCCCCGCATCTGCACGGGCGTCATACCAATGAGAAGATTATATTCTTAGTTTTCTCAGAATCAAATAATGCGCAGTTTATTCTCCTGGGCTTGAATCTACAAAGGAAAATATTATTAAGTGCTTTGAAACCTCCGGCGGTGCTCCGTTTTTATTTCATCTCCAGCACGTGATGTCACTTAAATAGTTACACGTATCGATTAGTCAGCAAATTGCACGGGAGTCTCAAGACTCAGGCAGAGAAGAACAGAGAACTGTGTTGTCCACGAACATTTTTTTCTTTCTCGACGCTCTTATATCATTCTGGAATGCAAATCAAAAATTGCCAGTAACGACTAGGTACCACTGAAGTGACAGGGGTCGTATGACTTTCGTGTTTATATGGGGAAAATCATAATCGTAGAAACAAGATAATAATAACTATTATTTCTCTGAGGCGTGGGTTTTATATGTGCTGGCTGACACCTTCGGGCATCTTTGAAGCTACTTACCTATGTGCCTACCAAAACTGCCTCATCCTATTCTGCACTATCATCATCCCTCTTCTCCCGACTCATCCCTCCTACCACAGTGAGTTTAAAAAGGAAGAGGAAAACTAGTACCAATTTTTTTTTTTAAAGGAGGGGGGGGGGGGGAATGGAGGCTATTCCCAGCGGATGACACTTGCCGCAGTGCTCTCACTGAGCAATCTGTTTATTGGACACGAAAAGGAATGTCCTTCCAAAAATGAGGTTTTTTTTGTTGTTGTTGCTATTGTTGTTCTTTTTGTGCAATCAGCTGCAGTCGAAGTGGATTATAAAAAATGAAATTTGAATGACCACAAAATTTCTTTCACTCGACGGTATCTTGACAAAATCTAAAAATTTTACAACTGCAATTGTTGGGCGAGTAGGAACAAGCAGGCTGCAATGTCGAGAAGTTTCTCTTTCATAGATATATTAAAGATAATCTGAAACAACAGCAACAAAAATGTTCGTTTTAATGATGACCCTGAATAGAAATGACAGGCTTCTGAGATCTCTCGTACTGTCGACGTCCACAGTTTAACAACGAGTCTGATTCTATAAAATCACTATCTTCAATGCATGGTAACCATTCAATTCGTCAGTTTTTCCCCATTAGCTGGGTTTACAGGATTCAAATAATTCATTAGTTGAACATACTATTTTATTTACAATAACCTGGATAAAGCGAACGCTCACCTGCACTTATTGCATGTATTTCATGCTCCTTCCTCAACGTAAACAACAACAAAAACTAAGTCTTAATTACGAGACTCGTTCTTGCCCCTGCCCGCCCCTTGTGTCTCCACTCACTCACTGTTCATCCTCTTCTACCCCATCCACCCCCCTGATCCATCTTTCGGCGTACATTCAAGTCCTCACACAGCCCCGACCCCATTCTACCACTGCTCCTGGAATTCCATATGATTTGCTCAGCTCGTGGGCCATTAAGGAGATGCAAACGAGGCCGATGGGTGACATTTTGCTTCAGCTTTGTACAAGTAACACGTTGCGCTTTGTGCACGAAAGGCCACAGAAGGCTGAGTTAGGATGGGACGGGAAATATCGTGGTTTATGAGGCTTCCACGAGACAGAAATTATAGATCAATTAATTTGATGAAACAGCACGGTGTGCTGTGGAAAGAGAAAGCTATTAATTCGCTGGCTCTTTTAAGACATCGCACTAGCATTTTTGCACAGAGGTGATATCAGCAGACTACTTGTTCCAGCCTACCAATCAACCAACTAACTGGTCAATCACCCAGTAACCAAACAACCGACTAACTAGTCAATCAGCCAACCAAAGAACCAGATACCCAACTAACAAGCCAGCCAGCACGCCATCTAACCAGCCAGCCAGCCCCAACCAACCAGCCACCCATCCACCAACCAACCAACCAGCCAGCCAGCCAGCCAGCCAACCAACCACCCACCCAACCTACCAAACAACCAACCATGGTTTCTTTTAAAATACTTATCAATGTTCACTTTTAAGAGAAATGCTCCAAGATCGAGAGTTTATTGGTAGTCTCAACAAGTGATCAAACGTGCAAAATATGAAATCGTAACAGGTGAGATCGTAATTGTGAAAAGAGTATGCATGAGAAGGGCAACTAAACTGGGACTGAAAAACAATAGCAACAGCAACATAACCACACAGATCGGACTGCTCATAATTAAATCATGTCTTTACATGACTAGCTGACTTTTGTGAAAAGCAAAGGCAGGCTGTAACACAATCATAATGACTAGTCCCCTGTACAATTCCTTATGATATTATACTGGTCAGCAAAAGAAATGTTACTTTTAAACTAATATGACCATAAATATTCAAGCAAGAATACAAAAGACATGCTTTGAAGCTACAGTGGTAATGAACAATTGAGAAATTGGTGGAGAAACCAATATTTCTGGCGCTTTTGTCAAGTTTTAACAAAGGGACACGTAAGAGCATCACATGCGTAAACCAAACAGCACTGCTAAAACAGCCAAAAGTACGGCACACCGAGAAAGGCGATTCACCCCAATCCACCCAGTTCCGCCCCCATAACATTTGATTTGCCACGTCACCCGCCTGAAACAATAAACGAGGGCCACTGTACCCACTGAAATTTATACTGGCATTCACTGTGATGGGGTAAGACAGTTGGGTGAGCCAGATCATACCAAGCATACACGCCATCATTCATGCGCAGGAATCTACACCTGTTTGTGGTTGTTGTTTTTTTTTTTGCTTCCTTTCATTGGGATTTTGCGCCCCCTTTCAGTAGAATAAAGGCACATCAAAGACAAGACTTTGGTCCCCGCCAGACTGCTAACAAGACTGAATGTATTTGAAACACCACTAAATATAAAAAAGTTTGGACCTTAGTCCCGAGCACTTCCATATTATGGATAATGACTGTAGTTGCCAAAAACAGAAAAACATTTTCACAGAAGCCCAAAACAAAAACAAAAAACCAAACATTTCCTCTAGCACCCAGTTTTAATCTTCGTTGAATTTCCACTTTTAGTTATGATCGAACGAATTTATTGGTGACAAAAGGTTATTATCCACATAGAAAGATACAGGAAGTGTCCTTCTATAAGACGTTCCACAAAAATGAGGTTTTAAAATGGCACTGATTGGTATGTGCGGTCTTTTTCGAACGGTGAGGCATGATTCGAACCTGGGATCTCCCTCTCTCGAGTGACATGCGTTCTAACCATTAGACCAATGCGCTTGACTGAATCTCTTTGCAAAATTGAATAACTACAACTGGTAAACAAGCAAGGTGTCACTAAGACAAACCTGACACAAAATCTATGAACAGGGGAGAGGATGGTTACGCCCCTGCATCTGGATTATTTTCTTCTTTTTTTCATTTCCCGAAAATGTTCTCCCTCCGTTCGTAATTAAGTCGGTATAAGAAGGTAACAGAGAAGGCAACTGTAAACTATAAACAAATTATTCCTTACGTGGCACATTTCGCTTCCTGCCGTGATTCCCTGGGAATATGCGTAGTAAATCTGCAGGTTTAAAACAAACACACGCATCATAAAACTCAAGATATTTTGAATTTAGGAAAAACTTTAATATGTACATTTGGTTCGTGTTTGCTCATGGTTCTCTCCATGCGCTGCTGGCATGACGAGGAATTATATATCACTTTTGAAGAGATGGAGGCTGGCAGGCAGCCAAGGCCAAACTAATGGAATAATTCTGCCTACGTGAATAACCGCACTAGATGTTAATGATCATGCCGATGAAAGCTATGTATTTAGTGCAAGTCCTCACAAGACTTTGTGCTCCACATTCCACTTTATAAAGCCGCCATAAAACTAAATACCACTCATATTTAACTTCTACAGCAACAGTTCCTTAACGTCTCGGGTATTAATCTCTCCCCTCCCCCCCCCCCCTCTCATTTCCCCTCAAATGCTAAAAATCTTTAAGCATCTCGAATCCTTTGAATAAATTGAAATAAAAAAAGGCCTTCCCACGTCCACATTTATACTTTCGAGCATGGTAAACAACCTCTTTTAGTTCCCTGACATCCTAAAGTTTTTGCAATACCGCTGTTGCTGATTACGATCAAAGAAGACGCATCGCGGTGTTAATTGTACAATTACGTCTCATGCAGTAACGGCTTGTGATGTATCGTGACTTCATTATTTAACTTATTACATTTTATGTGTGCAACATGAAGGCTTCACCAACCTTCTGTAGCTAAAACTGCCTGAGATTACGACGTAGGAAGAGACGAAAATGTTGAAGTGCACTGTAATGCAATTTACTTGGCAAAGAGGCAAAAAGGTTCAGGATGGAAAGATCCAGAGTCTCAGAACTGGGAACTCGGAAGGTCATTAAATACTTTAAACCATACTCAGCAAGCACTTAAATAAAGACTACATTATACACACAGAGAACGTATGCTTATATTCTGTTTCAGCGTCATGCTCCTCTTTAGCACAATGATGCGGTCTCAGAACTGGGTTTGAGCTCTTGCCCCGCCTACGAGTGGCTGCCTTAACAATATCATGGGAACAGCTGCATGTAATACAACAACGACACCTGGGAGAATGGCCACATGTAAGACAACAACCACACCTTAGAGAACAGCCACATGTAACACAATAACCACATCTCAGAGAACAGCCACATGTAACACAACAACCACATCTCAGAGAACAGCCACGTGTAACACAACAACCACATCTCAGAGAACAGCCACATGTAAGACAACAACCACACCTCAGAGAACAGCCACATGTAACACAATAACCACACCTCAGAGAACAGCCACATGTAACACAACAACGACACCTCAGAGAACAGCCACATGTAACACAATAACCACACCTCAGAGAACAGCCACATGTAACACAATAACCACACCTCAGAGAACAGCCACATGTAACACAATAACCACACCTCAGAAAACAGCCACATGTAACACAATAACCACACCTCAGAAAACAGCCATATGTAACACAACAGCCACACCTGTGAGAACAGCCACATGCAGCACAACAACCACACATTACAGGACAGCCACATACTACAAAACTGTCGTATGTAGCACAACGGCCGGACACCGCAGAATTCGAACAGCCACATGTAGCACATACCTTCTTGGCGTCCGTAAGATCTGTGGGAGATTGGTGAGGGCTCAACCCTGTACCGTTGGCTATCATGGCACTGTGCGACATGAGTTCTTCACTTCCTCTCTGTGGGTGACAAAACAGATAATTTTTCTTTGAAAGCGCAGGCATATTTATACAAAAACGGTCTCCAAAAATTGACTTTTTAAAAAGTGAGTGCTGTGGTAGGTACGATTTCCAAGCGAATAAAGTGAAAGATCCAGGCATTTTTGTCAATTTTGATCACAGAAATAACGGTTTTAAAATGTCCCTCCAAAGCACTTCCTTTTGAAAATGAGTGACGAAGAGAAACTCATTTAGTTGTACACATTTCGTTTTTAAGCCTTTGAATGCACGACCCCCACTTGCATTTTTATGGTTGTTCTACTTCTAAAGCTGCTTCGTGACTCGATGGATATTTGATTTAATTTTAGTCCGGGAATCAGCCAATACAGTAAGATTACAACACTGTTGTTGTTATTATGTCCCTGTGTTAGTGTACGCTTTGAGAATGCATAAAGCATGGATGTATTAATGTGAGAATGTATAGTATAACAGCAGATATTGGTGTGTCAATTCACAAGGTAAAATGAAAATAGAAAGAGAAGCAAAAATACTTTAAAAAATTTCAATAACAACTAAAGGCGACAATGATATATATATTTTGTTTGTGCTTAATGGCATGTTATCACATCTTTCGGCGTTAATTTCTAGAGTTTTATGGTATACCATATTGCTCACAATGTAGAACTTTGCTTCACCTCTACAGCCATGGAAAAATATCCTATTACACGCGGCATCGTTCGCCTCTCAGCCAACACTCACACGTACCGAGGTTATATCTCAACTGGGGGTCTGAATGTATTTACAGCACTTGAGTAAAGATTGTATCTTCTTCGAGTTGAGCAAAGGTAACTCTTTGATTTTCACTCAAAGTGTCGAAAAAAAAAATTTTTTTTTTTTTTTACAAATGCTTAGAATTCTGGCTTTTTTTAATCTCACAGAGAAAAAAATAAAGAACAAAATATTTTCCTTTTCACACATAAATATATTTACAAGTCGTTGAAAATAAACCTGTATGAATGTTTTTAAGTCAGTGTGCGAATGCCCGAGGTTGACATGGTCAAAAATTACGAGGTAGAGTCAGAGAAGAAAAGAATAGCAGCTCCAACAATAATGAATAAACAGGAGAAAATAATTTCATCATATGTGAGGGAGGTAGGGAAGCCATGACTGAAGGAAGGGAGGGAGATGAATGAGAGAGAGAGGGGGGGGGGAGGCAGGGAAAGGGTGAGTGAGTGAGTGAGTGAGTGGCACGATGTTGTGGAGGAGATGTCATAATAGAAAGCATGAATGTATGCTAGTGCGGTGATCTCCAGGTAACAAATCATCAAATTAAATTAAATGATAATGAATCTCTAAATGGGTGGGGTTGCTTTACATCAATTATGAAAATTAAGCTCTTACGAATAAAATGACATTTCAAACATGCTTGAATTTTCTGAGATCTGACTGAAATCTTCCATATTGTTTCGCTGAACATTCCGCTTAATTAACTACCTGTACAAAGAAGAATTGTTTCTTTGTCTCTCCTTTCCTCTTCATTCTCTTATAATTATGTTCAATGGGCACAAGCATGCAATAAAACTTCACAGTGCAAAGCAAAAATAACCAATTAGAGATTCTCTGCTGATCAGATGTTGAAAAAAAAAAACTGGTCACGCATTACAACGGGAGATGATAATGAAATGTCATTAACTTCGGTGTTTAACATAAAAAATATTTTTAAAAGCCACCAGGCTTCAACAATGATAAAACTTACAGCGTTTCCTGTGGCTTGTAGTAGGTTATACGTTGGCGATGACTGAACCCATAGGAGCATGGTGAACGTACATTTAAACGCGATGTTTTCGTTTTATTTTGCTTTTTAGTCCGCCCACAATGAATCACTCGCTTGCTCCGTTCACAATACGATGAACAAATGGGGGTGTTAGCACTCGTTAATCTAATATAATCTCCAAAGCGATGCCTATCACAGTTCCCATGTGCACTGATTCAGTACAGAATGCATCTGTTGCACGAAGTGGCCAGTAGGCAAGTCAGGTTAGTTTGTCTGATATTAATTTCTTATCTAGAACAAATCCTTCATAACTGTTCAGCTTCAACTAACTGATGACTTGACAACCTGTTGCTTATGGAGAAAAATATTTTGTTTTAAACGTTTCATTTGAAAACAGAACCAAAATAAATATATTTTTACAAAAAATAAAAAGACAGAAATACAGAATTTAATACTTTGCTATAAGATGGTCTCAAACGTAATCCTTCCGCTTTTTTGTGATTACCTCTTACAATTCCATGTCAAAACAAAACCGAAATAAAGAAAGAAATAAAAAGACAGAAAATAACGCAGATTCTAGTGCTTCATATGTCCATTATTTCTACATAAGACAGTTTTAACTGTTATCCTGCGACCGTTTTGTATTACCATTTATTCAGGAAAGAGTGACTGTTTGATGGTCTAGAAACAGAATAGCCAACACCCCTGTCAGTGTCAGTGCGGATTCTGCCAACTACCATCTGGCATGAACGGCTACTGACATGAGATAAGAAAGCCAGACTGCCACGTCAACAGAAGCTGCCAGCACACAATGCGACAACTGCGACAGGTAGTTTTGAGTGCTATCTCTAGTGAATGAACGCAGTGTCTATACAATCATCGGATGCGCGCGGGTAAACACGGAGTGTGGTAGGGGAGAAAATCAGTAATCATCACAGAACGGGTAGTTGTTCTAAGGGCGGGGGTTGGGGAGGCGGTGGCGGAGAACAGAGACAGAGTAAATGGGAAGAGAGACAAGAGCATAATAGTAAAGACACAAAAGATGGAGATGGAAAGATGGGCAGAACTTATAGATTTTTACAGCATAGACGGGAGGAAAAAATCATTGTATCGGAACCTTCTCGTGAACCACACAGTACCGCTTTTATGTTCATAAATTATTTATGACTGGAGGGATTTGGAATTTCAGGGGGCTAAAATGAAAAAAAGTTGAAGAGAGATGTTTTCACCAGTATTTTCAACGGAAAATCTCTGTCGTCAAAAACGTGGTAAGCGATGTGATTTTGTAATCTAAACTTTATTCATGATGTCAGTTTCTTTAGTCAAAGAGACTACTTTTATAATTTGATCTATCGATACATCTGCATGACTAATGCTTCGGTGGTCTCCACTATAATAATGAATGATTTCACACATTCTGCTACTGTTTATTTTTCAGCTGGCCGAAATACAAAGAGGCAGAGACAGACTGTGTATATGAGTGAGAGAGAGAGAGAGAGAGAGAGAGAGAGAGAGAGAGAGAGAGAGAGAGAGAGAGAGAGAGAGAGAGAGAGAGAGAGAGAGAGAGAGAGAGAGAGAGAGAGAGGGAGAGAGAGAGAGGGAGAGAGAGAGAGAGAGAGAAAGAGAGAGAGAGAGAAAAGGGAAGGAAAGGAGGGGGAGGGAGGACGGCGGAGAAAGAGAGAGGAGAAAGTGAGGAAGGAGGGGGAGGTGGATTACAAAGAACAGCAGGAGCCAACAACTCTGCCCTTTTCAAATTGAGAAAGTACAGGTATCACCAAGTTAAGTGCGCACCGTCTGCTCTGCCACAGCAGGTGTGGCCAACGTCTAAACTGTTCTAAATCGAAAATTTTCCACCCACTTCAGCATCCTTTTCAGCTGTCACACTTAAAGAACAGTTTCACTAGAAAATAGAATAACTCACTTTTCGCCCCTCTCGCAATGCTTGTCTAATGTTCAGACAGAAAACAAAGCACTTCTCTCGTTGTCACACGTTTGAACCAAAAACATAGGAAAACAAAGGAACACAGAAAGTCTATGAAATGACCATTTCGGATGATACAGTAGGTCTCTTTCCAATCAGCAGGCACTGGCGAGAAGAAAAGCCTACAAAAACTAAATGAAAGCTTTCAAAGCTGGGCGCTTACCCGAAAGACTACGGTACAGGATTTCACTGCGGATCCAGCTCGGCATGAAGATTGCGTCTCCCTATCTCACCTGAGCGAACCCTGATTGCAGTATCGGTGCGAGTGACACTAAGCGCGCGCTCAACGACTCTGGAACCAATCACGTGACTTGCCGGTCGAACTTCCGCCGATCACAAGGTGAGCTTAATTATTCAAATTAGGACAAGAGAAAAATCTGGCTACGTGGCAACGATATTGAAGAGAGGAAGACAAGAGTCATCATAGAGATGGTGTGGGAAACAAGGAAGGTTTCAGATTCAGTGGTAATGCGCCCACGCCCGCGCACACACACTCGTTCACTTACTCACAATAGATTTTTTAAAGAGGCTGGTCGTCAGCGATACCAGGTCCTAAATTTAAAAAAAAAAAAAAAATTACCCAGCAATCGTGACAAATTGGGTGAGTAATATTGAAAAATGTATTCCATACAAATGCAATCACCACCTTATCATACTGGGCAAAGTGGGTGAGGGAGGTATGGGGGGGGGGGAGAGATTGTTGTTTTAACAGAAGAATGAGTATATTGCACGTATATTTGCACTACGTGGCTGAACGGTTGGATAAGGTTCGTGGGTGGAAAAACACAGGTGATGTATGTATGTATGTATGCGCGCGTGTGTGTGTGTGAGAGAGAGAGAGAAAGAGAGAGAGAGAGAGAGAGAGAGAGGGGTGGGGGGGAAATAATCACTGACATTATATTTTTTGCGCACAGGATTTAAACACACACATTTAAGTATTTCACACTGCCCATGCATTCACTCATTCGGCTTGTTGAACGAAAGGCGCAATTTAAGATTACAGAAGAACATAGATTCCTTTCAAACCTTCCGAACGTTGCATAATATTCAACGTGTTTGTTTGCTTCTTCCACCTTCAATTCAGCTCATTTAAAAATAAAATAATTCTAAATACGTGACTTCGGACGACAAAAACAAATAAACAAATCTATGAAAAGTGCGAGTCTTTGAATAACAACAGAGGGCAAAATCGCAGTCTGTGCGTGCGCCCGTGTGTGCTTCTGTACTTCTCTCTCTCATTCTTTTGCTTCCCAATAAAATCTTCTATTTTTTCAATTTCTTAAACGCCGCGCCATTCTTTTTTGTCCTCATAATAAATGGCGGAGCATATCACTCATGACTGAACTAATAATACATAGCATTGTTTACCTCTTGAAGTTTTGAAGTTCCGTTCATACTGTAGGCCTCTTTAAGTTACACACCCAGCTGACATTGTAAATCTTTTATATTTACTCACTTTATTTATTTTGTATATCTCTCTATGTGTCTTCCTCTGCTCATACTGTTCACTCTTTTAAAGTTAAACTTCTTTCTCCTATCACCTCACTCCCTGGTGATTACGTCGATGAAAGAAAAAAAAAAAAGAATGAAAATGACAGAAAATGAATTACCGACTGTCATCCTTTGTTAGAGAGTCATTTCCAGCCCTCCGGGAAAAGGTAATAACGAGCGGACAGTCATTTGTTCTGCCACGCCTAACACTGCCGCTGGTTTTCAGGTATATTGCGGCAGTGTCGCAGAACGAGCAAGGGTTGTCAAATCTCGATTTCACATACCCTGAAAAGAGGCATCTGTGTTGTCCTTACGCGAACATTTGTTATCAATAGCGCCAGAGATATTAGTTCTAGTTACTTCAACAATTTCTCAGACGTTCATATCTATTCTCTCTAGCTTGAAAGCATGAGTTACATATTCTCACTTCAATAGTTTATGGTCATATTTAAGCGTATTTATTTCGCTATATCACAATGCTTTGTACGCGGGAGTAATCGTTATATGCAATAGCCTGCCGTTCTTGCCAACATAAGGACAACTGTTACTATTTACGTGAGAACACTTTGACAAGCATTTTCTGTTTCTTTTTTTTCTTTAAACAAGAAATTGATGAAGAAGAAAACAAAACTATTTTATCACCACGTGTAAGCCTGTGACCGATCTAAATTTGAAACAATGCATTTTCCATACATTTCCCATCTGTCGATTGGAATAGTGTCGTTGCTGTCTTGCACCGTCTCCGGTACAACATTCTATTCACAAAGTCATTACATTAAGCGACAAAATCTTTCTATCTCTGCAATACTGCGTTGTGAAACATGATCATAAAATATCGGAAAGGGGGGGGGGGGTAGGGCGCTGAAAAATGGTGTTTAGTTACACTGTGCATACATTTAAGTGACTACGTTTACTGCAGATTACGCCCTGTCATACCCCAATAGAAAAAAGCAAAGAAAGGAAGCGCTGCTGCATGAACGGGAGTAAAGCCGAACAAAGAAAAATGGTGAGTTGTGTTGTGTTCACCGGCTGCCGTAAACGTAGCCACTGTGTACATTTAAATAAACAAAAGAGCAGGAAGCAACGATCGTTTCCGGGAAATTCATGGTTGCGTGGCTCACTTCTTTCCACGAAAAACGCAACAATCTTGTGTTATTTCGTACCTGTTTGCATTTGCAAATATCTTTGAGTAAGTGAAACAAAGTTTCAGTTAGACTTTTTGTTTCCAGTTCTTACAGGAAGCTGCAGGGCATGGTTCGAACTTTTAAAACGGATGAAACAAATGGAATAAGCACCGTGCCAAAAACAGCCTTCACAGATATATCTTTAACTAATTATTTGGAGGCAGTGGGTAGCAGAGGAAAGAAAGGTAGGACAATATTATATCTGAAAATCCAGTGCTGAATAGAGCCAAACGCCACGGTGCGAAAACCACTGATAGGACAAGAAAGCGCAGGTATAAGGTTACAGGGAGTACACTGCGTCAGAGTCGATTGAAATAAAGGCAAACTCGAGCACTGGCCATTAACTCCAGGACTGGATAGATGACGTTGTTTCAGGGTCTCAGATGATATTGGCTGTGATTTGGGGGATGGGGTAAGGTGGGAGGGAGGGGGGGGAGGGAGAGAGAGAGAGAGAGAGAGAGAGAGAGAGAGAGAGAGAGAGAGAGAGAGAGAGAGAGAGAGAGAGAGAGAGAGAGAGAGAGAGAGAGAAGAGCAATGGCTGAAGAAACCAACAATAAAAACTGAGCTTGAAGTTAAATAGTATTACGCAAACCTCATCCTCGTCATCTTTTAGATGATCATCAACTTTTCAATATTTTTCTTTGTCCAACGGAAAAGAAATAAAAAAAAAAATACCACGTACTGAAAATAAGGTACGGGGTTATCTGGGCATTGTGGCCAAAATTCATGCATTCACAATAGGATTTGTGTTAACAACTTGTGGTCGATTTCCGAAAAAGAGTGACTGTGACTATGTCGCCAAAGAAAATGTGGCCAGTTAGCTAAACCAATACTAGTCTTATCCCTAAACTGTCTTTTAAAAAATTTTTTTAAAAAGTCCCTATGCAAACAAAACCAAGTTTGGCCGTAAAAACAGTCAGTAAAAATAATGCTAACCTGGCAACAGTTAGCTGCGTGCGATGGAATGAGCCACAAACAACAGTATTTGTTAAAATCATGAAATTTCATATTTAGAGCTCCTTAACATGTCACAACAATTTGTCCAGATAGCTTTGTCTCTCTACCAAACTTTTCTCTTCCTTTTTCCTTCTTTCTTTACTACCATTCTATTTGGTTGGTTTGTTTGTTTTTTGGCACCACTTTGCCGTCACCAAACTTTTTTCCTTCTTTCTTTCGTTTTTCTCCGTCTTTCTACCATTCTTCCTGTTGTATGTGTATGCTTGCTCTTTTCTCACGTTATTACCGTCAGAATGCAATATCTCCCCGCCCACGATGTTCATCCTCCCCAATTTAAAGATGTAACATTTAACAACATAGGAAATTGCCTTAGATGGCAGTAAATTGTGTGGTCGATTTTCCGTCCAGAGGCCATTTACAACACAAAAATCAGTGGCCCATAAAAACATAATGAAACATGAACGAATAGGTTATTACAATGCATATGGCGGCCATGACAATCTCAATGGACATTTTACCCAACGTTACTTGGAAAATTAGAGTGTATCGTGGTTTTATCCAATTACACGTTAGCTCAGAGAACAGTTATTCAAGAAAAATTGGCTCTAATACAGGAAATGCAAGCAACTACAGGCCTATTCTTCGTCCAAAATAATGTGTTGTTTTTTTTCGGTGCTTGTCGCGGGATAATTATTCCATACAGGCATAACAGTCTAACACTACAAAGTATTGAAATCAAGAAATTAGATTTTGTTTTGTAACTTTTGCATCTCTGCATGACTGTTATACTATTCTTTTTTCTTTTTTTTATGAGTGAGTGAGTGAGTGAGAGAGAGAGAGACAGAGAGAGAAAGAAAGAGAAAGAGAGAGAGAGAGAGAGAGAGAGAGAGAGAGAGAGAGAGAGAGAGAGAGAGAGAGAGAGAGAGAGAGAGAGAGAGAGAGAGAGATGATTTTAATGATAGCTTTCCCCGTCAAGTAAAAACAATTTTCAACGTTGACTAACCAATGTGTTATACAATACATTTTCCCGTGCGCAGGGACAACAACAGTGATTCTGCGTTTTAAACATACGCACTATAAAGGATACACTTATTAAATTTGTGGAATACGACCTATACTGGAGAGTGGGGATGGGGTCGGACTCGGGGATGCACTGAGGTTGAGGACGCCCAGTGTGTAACAGCTTGAAAAGAGAAGATAATTGAGCCCGTATTTCCCTTTCATTAGCTGCCCTTTAGTGGCATATTCAAGCCTCGACTTCCTGTGGCATTTCCGGGGGTTGAAATGAGGGGTTGCGTGCAAAACCATCAGTTACATCACAAAAATCTATGTCTTCGACAATGATAGGCAAATCCAAGTAAAAGGGTGTGACATATTAACATCTCGACTGCATGGGACCCAATCACGGTGAAAAATAATACAGAAGTATGGCAAACGAGATTTTGATCTGCTTACCTATTTTATTTTTGTTTAAATTTTCAAATTACAACCCATTGAATTCCATGTACATCAAAGGCAAACAGAATTTGTGGCAAAAAAGAGAAGAGAAAAAAAAGGGGGCATGCCAGTTCACCTACCTTGAAGGTACACAAAAAAGGTGTGGCCGGGTTTACACACGGGGCGTATGATGGTAGGCAGAGAGATGGATTAGGCTGGGGTGGAACCAAGGGGGGTTGGGCAAGTGTGAGGACTGGGTTGGGCCCTGGTGACGGCAAGGATGCGACTGGTTGATTTGTGTGATTGGCAGGAAGGGGAGGGGGCAAGCACATATACTCCGGAATGCCCTCCGAAAATACAGCAAACATTGTCCAGATTAGTGATGCTAGCTCCGGCAACGGCGTGACACACTTTGCCAAGAGTTCATACTCCCTTTATAGTCTCCAGCATTTCATTTGCTCACAGTGTGTTCTTAAATTAACAGCGAGTTAGCGTCAAACTCTTTACACACAACAAGAACTCCAACACCACAGTAGAAGTTAAATATCCATGAAAGCTTACACCCAGGTTGCCACGGAAAAAATGTTCAGTAACATAGACTTCCCAAACTTCAGTGTTTCAATCAGTTCTGGAAATCTAATGAATACAACTACATTGATTATGTTTGCAGATATTACTTTGCACACTGTTTAAGAGGAATTAAGGCACCGCTCAAAAGAGCTTATCGGGACCTTCTACACCACAGCGTGCTGAAAAAGATCTGTGATTTTGTCGAAGCCTGTAAAAATCTTCCATGTATCTAACCCGGCACAGATACCATGATCACAAATAGGAAAAAAAAAATTAAAATGCAAAGATCTGAATCTTCCAAACCAGAAGCCTAGTCATCACAACAGATCTGTAAACCCACCTGTTTTCTAATATGAAAAGCACTGTGATATCATACTGACGCTGGGTGAGACACTGAACCAAAACCAATGCCTTATAATAGAATAACTGAAAAGTCATTTTTCGTTCAGAGAGGGTTTCACAAACTTCAATGACCAAGGGCAAAATTGCGCATTTCAGACTTAGTCATTCTAAAAGAAACGTTTTCTCCTGTCTTAAGATGTTAAACAGCCTCGTAATGCTAGTATAATCTCCATAAACGCATCGAAATCCCCAAGAATTAATGAAAAACGCCTAGCCTGTTCAACTTAACATACTACTGAAGTTTCAAAGGAACAATCCGTAAAATTCAACACTTACAATGCGGATTATGAAGAAATCACGAGAAATAAAAAACAACGATAGTAGATCTAAATCACTAAATCTTTCCTCCCCACTTCAAACCCCCAATATGACATTTTTTGCTCACTACATTTATCACATGTTACGCCCTGAAATAACAGTGACTAGTACTATATCCATATTTATCCACCAACCTGTAAAAACTGATTAACCAAAGCACGCAGGTGAATGAATTAGAAAGACGCCGGAGGTCTGAGGAAAGCTCATTTCTGAAAGTACTCGCCGAAACACGCGGTCATTTTTCCCTGTCGATAATCTGCTAGACGACATCAGAAAAGGACAGTAAACTTCGTCAGTAACCCGATACTGAAACACTAATCATACATAGCCTCATCTCTCTGGCTGTAATGCGTGATATTTCCTCATCACATTTCCTCCCTCGAGGTATTTAATCTGCGTTTTGGCACCGCCGTTGTCATAGTAACAGGGTAACCTTCATAAAACCAACATAAATATTCAATCAACGGTTGGCCAAATGAAACGCTTAAAGCAAAGTTAATGAACTAGCCAGGAGTTTAATCAGAAATCTAATGTCATTCTGTTTGAAGCTGAGTCCCTCTAAAAGGCCGTGCATGACGCCAAATTTATCAACCCCTGAAATCCACGTAAAATTAAATGGTTTAAAAAAAAACACAAAAAAACACACTAACCAAAATGTTGTAGTGTTTTCATCTTGGGACGTTCATTATCCAGAAGCATTCACAGAACTTCAGTTCCATATTTTATGATTCTAATGATTAAAGTTGTCTTGTCACCATTAATCTTTATTTAACACCTAAGCTATCATTGTTCAATGTTTGGTTGCTGATCGATCCTCGTTTTGAACAAACGTAAGACTAAACACACTGGTATGTGGCTTTCAGTAATTAATTTTTGAAACATTCCAAAGTAACTTTTTCTTTTTCATCTTCGTCTCTAATTTTCCCAAGTGAGCTCACTGATTCTCCCTTTATCATTTTCTTCCCTTATGTTTTGCCCATTGTGAGTTTAACACGAACCTTGAAATCTCTCACCATGGTAAAATGTAAAATAAGACGCAAATTTAGCTCCTGCTCATACCAAGAAATGCAACATGTTGCCCTTAGGCTTGACTGCCTTCAAATCTCATTTACCTCGCAAATTATTTACTCCTATAATCATACGTCTTCTGTTGCTTATCCTAACGGCAACTAACTGTCTATTTGTCCAAAGGATATTCATTTCCTGGAATCCTTTGAAACTTCTGACAAGAACAATCACATGAACACACAAACTGTTAAACATCTACACTTCGTTTCTGGTTGTTTTCCGCGGGTGTCCTTTCCACAGGTTTCCACTAAATCCCACAGTACATGACAGCCAGTGGCAACACCGATGTCGAGCAAGCTGACTCCAAAGAGATATACTGTAGCAGCCGACAAAGCCATTACTTTAGTGTGTAAATAAACCTTCTACAAAACGCCGTACAGCGTAACTGTTCAATGAAAATCGGAAAACGATAATGATGTGACAATGTCAACTTCACGTACTCACAATCAGATCATCGATTTTTCTCTTGCTTTTAAAGGAAGAGGATTAAAAAAAAAAACGCCCTTATTGATTGACACTCGTAACCATACGACCTGCCCAGACAAATTTATTTGGTAAGCTGTTAATGTCCTGTATTGTTTAAAACATTAAAGACTGGAGGGCATTGACAAAGTTATCGTGTTACAGATGCAAGTGGTTTAGTGTGCAAAAAAACAGTGACAGTTAAAAGCACACCTAGCACCTTTCGGAAAATACAGAATAGCTTTCAGTGACAGATGACCGTTATACCGGTACATATTTACTACTTGAGAATGCTCACAAGAAATGTGCTTGCTTATCCCCCGGTACACACAGACATAACGGCGCTTATATACAATGCCACGGCATTTACGGCGAGTTCATATTCAGACAAGGCGCCTCATTCAAAACAAAAGGTCAACTCCCATTCATCCAGTAAAGTGTAGTGTAAGAATAATTTTTTTTTTTTAATAATGTTCTCGTCATTTTTCAGAAAATGTCTGTTTACTGGAATGACAAGTTCAAGAAGGACCCTGAATCAATATATTCCACCGAACTCATTATGATGTAGAAAGGACACTGACAGAAGAATTACTTACGACCAATATTCTTTCAGCTCATAGGTTCAGTAAAAGAAATTATAATAATCTAGTTTTCTGTCGTGTGTCCTTGAGCATAATGATTTTCTTAACATTTGCAAGGGCAGGTTGTTGAATGAACTCGACAGCACCAAGACTGATACACAAACAGGCACCATGTACTACAACGAAAGACTGCACAAAACGCGTTGCCAATTTGTGCCTAAGGTTAAGATCTAGTAGAGAAAATGAAAATAATTTGCACATTAAAAAAAACAAAAGGAAGAAATGCCAGTTGAAGATATGGAGAAGTAACCTTTGTTGTTGTTGCTGTTGTTTCCTGTTCTTTCTCTTTTTCCAAGTTCCTCAACAACGGATAATCGCAATATCAAATTCTGTCTGATCCATGTAAATATGAAAATGCACCTAGTTTTAAACAGTTAAAATTAAGGAGCTACGGCTTGATCTATGTTGAATATATAAGAGCATAACCACCACATTTTTACGTAATATACAAACTAGGCCAAGAGTTCATGCTACAATATAGCTTGGTGGCTATCCCTGATAAACTGATTCACACAAATACTGAAGATTTAACACCCATACGATTCGTATTGGTTTCCACTTTAAACATGAAGCACTGCATTATCTTGTAAAATGTAACTTCACAAACATATATCTCTGAACATGTATGGTTGTACTGGTGTTTGGTTATACCAGTACTTCCAAAGCTCTGGGTTTACAAATCCCATGACGATAATTCCTCAAAATGCCAAGGCCACGTGTTCTGTAAGGGCCCAATAAGTCCAGGCATTGCTATTAAAGTATTTAACAAGATCGCGCGACTGGCATAGCAATAAAATACTGTTCACAGAAGGACGGTTGTTGTTGTTTTTTTTACTTTTTTTCCCGCCCCCAGCCCGACCTTTGTAGAAACACCGATTTATTGTCTTCACATCTTGAAAACAAAAGGCAATAATTCCTCATGGAAAAGACTCCAGCACCTGAAAGTACTGCGTTTTCTTGTCCAGGGCGAGAGCCGATTCTAAAGTTGTACGGTGAGTGTGTTTTTAGATCACTCCGCGACTCTTGTTGTTACCGATGATAACGATGCTGGCACTAATAGACTGGTGTGTAGATCATGTTGTCTGTGCCTGCGGTTACTTTGAAATTTCAACAGGTTCTTTCAAGAGATCAATGAAAACTTCATCAAACTCTCATCTTGCCCTTAGCACTGGAGATGTTTCGTTTTTGATCTTTTATTTGTTTGATAATTTTCTAATTCTCCGGTCCTTTTCAGTTGCTAAATGATTTATTTGTAATTTATCTTTTGTTAGTGTTGGAAGGAAATGAAAACTGAACGCTTGCCCACGAAAACAGGTGGGGGGGGGGCGCTTCTGTGAAGCTTAAGAACCGTTGGTCAGGCATGACCCGAAGCAGCCACGTTCATTTGTCAAACAGTGCCACAGCGCGTTAATGACGAGATGGACTGGAACTTGTGAGGCACAGGGCATTCACTACTATACAAGCACTCAATCTCCCAGTTTTCGAGGATTCTCTAGTGTAGAATGAGCTCTTGTCTACAGACTTGACAGAGTTCTATTTGCTTGAGAAATGGAACGGAGTATTTTTTAATTTGTTGCTAATTCTTAAGACATAGCCCGAGTGTAGTGACATAGTGTGGAAACGCACGTCTTGTATGAATCTTGTGTAGAATAGTTCATTAAATGTGCTACACAAGGCGAACTGACTGACAGCAAAATACCATATCTCGCGCTAATGATAGAAAGTTTCTGCTACATTAAATTTCAATTTACGTTTCTGATACTGGAAAAAAGTTCTTCTCTAAACGTTTCTGATACAGATCAAGAAGTTGCGTTTGTGGGTATAATTTTCATTTCAACTCAGATAAATGTTAAGCGAACTATGAATATAATCCTATTAGAATTTTACCAACTTATGGACTCTTGCGACATGAACTTCACCCCACAAAATAAGAGTCAGAAATAACGATATAAAAAAGCATGTATATTAGCAATAACATTCTATTAATCATAATTATTAAAATAACTACGATAAACAATGAAGACATCGTAAAGAGTAATGATAACAATAAACTAAGAAAAATCAGTAACGGCTGTGCGCTCAAAAACTCTACCTGTACGAAACTGGCCAAATTGTTTCAAGAATTATAAATACTTGTACTCCCAGCTTACGCGACTGTCGAAATGTTCTACAATCGATGACGGTCTCTTTCCTGAGCGCATCGCTTCATTAATTCAAGCCTGGGTGTAAGCACAACCGATGCTATCGCAAAATATTGGATAACTAGCGCGTTGACAGCCACATACAGAGACAGATTCTTTGCCCTTTATATCTATTTTATTAAACAGATGACGGCGATGCCCTCTCCCCTCCTCCTTGTCAGGTATGACACTTGGGCAAAATGCACAGTCGTAATGTGTTTTCAGAATCAAAGAGGGAACTAGCTGAATTGTTATTGATTTAGCATGAAGGGCAGAAGCCTCAGGTCTAATAGAGGATATGCAATATTAGTTCTTTCTCTAACAACAGGGAAGCGTAGCAGAGAAAAGCCAAGCTGTTTCCCGTCGATTCACAGTTTAATGCTGAGTTAACAAGAGAATCCACAACGGGGTGGACAAATCATTTGTCACTCAGCGTGTTAACAACGGTATATAATATTACTTCATTTAAATGCCAGTCGCCCAGGAAAAGCCATGCACGGCGGCAGGCAATCGAGAAGTATGAATAAAAACACACAAATTTCATGCTGAGAGATTTTCTTCTTTTAAATGAAACTTAAACGCAGTAAATGCACCGATATAGTTTTCAAAAACAAACAAACAAACGAGATATCACATGCACACGTTCCAGTCGTGAATTTTATCAAATCGCTTCTCGGACGTTGCGCCCAGTCGTAACTGCCTGCACTTACTTCACCATGCAGATTCTTTTGCCCCTGAAAACTGCAGAATAACATCTAATAAATATCGGCCTCACTTGGTGAAAGCGGAAACTCTTATTATCTGAAAATGTTACGACCATAAATAGACTCCGATAAACGCTCTTGTTATCACAATTGTGAATATAAACTTGTTCCTCTTTGAAACTCTAGCCATTAAAATAACACACACAAGCTAACCTTCCCGACAGGGTTAACACGGAAGCAATTTTCGAAAAGGATGCAAATGATATTACTTGGCCGTATCTAACATCTGAAGTAGCCGCACACGGCCGGGCTGGTGTGAGTACATAAGGCGGAACTGAACCACACTCAACTCACACAAACGATGGACGTACAAGTCAGAACGAAGCGCGTTAAGTAGGTTGACAAACAAATATCTCACATACACTTCGAGCCTTAGGGATGAGCAACTTGAGTTGCTCAAGATAAAACAAGCGGCGTGTAAAAATGCCTGATGTGTAGTAAAGCTAGGAAGGACCCCCTTCAGGTTAGGAAGGACTCCCAAAGTATCTAGCTTTAAGAGAATGCAGTGACGAAATTCACGAGAAGATTCACAATGTGGTATAACTCACTACTGGCCTAATCAAGAAACCGCACAAACGTGAAGGTCCTAACTTTGTAGGAGAAGGGGAGGTGGAGGGTGTAATGCTGTTTCACTCGAAATATACTCTTATCTTAAATAATTTTTTGTTATACATATAAATATCTGAAATCAAATTCCTTCAAGAAGTTCACAGAATATTTGGCCAAAAATAAAAGAGTTGTCATCCTGCAGTTGTATGAATACACAATACACAATATAAGGCCAGTGATAAAATAAACTGAAAGTGCTGATACAAATTAAATGACAACATGAGAATGTCAGGGGCTGTTGTAATAAAGTCATTAAATCTACAGAAATCTAGCTTTGCAACTGTTATTTCACTGCATGCAAATGACAAAGAATCAGAATTGTATTGAGACAATTGCAGATACCACAAAAATATCTACAACTCAAACAAGTTCATCATCCTTCATTCTGTTATGATTCTCATCTGGTGAACTAGGATTCTAAATACATGTAATATCACTTTCGAACTACAGGGACAATGGTGAGCTTCATGCTAGAAACGGAGGAGGTGAAGAATGAAAGATAGCGGACATGAGAGCGAGACAGAAGGACAGCCAAGGAAAGTCAAGGAGCAGGAAAGATTGAGTGAAGTGTTCGAATGTTTCACTGCATTTTCCTTTTTATTACCAAAGCAAATGGCCAAACTCATTGCTAATTTCTGATATACATGCCACCAGCGGTAATTTGCGTAGCTTAAGCTGCCAGATTTCTACGGAAACAATGTAACAGTTAATGCAACTTTTTTTTTATAAACACACTCTTTCTGTGTGCAATAATTGCTCGCCCTATTGTTGTTATTTGTCATCCTTCTGTTATCCTCAGTTTCCTCCCATTATCGCATTAGGAACCCCGAATTAACCCCGCTAGAATGCCTTTGCTAAGGTGTTGTTACGATTTTTGTGTGCTCATTGCGTGCCTCTGATCTAAGAACGTTCAAAGAAGTCCAGCAACAGGATTAATGGTCTGAGTCATTTCTGTAAATATGCAGGGTGATGTTATATCTTTACAACCATCACTTTCAAACGGTTCTTTCATATGCTATGTATGACTCACAAACTGATGGGAGGTCGGAAAGACTCTCCTTGCCAAAGTGGTAAAATCATCAAAAACGTAACATTGATGGAATGAACCCAATTTAACAACAACAGCAACAACAAAAACTCCCTATGACTGACTGATGATGTACGGGATGACTAACAGTGATTAACTGATGGAGAAATAAACTGACTGATAAACCTACGAAAAAGTACTCTAAATAGCTTTTAACTTTCATTAAGTAACAGGTCACAAAGGACCCGAACACTGCTTCTTTCTTCTCTTCCCCCTCCCATCCACAGGCTATTCTGCTACATCACAACGAGTTCTATAATTAGGCTAAAAAAAAAGTTGTTTTGGTTATTACCTGTCACTGTAACTAAACAACGATTCAGGCATTGAAATCATTCACGAATTTTTGTGTGTGTGTGTGTGTTTTGTTTTTTTCCTTACTTAAAGTTGTAACTTATCCTTATCGATACACATGTAACTGTTGCTGTAACTGAAGAGTAACTGACGCATAGAAATCATAATTAAACAAGAACTTAACGGAAATTGCTGGTACATCAGAATAATCAAATGGCCACTAAAAATTTGATATCTATGAAGAGACCTGGCGTGATTAACGCCGTACCGAGCTCTGAGGTGTGCAAATGAACAAATAATTTGAGTATTCTAATGTTTGTTATACTGCCAGGAGGAATCGACGGCTTCGTTCTCGTTCGCATTTTGTAATTATTACCGTTATGTTCTCCGCGACTGGTCTGGCATTATTCTGTGGCGTTTCTCTGATACTTTCCTAGGCCTCATAATTCCATGACACGATAGTTATTATAGTATACAACCAAATAATCAACATCATCAGGACAGTGGGGAAGAGCAGATAATAATGCCACAGAAATATTTTGTTCTCGCCCTTGATGCTCTAACCCGAGACCTAATTCAAATCCTATTATACCTAAGGGTTTCACCCTCTACTTTGGGGATTGGGGCAGGGGTGTGTCTGTGTGTGTGCGTATACGAGGCGAGGGGGAAATTAAGAAGGGGGAATGCATGCGGTGTGTATCTATCTGCGCTACTGTGGGCTTAAACATAAGAGGTTCTACTCTGCTTTTGTTTTTCCTTCTATTTTTCGGCTTGTGGCTGTGGAGGAGCGAAAGATTTATGTTAGTGGTGGTGGTGGGGGGGGGGGGGATGATACACGCAGCAACTAAAAAGGACATGTAGTAGCGCATATGGGGGGGGGGGGGAGAAGAAGAGAGAGAGAGAGAGAGGGGCAGAGGGGGAAATGACTTCGAGGAAACCCATGAAAACAAATTAAAGCCAGACAGAAAGGAACGTTTGCCATGCTATTTCTCTTCGGTGAAGAAAAAATGCTACCGTCATACTATCCATTTTTCTTTTTTCATAATAAAATCGGGGGGGGGGGGGGAGGAGGGGGGGGGGGAGAGAGGAAATACTTTTCACTCTTTCCTGTTCAGTGGAAGTGGGAAAGGCAGACCCTCAATAAAATCTGACCTAGCAAGTCCTCTTAAGGGTTAATTCTCACAAATGTGAAAGATTTAACAAATATTACTCGGACGTCAGTAAATCACTCGCCCATGCTGATCACTAATAACATTTTTCCACAGCCGGTGGTGAGTCGAGTTTAGTTGTGATGGTCACAGGTGGCGAGTCGACAATCAAAATTGGGCTCTAATCAGATGAGGTGGCCAAAATTAAAACGCTCGGCGGCAGCCTTATCGAACATCGCTGTTGTAGGGGGGACATATCGATTCCAACAAAACAGTCAGCACTGTGTAAGTCAGTGTATGAATTGAGATGTTTCCCCATTGTGTTGCCATGAGTGTGTCAAAATATGGAGAAAGAAAGAAAGAAAGAATTGTATTTCGAAATGCCCCACGTCAGAAACAAACAATAAAATGACTACATCACACATTAGTCCAGCAAATGCCAGCCACTGTACCTGACGTCCTTTTTCCAAATGACAAGAAATTTGTTATTTAGAGCGCCAAATCTCGCTCCAATTAATTTTTATTAAGCTAATGTTTCCGTCACTTCCCTAGAATATAATGCATGCAGATAAAATGACTGAGAACATCGAAACCAAGATTAAAGCATCTGGTCCAAGGGTTAGCCATACTATAATGATATTAGTGCCCCTGGATAAAGGGATGACCTAACTACACGTTAGTTGGAAACTGCATTAACCTTATCAGGATGTGCAGCAACTACCAACCTTACTCAGTGGTGGTATAGAGGTCTAATTCCCACTGGCTCAAATAAACTAATTATTTTGCGTCTTTCCTCTTGAGACTACTACTTTGATCAAAGAACAAACAATGATAATAATAATCAAAAATAATTTTAAAAAATTTTTAAATCTAACTCAGTGTAAAAGATTTAAATTGGATTAAAACATGTTATATTCATGGGCAATTTTTTTTCTTTTTTTAACAGACATGAAAATACTCCGTTCCAGTTCATTGCGCCAAGCAATCCCCTGCTGGTATTGGCTATATAATATTTGATTAATAAGTATTTTCCAAACCGAGTATCGCCCATCGAGTTCATTTCCGGGCCATGCAGCATCAGCTTTGTCGAATAAATTGGCTCGTGATGTGGCAAAAGTAATAGGCTCAGCCAATTTTAAACGAAAAACAGAACACATACATATTCTTTCTCTCTCTCTTTACCCCCCCCCCCCCCCACCACCACAATGTCCCCTCGGAGGAGATTGTAATCAGCCCATGTCCAAACGATATTGTACGAATGCGCCACATTCTCTAACAGCTTGCACTGCTAATAAAACACGAATTCTCTTTTTAGCGAACAGCAGCGTGAACCACGATAGTGGAATAATGAACAATTTTCCACCTTGCCTGGAGAACTCTCAGCCACACAATGCAATATTCAACAGGACGCACCAACGTGAGCAACAGCACGGTCTATAATAAAGAAGACTAAAGGCAACCAGGTGCGAGAAGAATCCGTTCCTAGTTCAGTTTTTTATTGTCATTATTTTGGACAATTGGCCAAATTGGCCTTTTTTTTTTTTTTTTGGTTTTCCCAGTGAAATTTCTGAAACATTTTCCACTAGGAAAAAGTCAAAACCCAAAACGTAATTTTGAGAAAAATGAAAGTTTTTGGGCCGTGGTTACTTGGAGTAAAATATAATATATATCTGTGTGTGTGTGTATGTGAAAAAACATTTAGGCGCCTTCAAATTTCAACTCTTTGAAGCACAGGCGAGAGGGTGGTACATGTATTCAAAAGCGACTATCTGAAAGGCCACTACTGGTTGATCAGCCAAAATTTTATCAGCATTTTTTATTCTGAACTCGACATTAACAGGTAACATGAATGTGCACTGTACCGTGGCTGGTCACATTTGACAAACTTTGGTCAAATAGACTGTCATTTCAAACTAGTCTTTTTCCATAGCTGCGGTTAGCACTTTTAAAAATACTTTTAAAGACATACTAAAATAAGCTGTTCTATTTCAAACTGTTCTATTGCACGGTATTTATTAACATCTGCCTCGTTTCTTTTAACCAACTGTCAGCACGTGTGTCAACAGAGCTGACCCTGTTGAAATTCCCGATAAGATGTCTATATCTATACAAATAAAAACTAGCTGTAAAATTACGCCGAGATCTCCGATACAAGGAGAAAACCTAGAAACAAGCTAATAATGTTCTGTACAAGTGAGAGAATCAATAATTGCGGGTTCCTTATCGTTACGGTAGCTGTGATCAAAATAACAAACAATAATATCAAGAAAAAACATACATGCACACCTACGATCCACCATCGAGCCACAAGTGCACAGACAGGTCATGTTGGAGAACGAAATTTAAGATGAAATACTTTGGATTTTAAGAAATAAATTATCACTCTGGTTTTGAATGTGTAGTATACAAATGCTGTCCGCCTACTGAAATTAAATTTGAAATGCTTTAGCTTTTAAGAAATGAATTACCAATCTGGATTTTCAAATGTGCAGTGCCTCCTTGCCTGTGTATTGTTGTCTATACAAAACACGTGCAAAGGTTCGATCAAATACGCCCCAGCCTTATTTCGTGTCCTTCGTCATAATCAACTTTGCCATCCTAAGCTCGCGTGATGTACAATACAGCTGCATACTCACGAACAGCAGGTGGGTTATAAAACACCTGAGATCCTTTCTGAAACAGCCCTCCCACCCCCCACCACCCCTTTTTTTCAAAACGAAGACACGGCAAATGTTAGCTCAGAGAATTTAGAGGGAGGAAAGTCAGTGTTTAATTTGGGCATGTGCAGAATACACAATAGAATAATAAAATTTCTATTCACGCCTTAAAGATAAACTGCATGTAAATAACAATCTCATCTTTCTACAAAATCACATCTTCTTAATAAACAGGTTCATCTTCCAATTGTAGGCACACACACACAAAAAAAAAAGGCTATAACAAAATTCACCCGCATCGTAATTTATAATGAAGAAAATGTGGCCAAAAAAAAAATTGCCTTTCACTTCCGAACTAAAGCTATCACATTTGCAAGCCGGCACATTATCAAAACTAAATCAAACAGAGCAGATCTTCCCCCTCCCGCCCTTGCCAGTACAACTATGCGTGTCTAGTTTGTATGTACATGTATGATAAGAAATACCCTGGCAAACTGATGCTCACACACACACACGATGGGTAATTCTGATAAAAGGTTTTTCCCCCAAAACTGGACAGACCTAAAAGTTAATTAACACGACAGGACCAACTTTTTGTATCTGTGTCATTCTGGTTTTGCTCGATTTCGTTTGTGGCGCGCTTAAGCAACAAGTTTTATGGGTAATTTTCCTTGCTGTCACATTTGCGATCACATTTCTGACTAGAATACTTTACTCAGCTTGACTCAGGTTGTTGTTCTAGTGGTAAAGTTATGGCGTGACGTTTTCACAATATTTGCATGATCACAATAGTATATTAGTTATTATTCCCAGTTCCGCGCTACTGAATGTAGCATTCACGATGGAATAGAAGTGACGTGGCGAAGTTTGCGAAGTGAGGCAAAATAGGAAAATACACACACACACACACACACACTGTATGACGTCATGATTTGCTTCACACCACAAGAATGTCATTTCCCTTCTCGCGACAAAACCACTAGCCACACACAAAACAAGATAACAATAATTTGTTGTTCTTTACTTAACTAAATGCATTACATATGACTCAGGCAACATTCACAGACTGTCCTGGATTCTTAATTCTAAAACCATGTTCCTCTTATTCGCACGAACAATTTATAATATCTAATATATAAAATATCCATCCTTCAAAGACGGCGTTCACAAATTCACTGTTTCAAATGACTGAATATTCTGTATTATTATTCGAGGCGCTTTTCTTGTACTTAACTCCCTGCACACACCGGTGGCGGTTATAAACCTCACTCAGTACACAATGCACGGCAAGGCAAGTTCAATACTATTGTGGCGGCTTCACATCTTCTTCCTTATTTTCTAGACCCAAGATTCCGCAAGTACCTCCTGACTGATGAAGATGGCCCGCTTCTTCTCAAGAAATAATAATAATAATAATGAAAAAAAAAAAGAACTTAGAAATCCGCTCTGTTCGCGAGGCGTGTCGAATGCCTCAGCTTTGATCAATTCTCGGTGTTTCCCACGTGAGGAAGACCAGCACAGCTGTCTCTCATCGCTCTGTGTTAGACTTAGTAACGAGTTTTCTATTTGGTACAGGGAGGATGGCATAAAATCAAATCTCATCTTTTAACCATCAGAGGGGTGCCAACCACAAAACCATCACACCCTCACACACACACACAAAGAAAGAGTGAGAATGAGTGAATGTCAGTAGGAGAGAGAGAGAGAGAGAGAGAGAGAGAGAGAGAGAGAGAGAGAGAGAGAGAGAGAGAGAGAGAGAGAGAGAGACAGAAACATGAACATGAGATGCCACAATCCAACAGCAACCAGCAGGGTCTGATGTCTACTTGTTGCCAACACCAACACCGGAAGGAGAGAAAGTAATTACAGACAGGAACAAAACAAAAAAAAAAGTCTAAGAGAATTATAATGAATGAATTACAGAGAATATGCACTGACGAATGAAGTGACTACAGACTGTCTCATAGTGTAACACAAAACAATCTTAACGAACCACCACATTAAAATGTTGGGGGGGGGGGGCGCCAAACTGGAACAGGAACATTTGTTTTTACACCTGTACAAATTAGAAAAAATAAATGGAAGGGGAAATGGCACCACGTGCCAAATCTAAGTGTATGTAATTTGGGTTTGACTTCTTTCAAAGTGTACAGCTATTCAACCCCTCACCCCCACCAAATGAGAGTTTTTTTTCGTTATGGTTTTTAAAAAACCAAAATTATTATTTATATCTTTTAAAATTCAAGCAGGCAAGAAAAAATGTTGGCTCATTTAAAAGAAACATTCACCTCCCATCAATTCATCCTTTCCCTAGTATCACAGGCCACTTGTTTTCAGATTCCAACACGTTATGTTAAACCGAAATTCACAATTTTTCTTTTTTTTTAGGAATTCCGTTTATATTGGGAATTGCTTTGGGAATACGCCTAACAGTTTATGTGCTAATATATATATCTATAAATGCTGACGCCTGAGTTCACACGGCTTCTGAAACTAAAACGCGACAGTTTAATAATTCATTATTTACTGCAAAATGTTAGCTTCCTTCGTAAATGCACAAAATTAATGTGCAGATAATCGCACAATCACCAGAACTACTCAGTCATCAATCTTCTTTCTTTTTTTTTTCTTAATCTTCTCCACTTGATACAAGATTCGATAATCCTCATTACACTACCATTTTTCAGTATGACGACAAAACATTTCAGTATCTTCATTTAATAGTACACTGCCGACATTAAACATCGGGCTTTTTTTTTTTTTCTTCTCTTCTGCTTCTCACTCCATCACGGCTGTCGATCCTCGTTGGTGATTGTCTTGCTTAGCAGCTAGCAGTATCGTTATCATTATTTCGCCTTGGGTTTAACAGTGATACAGTTTATACAACAATCTGATAATGGTAACGTAATGAATATTTCACTAAGAGGAGCCTGGCACTGGCAGCACGAACACACAATACTAACAATACTACCTAACGTAGACAGAACTTCCCACATCAAACAACGACTTCTGAAATACACTTTTCTGCCGATACACTGCTGAAAAAGCGTACTACCGTATCAGATGGCGATATACAGAATCTCAGCATTGTCCTCTCAACAAAACAAACAGCACTTGCAATTTTTTTTTCCCCTGAATATTTTTTTGTTTCACAACACGTGATGAAGTAGCGAAGTTGACACCCGGTTGTACACACACTAGAGGATACACTCCAAATAGAATCTGGTGCCAGGAGTCGGAGTAGTGGAACATGAAAATGCTAAAAAGGTTTGCTCCCCGCAAAGTTCAACGGGCATTAGAGCTTTGTATTATAATGTCACTGCCCATTGCCGCGGCAGCTTGAAAACAATAGGGAATGAGGGAGGGGGGCAAGGGAGGGCGCTTCATAAATGCTTAGCATGAATCATTAATAGGAGCCAATTTTCGAAATAGCCCTCCGCCACACAGTATGTTATCATACCACCCCCCCCCCCCCCGGCTCTTGATTACGGACGCGTGGGTATGGAAATGGGAAAATAAACGGGGGGTATGAGGATGCCTCTATGGTGAGAATTACGAGGTGGAACCTAGGTGGCCAGAAAAATAAAGGGGGGGGGGGGAGAGAGAAATAAAAACGACTGTGAGGACAGAATACGGCGGATAATATAATACGTCCAGCGAGTACTTCGTTTATGTTAGTTTATGTTAGAGGAATTCACTATGATAAGACCAGTGCACTTACAATACAGTCATAAATAATGTGGATGATGAAGATGATGGCCGCAATAACCATGTTGATAATAATGATGTTAAAATAAAAAAAGAACTATAAAAGAACAGGTCCGCTGATTGTGCCTTTCATAAATGCCACGGGGCATCATTTAGAATTCTGCGTGTGTGTATTTTTCATGATCAACTCGTGGCCCACGATAAGAACTCGACATTTATTCAGCCGTGCCGAGAGCGTTATTGTTATTTTGGTGTTGTTTTTTTCTGTGCTTGTGATGGTGCTGGAGAAGTTAGTGTGTGTGTATGTGTATATGAGTGCGTGTGTTGATGCTTCGCCCTTGCTCTATTTATCACTGGCATTTTTCAGTGTTTTTCTTCTGCACTGATGTTTTTTCTTGTTGTTTTTTTCCCTCACTGGTTGTGCTTGGCAGCCAGTGCGTCTGTGAATGTTTATGATGACGAAAACAATCCAGGGCTGAAAAAAAAAAGATGATCAACATGTAAAGGCTACACCTAGATAGAAAACGATAATTAGATGGTTCACAGAATGGTATCCCAGGGCAAATTGGCGCTGGAAAACAAGCAAAGTTTAAAGCGTATTGTTATTTATGCTGGTATTTCTTCCACAAACAAGTTACTGTGCTGTTGTATTGTTCGAATGTGTATCTGTTGTCATAGGGCGTGGTCACTTATCAATGTTCTATTTCCAGCTAACATCGGGTGTGGAGTAACAAAGCAGAACAATGTCAGAGAGAACGTAAAAGTAAGAAAGAGTAAATATACCGGAACGAAACAGTAACAGTAGTAACACAAATTTAATGAGTAATCTAAAAGAGAATGAAGAAGTAAGAGAAGGAGTATAGGAAAAGGCCGAAGTCGAATTTTAATAAGCAGACTAATAAATGCACCTATTCACAAACTGTGTATCATTGTTGATACTTAAGCCCTATTGTTACCCGCATATTTTCATGATTATGTTAACAAGTGGCTTTGATCCGTTTTTCTATAAACCTGGCAGGCCAGAGTGTAGCATTCTGAGCGCTTACTCGCCATAAAACCCAAACTCACACAATAATAATAATAATATTTGCTAAAATTTTAGAATCGTGCACATCATAATCAGATATCAGAATTGCCAGTGCACTAATAAAGTATCCAAGTAATAATCAGACCAATCCTTCTCCATTTTTTTGGTTAATGTTTTTCACACTCTGAAAACACAACAAACAAATACACAAACAAAAATAATAACGATCATTCTACCAAAAACCATTTCAAATTTTTTAGATTTATGCCCACGAACTTAACTCATAGTGTGACAAAAAAATCTTTGGTTTTCTGGCCAAAATTAAGCGGAGACAAGAACAACATTAAAACTTTGCTTTCAATTCTCATTATCTAAAGACTGTAACAACAACCTTTTCAATACATACAAATAGGCAACATCATTCTTATTCGAAGAATAAAGAGGTCACACCAGTGATACGACCCCCCCCCCCTTTTAGTGTATTTTAGCCCTGGCCAATTATAGCCGTCCTATCTTCTACCCTTTCCTTCCCTCCATTCACCGACTGATCCATCTCCCCCTCTCGTCACGGTATTGATTGTAGTGCAGCGGCATGCGCTCGTATAACATGGGACCCTTTCTACCGATAATAACTGCCTAAAGTCACGCTAAAAATCCTATCGGGAGTCGCCGTATTTTTTTTATATTTCCCTACATCAAATGTCGCAGTATCCAGTAGGGAGTACTAACAGTCACCGGAATGTTTCTATCCCCCTCCCCTAGGCAAAAAAAAGATCTGCGGGTGTACGTGGGGGGATGAGGTGGTGGGAGGGGGAAGCACAGTCATCAAAAACATTTAAAACGTGTTAACTGTCATCTATAAGAAAGATAAATGCCAAACAATTCGGAATGGTAAATTTACCCAATATTCTTAAACCCCGTCAAAGTACAATAAAATTACGAGAGGAAAAAAAAACTGTTTCAAAACACAATAAATTATACACACATTGTGTACACATACGTACACAAAGAGAGACAGAATGGGGAAAAGTTCACTCTCGCCCATCACTTCGCTTCCTCACTCACTCATTCACATACTCGTTCATCCAATTCCCCCCCCCCCCACTCTTCCATTCACTCCTTCCCCCAATCTCTCTTCTCACTCACTCATTCACTCCCATCCTGCCCCTCTCTTTTCACTCACTCATTCCCCGTCTCCCTCCCCCTCACTCACTCTCTCCCTTTATCTCTGTCTCTCTCACTCTCACACACAACAAACACAATAATATCCCATCTAAACTGTCTCCATATTTCCATCTACTCGTATTTCTTTCCTTCCCATCAGGCCGAAACACAATCGCTCATACATATATCCATACATAATGCGTGAAGAGACTCACAAAACACAAAAGTCGAGATCCGTTCTGGCCGATGGTTTTCAAAGGAACACAACACAGGAATCCCTAACGTATTCCTGCTGCGCCTGATTCCGACTGCCGCTTACAGTGGCCGACAGCTCTCCATAATTGATGAAGCAGCAATCATAATGGTTGTTAATGGTCCTTCTCCCATAGGACATGTTGAATTACATTGTGGTCAGGGATTTAGCTGGCTGCTTCATTTCTCGTTTTTTCCTCCATCTGATCCTCCCCTCTCACTCTCTCTTCATCTCTCTCACCCACACTCTCCGCCTCTTCCTCTAACTCGCAACCTTCTCCCCCGCCCTCTCCACCTTTCTCTCTCCTCCCTCGCTCTCAGTATCTCTTCTCTCTCTCTCTCACCCCGCCCCCCTTCTTTTCCTAAACCGGTGTAAAATGGTCTACGGGACTATAAATTTAACACAAAAACTGTTTTTGTCAGCAAAACGTTATTCAGAAACATTTCGTCCACACATGGAACACTGGACACTTCATGAAACCTTCCAAATATGGACCAAGGGACTTTAGTGAGTATAAAATGCAATACGTTCACTGTTTTCATTCAGTTTGTCACAATTTTGACGGGAGTTAAAAATTTAAATTGTAACTGGGACCACTGTTGCGCCAAGAAGCGAAAATACTCAGGATTTTTGTTAGCAGCTTTCCGAAAGAAAGAAAAAACAAAACAAAACATTTTGGCCACGTCGCCAATGAAAAGATTACCGAGGCTGACGAGTTAAATCTAATCCTGGCACTAACTTTAACATTGGCACTAAAATTTCAACAAAACAAAACAACAAAAACAGAAAAACAATAACAAAAAACATTCACTGTGCAAATAAAACCCAGTGGCGCACATAGTTAATCCAAAACATAAACGTGTGTTCCCGTACGAAACACCAGCGCAAATGTTGCAATGTAACTGGTATTTTTGCTCGCACGTAAACACAAAACATGCATATTTATCACGATCGTTATTTAGATGGTCCTGACAGTGAAGACGATAAAGAGTCCGCAGGAAACCCCTCTGAGAGCATCAACCGCCACATTTTATCAGCGAGGTTGCAGACATTTCCTACAGCTAGGCGTATCACATGAGCTTCTACGATACAAAGGAAGACAATCCTTCCCATAATTACTTTCACTCGAAGAAATATCGTTGTTGTTGTTGTTGTTTCTTTTTCAAGGGAAAAACAGAAAGATATCACAACAGGTACGTATTACTGTCTGTCTCTCTGTGTGCATCTGTCTGACTGCTTACTTGCATGTCTGTTTGGCTTTATTACCCTACTGCCTGTCTATTTGCCTGTAAGTCTGTCTCTCTGACTGTTTCCTGTCTTTATTACCGTACCGCCTGCCTGCTTGTCCACCTGTTTGTCTCTATATCTCAGTGTTTGTCTATTTGCTGGCTTTATTACCTAACTATCTGCTTGCGTGCATACCTCTTTGTTTCTTTCTATGTCTGTCTGCTGTATTTTTTAAAATCCTATTGTCTGCTTGCTTGCCTACCTATTTATTTTCCGTCTGTTTGTTTTGCTGGCTTTATTACCCTGCCTGCTTGTCTATCTATCTGTTTGTCTCCATGACTCTGTGACTGTCTGCGTTTGCCTTCTGCTTGCTTGCTTGCCTAGTTACCAATGTGTATGTCTGTGTGTTTGCTGTCTTCAATACCAAACTGCCTGTCGGCTTCGTTACTTATCCGTTCACCTCTTTGTCTGTCTGTTATGCTCTTTATTACCCTACTACGTCTTTCTCCCCTCATTTTGTACTTGTCATTGAACACAATGAAATGACATGATATTTAAACAGCTGTTCCAGAGGCTATAACAATATCATGACTGTGGCGGCCTCTGTGGATAAATCCTAAGATTAACTCATTGAAAAAAAAAAATTGAAGCCTTTTGCCAAAGGGAGACATCTGGCAATCACAATAACTGTTACTTGTAGTATCATTATGGAGTGGTGGTTCTAAACGTTAGTCATGTCTCATTGGCTGCAGTGCTTCTGCAACCCGTCAGCCAGTTTATTTCCAAAACACCATTTCAAGGAATTCTTTTGATTCTGACATGTCCGTTGACGCAACACTGATGGGGTAACCCGGGTAAATTAAATTAAGCAACGGAAACTGGACCGAATGTCAGTATGGAAATTATTACAAATAATCTGAAATCAGAAAAATTAAATCCACTATGGAGTTTCGCAAGACAAGCGGTGTTCTGTCTAACAGTCGACACATACAGCCCCCAAAGTTTAGAGCCTCTGTTACAGAGCTTCGTGTGGAGTGAATTTCATACAGTGTATACCCAGCTAGAACTTAGGCCTACACTTACGACGTGATAATCATAGCACGGTAATAGGATACTGTCTATCCTACCAGTTCCCAACGGTCCTCATAGGGGGCAATAATTTATGCCCCAAGCACAGTTAAGATCTACAAAACTGACTAAAAAATAGGAACACATAACTATGTCCTCGTTGGTCGTTGGTGGTACACAGAGATCAATCAGGACCCCCCCCCCCTCCTCTCCCTCTCTCTCCATTAAGTAAGCTTTTGGTAAACACTATGCAAATCATTATTTAAAGCTAACTGTTAATCTTTATGCCCATTTAAAGTATGAAATTCAAAAGGGCCAGTATATCTTTTGAAACCAAGAATTGTTAAGGTAGAAGAGTAAAAAAAAAAATAAATAAATAAAACAATCACACCAGTGGATAAAAATTAGAATGTATTCATTAAGATCTATATTTATCTATTAGAATACGTCCGTTTTTACCAACAAATCCCTCTGCTTTAACTTGCTAACAATCGATATTAATTTTTAACTCTACCAAATTCCGAATTTCTACCACTAAAATCACTCCGCCCGATTCCAATAAGCCCGTTGACACTGTTTGTACCCCTCCTTTGCCAACACGACGACTCCGCCTCGTCCTGACACTGAGGACCATCTAATTTATTGCGGTTACATTTCAGTTCAATCATGCTGTATAAATTTTATTTATGTTCGCACTGGTGAAGTGACATTAACGGACTATGGGTGTAGATAATGAAATGCAAAGGCGGAATCTGCTTAAAGAACTTGTGGGTAACATAGCATCCGTCAGTTCAGGACATGAACTTGGTGCAGTTTTTTAAAAAAATTTTTATTTTATCGTTTTAACACGGCAGTGGATAATCGATACTGATTCATTACCTCATTCATCCACGCTTGCTTGCCCCCTCGCTCTCTCTCTCTCTCTCTCTTTCTTCATCCATCTATCTATATATCTAAATGTCTGTCTGTCTGTCTGTCTGCCCATCTATCTGATTTCGTCGAGTATAAGTTTTCGATTGGTCCATGCCAATAAACTCAAATCCCACCCTCTTCTATCTTTCTGTCTGTTCTCCCGTTCAAACTAACCCGCCAAGTCTCTTGAATTTATCCGGGGGGAAAAAAAATAATTAAAAACTGAAACAAATCCAATGGGCACAGCTATCGGCGTCGTGGTCACCTTGATTTTCTGGTTTCACTAACCCGTTATTATCGGGGGCGGTGCCTCTGCTTGGGACTTCTCGCCCGGTGGTACATTTTAGGCAACGTTGACACTGCTATCATAGAGTATTTACAGTACGTTTGCTGGGAGGGCTGTAAAATACTGAATGTCAAGCGATTCTCAAATCCTGGGCGGAGTCGACCCCAAAAGTGCCAGCATGACACGACATATGCATGCAGCCCATCGCATGGTGTATTACAGTAAACAGTTACACATTATATCATTCTTTATAATTGCCCCCAGAAGGCATGGATTTTTCGAAAACAACCTCACTCACCCACATCGCTGGCCACATCAACAACCCGTACAAGCGTATTCGCATAACTGCGCATGACAAGTCTTTTCTGCCAAATATTCTATGAACTTTTGAAGAATTTTTATTATGATTATTATTATCATCATTATTGATTGACTAATTGACGGGGAATACAAAAGGGCATTATCAAATGTTTACAACTAAAATGCATTTAAACTAAGGAATGCATGACCAGTAAAACAGTATCCCCTCTCCTCCACATTCGGTCTTTCGCGCGGTTTCAAGATAGTGCCAGAAATGTGCAACATGGGCACAGCAATTAAAACGTAAGCAATTTAACATGTATGTGTTTTCTTTTTTTTTTCTTCCTTATAACTGATTCCAGTAGGTGCAGTCTTATACCGGTAATGGTGTGATACGTGAAAACATGCTCGCTATGCACACCCACGGTTTCCTGTTTGCAGTGCAGGTACAAAAACTGACATTCAGTGTGTTAACTCGAATAATGTCCGGGTCGTTTTAAATAGGACGCTTTTGTGTCTCTCAGAATTTTACAGCCCATCCTCCATTGTTCGAGTTTCATGACATGGTAAATGTAAAATGATTGTCTATATATTGAGCCACTAACACTTAATCTCTGGTCAGCCCATGTATAGACAACGACAATGACAACAGCATCGATCTAAACAAAGAAGTAGACATGGCTTCAGTAGTCTGTTTTATTCTTTGTGGTAGGTTTTCGCGTATTAGCATTGGAGAACTATGGTATGGTTTCTTCCTCCTCTTTTGCCGACTGTTTAATCACGCCTTTTTAAAAAGCGCCGAGCCTTTTCCAGTGATATTTCATAGTATGAACATTTGTACCAGGTTCTTTTCTCGCGGTATTCATCAAATTTCATATGGGATTATTGTTGTTGGGGACTGGATATGTGGGTGACGCGATATCACCACCCGATAGACAGAAATCACTGAGAAGACAAATATAAAAATACACTGTAATTTTGCAACATGACAAGTGGGGAGAGGGTGTAGAGAGAGACATGGCACAGACGACAGTGGCGTTTCCAGGATTTTATTTGGTGCGAGCGGTGGAGCGGAGGGAAGAGAAGAGAGAAGACTATCAACTACCACAAAATGTTTTTGTGGTGTTATCAAAACTCCTTTCATTTTCACCTTAATTTGGTCGAATTTACACCATGTTAAATGAATCTTCGTCTTATTTTTATAGAACTTCTTGCTAGATTCGCCAAGTTCATGAGACATTCTGACCGCCCACAGAAGGAGAGTTTAGAAGAATCACTTCCCTGGCTGGATTTTAAGGAATAGCATGGGCCAAAGGAAAACGTAGATGCCGTGCTTGAATGTCTCGATAGTATAATACCCTAACCATGTTCAGTATGGACAAATTTAGTGTCTTTTTCATCTCGATAGATCTTGACCTGCTCCTGACCCTAACGACAAAAGTGATCCATTGGGAATTATTTTACCGTTCTTCAAGTCTGTTCTCTCTATTATAATACTGTTGTCACTGTGTTTGACCACTTGAGTTGTGGAAGGATGACATCATAGTAGTCAACACTGTCTCTGTTTACACAAGATCACCGTTCTGTGTGGGCTAGAGCTGGTCATGTCAAGACTTATATGATAGGTCAATTCGGAAATACTAGAACAAGGCCGTATTAATGTACACAGTTGAAGGCATCAGTTCTGTATCATGCCTTAGCCACGAAAACAAAGTATAATTATATATAATTTTGCAGTGTTAATTTTTCGTTCTCTAGTTCTTTTCAATAACTTTCGGCAGACCTTTGGGTAAGCAGTCAAACTTTCAACCTTCCCTCAGGATGCTGCCAGTAATAGGTTCAACTGCAATGGCTGTCAAAAATATACTATCACACAGAAATGATTGTGTAATTCGATAGTCTGAATAATATGACCATTAATCATCAGAACCAATACAAAAGTTAACATTCATGTAGGCTTTGCCGACGAGCTTAATATTTTATGGTATTTTCGAAATCGATACTTCTTGCAAAAGTACATCTTCATAACACACAGTAGAGTACCAGCGAAGCCTTATGTTAGCAATATGACAATCTTATGATCAAAACAAAAGATTGGTAATCAATCGGTCCCAAATAAAAAGACATGCAGAAGATTACTTCCACTGGTGGTTTAAATTTAGGAACTCATGGACATGAGAAATCATATATATAACAGAACAGGTCAGTTGGGCGACCTTTGCATTAGCGCCTGTTTTAGCAAACTTACAGAGAGGAAAACGGGAGTGCAAACAGAACAGATTATGTACATACTATTGCTATTCAGACCACCCCCATGTCCTCCAAACTTTGTCCTATTTCGGGAGGACAGTGTGTATTTTACAGGTCTTCATTAGGTCACATGGTTGGAAGTTTTGTTTACTTTTTAAAGTGTGATATACGTCGATATTTTAGAGATTGTTTGTAGCTAAAACTAAAACAATCTATACATAGAAGACAATAATCATGCATAAACTGTGAATTTTCCAGTTCATCAAATGACATGACAAAAGCACCCAGTGTTTACCCTAAATGATGATAAAAAATATGAGGTTATAGGATATTGGCATGAACTATACTAGTACATAGATAGGAGGGCAAGGCTGTTGCGAGCTCTGAGGTATTTCCACAAAAACATGTGGGATGTGTCGAGGAAGAAGAAAGAAATGGTGGAACAGGGCCAAAAGCGGAGGGCTTCACAGTAGTTGTTTTAAGTAGCTCCCTTAATGTGTTCCCTCACAGAAAGAGCTTAAACAGGGGTACCAAGTATGTTAATGACAGTGCTGAGAACTTATCTGGTAGAGGAGGTTTTAAAATATATCTTACCTGACAACACCTGTGAAATAGACAGATAAATAATTCCCTGGTGGAGAATGGCAGGCACGTTTAGTTCCCAATTGAAGAACACGTAGCTTTGTATTCCAGAAAGGAGATGTAATTCAGAAGCATAAAGTAGCTCAGTCTATTAAGTTGCAACAGCCAAGGAGATCTATGGTCTCTGATGGTGTATATAATCCGTGCACTTGGTTTCCTTTGGACAGATCCGACTGCAGAAAATGTGTTCACCAAATATGTTTTCTTCTCTTCTTTCTGTTTTGATGAGCATCAAAATGTTTAAGTCACGAAGATTTAACACACACTATTCTCAAAGAAGATCTTACTACATTGAGAAAACAAACATTTCTTCTTATAGAATAGAATATATTCAGCCCAAGAGCATGAAATCTGCACACAACGTTTGATTACAATTTTCCAAACTGAAATCTGTACTAAGAACGCCAGGGAAAAAAATCGGAGTGAAATAGACCTTCAGCATAAGTATATAATGCAAGGCTCTTTTATGATTTCATTTTGGATAATTACACCTGCCATAAATGTCTGTTTGGATTTTAAAGGCCCTTTCCAGCTGAATGGGTACCAGAGCATTGTAGTTAGTCACAAAGTAATTTACCAGATTTGGAGATAACCACAGCACGCTAACACTTGATTAATAATAATAAATTAGCACTCGCGTAACAGTACTAAAGTCCAAACTATCAAAGATATGCAAATTATCAAAATAAACACAGTAGAGTGCACGCCTGGTATACACTGCGACAAATACACACTATTCATGGACTGCACACTCTTGGTATGTCAATCGCAAATTTATATATCTCGAGTGGAAGCACTTCAACAAAAATCAGTAATGGATTACTAGTTTATTACAGTCGTACATGGTATGATAACATCTGGAGCCTTATTACATTGTGGATATTTGACCAAAATCAAACAGCCTGCTCCCTCCTCCCTCTCTTATCTCTGAGCCCATCTGTATTATTTAGTGCCCGTAACTGCTTGTCTCCGCGCGTCCACACAGTGAAACAACTCTTGATACTCTGTGTGTGAAAACGTTGCAGGATGTATCGATTTAGCCACATGCAGATTACATTTCCATAAATGTTGGAAGTTTCATATTTCATTACGTCCTGTTGTAACAGACACTATGCCAAGAATTATAAATCGTTTATCACTGGAGAGTACACTGTCTTTTTCCACAAACATAGAATTCCTCTTCCAATAAAATAATAAACATCTCAATACAACTGGTTCATCGTAAGATTTATGAGTGTAAATTTTATCGCTCAGCGCCAAAATTTGGTTTTTAATCATTTTCAGGTACGACTTTGGCAAACTGAAAGTACAGATCTCTATCTGATGCAGAACGCGGGCCATTGGTGTCAAATTCATGTATTTTATTCCTCACTATGATACAGACCAGTGGCCGTATGCATGAACTTGGTGTAAAAAAAAAATCCGCCCGTTTTGCACCGACGCGTAATGGCCTACACCACCGTGCAACCAGTTACGCACAGTTCATGCATACGGCCACAGGTCCCACGAGATGCTGTCTGTAGCCTACTTCTTGCTATGTCCTCTCTTAAAATATTTAATGAATAATGGTCATTCAGTTCACAAGACGTAAATGGTAAACAATAATGGTAACTGTAATTCCCAATGCTCCATATACTAGCTGAATAAAATTTCTTCAAACAAAGAGTGGTTGAATATAATCTATCACGCTGAAGCCTCCTACCCTCCTCAAAATTGTAAACCTGAAAAGTGAATCGGTTCAAGTGACAAAAGTATAATCCTATCCAGCAAAATAAAGCCACAACGCCATGGCTTAGATTGGACAGCAAAAAGAGAAATCATACCAAATGTGAATGTTAACACCAACAGCCCTTTTTCAGTAAGTGCAAATCTCAAAGCATACACTTCGGGACATTAAGCCAAAAAAAGTCACCCCTTCCTCCATGAAGTTGTACGTCCATACCTCACTTTAACTGCTAATGGTAATTCGTCTCGGTACTTTCATGTCTACTTATTTTGTACCGGGTAAACGAGCTTCTGCTAAAACCATTCAAACAGGTTGTTTTATGTAAAGTGTATACTATAAACGATACATAACTTGCTCACTTTATATACTGTTTCTACATTTCACCGATTCGCATAGGAAAATCTAATATGTAATGCCAGAAGCATCAAGGGCATTAGTAATAAATCTTTTTTTTTTTAATTTGTTTTTTTAACAACCCATTACTGCTTCCAACGTACCAAACATACACCGCGGCAGATTTATCCCTGTAACATGTTTCCCCTTTAAGCGGATTCTTCCTCAGTAGTTCGATAATAGCGCTGACTGGCCACATTATTGCTAAATATTCAACAATCAAAATAACACCCCAGTGAAACAAAATTATGTGCAAGCTATAATGTCAAATAAATTACAGTGCATCTGAGGATCAATTTCTGTTAACACATATCGAATTCGCAGGAAACCCATGAATAGTAATATAATCATAAACAGACAGAACAGCCAAGCCAAGTCTACGCCCAGTTTGACAGAATTATGCTTCTCCCGGTTTCTTGATTTGCATTATTTTATATACCAAATGTCACCAAAATGACAGGAAGATGACACTGGAACACAAAAGACAGGGACGGGAAGACCAAGGAATGACCAGCTATAAACTGCAGGTTGGTAAAGTATGGTTCAACATCTAAAATTGTCCTCGCTGAGCACAACGCGAACACGTACTTACAGAGTCATCTATCTAAAGGTAGCCACACAAAGGCCACCAAATTCGGTCACCGAGCCACTAGGCGCTCTAGGTGAGAAGAATTGCACTACATAAACGGACCGAATCTAGGTGGGCTCTGTGTGCAGTTGTTGAAATTATATAGTGCAATTCTTCTCACCTAAAGCGCCTAGTGGCTCGGTGACCGAATTCGGTGGCCTTTGTGTGGCTACCCTTACGCTATACTTTTTTAAAAAATGAATTTAGGTAAAAACTTTGACGTTTCTCGGTTGTCTTGCAACTTTGCTCTTATTTATATAAGATATTCCTGGTGAGCTTTTATTTCCCAATTCGTGTTTAACCTTCCAGTGCCCAATGAAAAAAAAAATGAAACATGTCACTCGATGCTGAATACCTTGTTTCTAGAACACTCCCTAATATTTTATCAACAATTAATTTTTCGTCGTGAAAATTTGCCAGAAAAGTTTGTATTTGGCTAAGTTTTTCGCCTCTCGGAGGTTTGGATAAATCAGCCGGTATCTGGGAACTAATGTATCTAAACTATCCAGGCTATTTAACTGTGAAAGTAGGATGCCACATGAAATCCAACAGCCGGGGGTGTAAAGTTATTATTAACAAAAGGAGAGATAAGCAGTACTTTATAGCTGAGGTGGTTAAACCTTTTTTCGGTCTCAGATCTTCCCCGGTCACTGGAAAGAGTTCATTCTGTTTGTGGGACGTCCCAAACTCATCTTTTACAAATCATATTGTAATCGTTTTTGTAAAAACGCAGCAGACCTGAGTAGTAATCCAGATGCGCTTGAACTGGTTTGAACGATCCATATGAAATAAGTAACTATTTCATAAATCACCATGACAGAAGACACTACACGACGTCGTGTAGGCTACTTGTAGCGTGACAAAAATACTACTTCTGTATTTCACAACACAACCACTGATGTTTTCTCTGTAAAACTACAGATATTCAAAGTCAGTCCTTATTTACCTTGCTACATATAACACTTCTTCGGATTTCAAAACATGAAAATCACTGGTTAAGAGAACGGGTTTGGGAACGATCTTGCCACAACAAACTACACGCTCTCATGACTTGCGGTCTCTGGAAAGTGGCGAAGTGTACTCCGGTGTTCACCCACATGGACTCGTCGACTTACGGAAACTTACACCCATGAAAATGTGGTAGACATCCAGTGTGCGCAGGGGAAGAAGCCAAGTAACTTCTTCACGTTTTCTCCGGGGGGGGGGGGGGGTAGTGTAAGTAAGAAAAGCACACCCTAATGCTTCTCAGCCTCCCCCCAAAACCCTAATAACCTACAAGGAGGTTTGCAAACGTCGTGTGAACCATTTGGTATTTCATGTGGGTTTTCTTCTTTCCCCTTTTTACCTTTTCGTTCCCCTGTCACACTTATAATTTTTTTCCCCGTTACTCATAATACCGCTGGAAAAAATCTCTAGAACAGAAACAACGTAAAAACGAAGAAGAAAAAAGTTGGCCTAAGGTACACTCAGCTTACAAGCAAGGCTCAGGTCGCCACGTCAGGAAGAGAAAATAAACTAAGGACGCTTCACTGAGAACGCCTCTGACGAAAGAACGCTGCAAGGACTGACTACCCAACCGATTCATAGTCACCCAATTACGCAGTCGTCTTCAAAAAGAATCATTCGTTTCATAATTTTTTTCTTTAGTGAGGAGGAGTGAGAGAACGGAATAATTACCACAAACGCAAGAAAAGAAAGAAAGAAAGAAATGCGTGGAAAATTCTTGAAGCGTTTCCTGCTGTTTGGAATGTTGATGACAACCCCACAACCTAACACGAGACGGTACATAGGAGTGATGCGAGAAGAAAATTACACCTTCCCGCCTATTTGGCAGTTTGGGAAGAAGAGGAGAGAAAGAAGAAGAAGAGAAAAAATCTGGCCTGAAATTCATGAACGAAGGATATATGGGATGCTACAGAAGGAAAGGCAAAGCGGTTGAATTGTGTTGTTGAAGGGAGGCAGGTTAAATGATGGTGCTCACAACAGCATCTCCACCTGCTGTGGAAACACAGGGGTGAAAATGTTGGCGCTACACATTTACTGTTTATGACGAAACCTCAGCGTACAGTTGAAGAGGTTTAAGCCGTGCCATGCCTAAATCCACGTGCAGTCCAAAACAAACCAGTGCAAACTGATGAGCATGTGGACCGTCATCTGTGCAGGGCATACCAACCCAGGTGTGACACCTTGAAAGAGTTGTTTTCTGAGACTAAAAGACCCGGTGCGAACTGGCCGATTTTGATCGGCCACCTCGTTGGCTGGTGATGTCACGACACTGAGATGGTTAGTGTGCGAGATCTCACTGTTGAAAGTGTAGGTCGTCAATCTGCCACACAAATAGTTGGCTGATCAAAACCGGCTAGTGCCCCCCCCCCCGGCCATACACCGCACACAAGAAAGGCGTTTTGCCCATTGGTGTCCAGCCACTGAATCCTCACTCTTCTGCAGCGATAACCCACAAAAGGCCCTTTTAAGGGCTTCACCAAACCACAGGCAAGCCTGGAAACCAAAATAGAGAAACAAAAACACCAAACCAGCAAAAGAGGTATAAAAGCCTATGGCAGCCGTCCTATCCTATATAAATAAAGACCACAACGCATTGATGTCCGGGTATTTTAAGACGGTGTCACTAAGACAAAATAACAAAGTGATGATTATTTTGGGCCATCAAGGCAGCCCGAGCTCTTTAGTTTACCCCCCTGCTCGAGGTGATCAATGCTGGTTCTGAAAGACACCCTTCGTCCGCCATGCCATCAAATTATCACCTAGGACAACAACCACACGTCGCCCGTCACAATGGCCACGAAAATTTACCACCTAATATTCTTTTTTAAAACCATTAAATTACATTATCATTAAATACAATGGTACAGAACGAATGAAATGCCTTCCCTCCCTCTTTCGGCTTTTCCTGCACCCCCCCCCCTTCCCCACCCCCCACCCCCTTTTTTTTTTCGTTTTACTTATAGCACTTGCGCTCACACTGTTCTAGGGGAAATACAAGTCCTTGCACAAATTTGAGGATGAAAAGTGTGAAAATTGCCTAATTATTCATCTCTTTCCCTTTTGTAACACAGATTCGATATATGATTGTCTATTTTCATGAGACGACAATATTTCTATAACACATCAGTTTGCGGCTGAGTGAGCGATTCTCCTGCTTGCCACGCTCACTTAACATACCAAGACACAACTTGAAAATTATACATAATAGGACCACAAAACAGTCTGTCCAACAACAAATTCTTTTTGTAAAACTGCTAAATTTACTGGGAATTTTTGCGCCATTTTGTCATGCCAAACTTCACTTTCGTTATGAACTTACTACCTCACAAGGCGATACCTTCATAACGCACTAAAAAAAAAAAATAGAAAAAAATCCTATGCATCGCACCATGATTATAAAACGTCTGAAATACGTACCAGTTTCAGTCCATCTTAAATTCAAAATGTTATTTTTTTTTCAGTGCACACATGAGGTCTTTCCTTTCAGTCATCGCGAGACGCAAATCTGTGGTTTATGGAACACGATGAAAAGCAGGGATCAGACATAAGACCATAAATGAATTTAAAACAGATTTATTTGTACTGGTAAAAAAAAAGGAATGAATTCTGTTCCTCACTGTGTGAAGGTCTCTGGTTTGACGCAGAGAAAACACTAAAGCGAATCAGTATAAAAGCTATTCAGCTGAAGCGTCCTGCGGGCAACTACCATTTCTATGTGACTGAGACGTGGTCTTTATGAATAGAAGACTGCATTCAGCAGTGACGGTTTCCCGGAGACTGCTAAAGTATGCAGTAATAGGTGGAGCAGAACTCTGTCCAAGGCGTTCCAATACCCTAAAGGTGTCCTGAATTATTCACGCGATTTCACTAGCACCATGTGACTTGGATGACAAAACTCTTCCACCAGTGGGATCTCTATATGACGACGTTAGAAATGGACATCACACGACACAACAGTCGAGTCTGCTCGCTGGAGCAAAGCATGAGTGATCACAGAAGGCAATAAAAACAGTCGAAAAATCGATAGTTGGATCGAAACAATCGAAGATCAACACAAATGATCGTTGGTGGGATGTTTAACTAAGGCCTTCATATTTCGGAAGTGAAACTGAATTATTCTGAGACTCTGCTAATTTTCTGTATTGTTTTCAATATTTAATCATCACATCTCTTTTCATTTTCGAAATCAAAACGTATCTTCTTCTTCTTTCGTTCACCATATCAAACATACAATGCAATCACCTATAGAAGAATATCAAAAGCCATACCACTAATTTCTGTTGTTGTTTTTTAAAGAGATCTTTCATATGCCACTGTTATTTTAGTGGTAAATGTTTTCTGCACAATCAAGATTATCGTGAAGAATGCCAGAAAATGGCCACCAAAAGCTTGAGGAAATAAGAAATTTTAGATACCGGTAAAACCGCGCTCTGGATCGAGCCAGCTTTTATCGGCATTTCGATGCAGCGACAAGCAGTAGACGGCAAATCACCTTTTCTCCAGCATAATACCACCAGTATCTCTGAAATCTTAGGGTTTTGTATAAATTATCAGAATTTGGCCTGTCGCGCGTTTACATGCAGCCAGCTAGTTTGTCACTTGGGCAAGGCTGGTGTAAGGCATCCTCCACTGTGTAGGGCGTGGGCACATTGTCATATCAAGCATTTGCCAGAGACTGTATGTCCGACTGTGGTATATTGTATATGATTTTTTGAACAATTAAATGCCTGAATCAACTCCACTGAGTTTGGTGCCATTCACGTTAATAAAAAACAAAAAGAAGCCCGTTCCGTAACTTCGCATAAATCGATATCGTGGACCCCCTCTTGAAGATAAACACGTGGCGTCGTAGGAGTTTAATAAACTTGTTCTTAAAATTACAAAAATGCACACACGTTTACGCCATTCCCTCAACTGAGACTTATAACGGATATCGTGAAACTGTTGTGCGTTGTCTATGCCGCTATAATTTTTTAATGTAACTCTTACTGCCACTTCTTTCAAATTATTCACTCTTGCGCGTGAAGACTTTTGGATAGCATTAACGCACCATTCGTCTCTGACAGATGACAATTCTTATAGCATCCAATACTTAATAATCGAGTTTCAAGTTGTAGTTCACTAGTCATTGTTAATTTACCGAGAGTGTAAACACTTCCTAGTTTCAATGTTCATTACAACAGCCTGTACAAGCCAGTTATGGACGTAATGTTCACTTCTTAAGCTTCATGTCCAGAAAATCACTAACCACCCGATTTGACTTGCAGTAACATACTGTATGCATCTACACAGCCCATGTGGTTGCTTAAACCGAAAGATTGCTGAACAAACATTATAATGGCAGGCCTGTAAAGTAAGTAGGGGATTACGACTCTAGTAAAAAGGCTGTCACAATATTTAACTATATAAAATGCTATATTCATGATAAAATCCCAATTTTTAAATTAAAAAACCGTCTCCTCATGGATCCCCTCAAATTTCTAATCTCCATTGAAAGAACGAAAAGGCTTCACTGATATTTCTCTTTGACAGTCAAAGTTATCGTAATCGCTTTACATCTTACAGTCCAGCCATTTATTTACGCAGCTGTAATCCGATTACATGCTAGGATTTACGAAAGCGTTGACTATTAGAATCTGCACTTTCAGCTCAACAGTTTCGCCGCTTTCCACCAAGGACTTACGACAATATAAGCGGCTGTCCACAATAGATTAAATCAGCATTGTGCTCACAAAAAAGCTTGTCTCATTTTGCATTGTTTTGAGAAGTGCCAATAATTTGCTGATTTACGGTGAAATGTTTATCTTACAGAGTCAGTTTTTTGTTGTTTTTTTTAATATTACCGCGGATACTCATTCGAGCATCTTTCTTTCATATTTTTTTTTTTAACTTCAAGAATAAGAAAATGAAGGGCCATTGCATTTTTGGTCCAAGTCTGACTTAGGCCGTTACGTTAACGCAGTGACGAAATGTATAGCCCAGTGAAAGGCACGACTGTGGCACGGTGCAGGTACGAACCGGTCCTTCTGTTAAGTGAAACGGAATGAGTGTCACAGGCCATTGCAAACCCCGGCAAGACAAGCAAGACAGACAAGGACCTACTTATTTCATCTGATTGAGCATTTACCAGGCCGTGGCATGCGTTGTACTGACGAGACCAAACAATATGTCAAGTAAATGCATGGAAATCGTTCATTTAGATGAATGTGATGTTCCTACCTGAACAGCTGTCTTAGTGGCAACAACTGTCAGAGGCCCTAGGGATACTGGTTTTTTCCAAAGTTTCGTATGTTCGTGTCATTATAGCTAAAAAGCATGCCCTGTGTCTTATTGTTGGAACTTGTTACGATCCTATTTAATTTTAAAGGAGGTAACATTTATTTTGCTGACATCCTTTATCACAATGATTAGCACAAGGGAGTAGACGTGGTAACTATTACAGTCTGCACTTGCTTTAAATGTGCTTAATGTTAAAAAAGCGAAAATAGTTCATCACAAATCTTGCCTGAAATGTTTCTGAATTACGGGTTAACATTCGTTTTTCTCTGTCCAGATCTATCGGTCTCAGAGAGTTAACACCTTTCTCCCAGGCATGAGAGCCAAACGTTTGTACCCACAAAAAGCCACCAGAATGATAACAGGCTGTAAATATTTCATCATAACCAGCCTTGCCGTCCCTATTCCCCACAATCCCCATTTACGTATCCTTTGCTATGATAATCATGTAAATCAGACGGTTCTCCAAACACAATTTTAACTGATCTAGCGTGTGCAGGTTAAGCATGGAACCTGCATATATGTTACGACAGAATAGGAAAACAATGAAGTGCATGAACATTTATCAGTAAAAACTAATATACGCACTTATTTTCCCAATACAGATAATTTTTTGAACGATAAAAATGTCGGCACTGCCATACATGTATACAGATACACACAAGTATGTAAATAACATTTATATCGACAAATTCTCCCTACACTAGATCTCCCTTCCCCTAACCAACAAATGCTGAAAAGATAAGGGGCAAATAAATGACACAGAAAATAATAACATACTTCCTGACTGTGTCATTCAAGCCAATGTCCACAGAAAATCAAAACATCCAAAATCGAATAACGCAAAGATTCACCACTGGCATCAAATTATGATCACCGAAAGACAAAACCACCGCACTTTCTTAATTAACATACATAAAACCGTATTTGCTGTGACGGCAAGTTGAATAACAACATTTCAAAATGATAGCATACCTTAAACAAAAGCACCAAATAACGTAGATGAAAATAAGAAATAAGAAAGGCAACACGATAGGACCGCGGACTCCAGGTGACCTCTGAAACTACGAAGTCTACACCAGGCCTACAGGCAGAAGGAAAATACACTTAGATCAAAAAAGAATGAGACATTGCGCGGACCTGAAGCGTTTAAAAGTATTAACCTAAGCTAAGCCGTCCCGAAAACTTGTTGGCGCGCCTCGTTCAAGCAAGTCCCACCCACACACCCACCAACTTACAGTTGAGTTTTTCGAGTCGCTCCCGAAACCCCCGTCAAGCAAACAGAGCAAAGCGAGTAACGAAACACCGCGTTCACTGAAGAATGAGCCCTCCGCTTCAGGAAAGTCTCAAGACGCCGAGCTAGTGAACAAAACAATAAATAACACTCTGTATGCAATGCGGAAACCTTACCATGTCTGTTTTAGCCGACAGTTTATTTATTTTTGAGTACTTTCCATGATGATTTTCCGCCACCTTCCACGCTAACAGTGTTACAGTGGTCTTTAAAAAAATAGCATACATCTCTCAAACCCGTGCGATCTTTATTTTCAGATTAGTAAGTTATGGTAATCATTGATCGACGATAATCATAAAAGTTTCTCTCTTTCGGTTATTTGTTATTCAGGCGGGGAGGGGTGCGGGGAGGGTGGGGGGGGGGGAAGAGACAGAGCACGGCGGCCCATGGCAAAGGAGGGCTTGGGGCTTTAAAAAAATAAAAAAGGCTGATCTAAAGAACTGCCATTTTGTACACTCATGATCTGACGTCACATACCCTGAACTTCCAACAAAAGTCTGTCATTATTATTATAGTTTTTAATTTTGAAAGAACTTAGAGAATATGAAATACAAAATGTCACTGAAAAATGAACAAACCATCGCAAATAACAACACCGCATGGGTAAACAGCACTTTGCCTTCGTATGCTCCAACACATTTTGAGAGAAAAGAAAGGCACTTTTACTTCTACAACAGATGAAATAGCATTTCCTTTTAAAGTGTTAAGTTCCTTCACCCAGAAATGATATTCATTTGAGAGACGTATCTTTTAAAATTTCATCCAGGATTTAAAAGCAAAATTATTCTGCCTTAGTTTGAGCCTAGCTACTGAAACAAACACAAAATATATATAGATACATATTATATATATGATTTTTCTGCTCAGATGAACAGCTTCCCTCAATGTTGGTTAGGGAATTTCTCTCTTTCTCAAATCACATTTGGTTATAGGCGTAAATCATTTTACCAAATTGTTTATTTTTATGGCGCATCTGAATGGACATTTTACAAAAGACTCAGGGACTTTGACCAAAAAAGGAACAATACATCTAAAAGGGCAATTCTGCTATGATGCAAACGACCATGATCACGTATGACCATATTTTTCTCTGGGTCTTTCTTTCTTTGCCTTGCACCGTTCTATCTTCTCTGTTGTCCATCTTGGAAATCTTTATGGGAGGCCAACGGGAAACATGCATAACAAGTGTGCAAAATACAAACGCCATTTTAAAGCCTTTTTACCACTGTATTGAATGAGTTCGCAATTCCTCCATCATACATCTGCCCTGTGTGTTTACTATCTGTGACGAAGATCTAGCAAACTGGAAAGCTGTATGCTTGCCAAGTCAGCGAACCTTGACCGTCATAAAATAATTTTATTCCCCTACAACTTTGCGCGTTCTACTACCTTCTACCTCTCCCTTATTTGTTTTCGGGCCAGCGTGGTGTTGTGTGTGTGTGTGGGGGGTGTTAGAGGGGAGGGGGTGAGGTGGTGGAAAGTGGAGAATGCAGTGCTCTAGTGTGGATAAGGAGCACCGGGCGCGCTTGAGGTCACGCAAATGTAACGTCAAATCGTTTCAGACCCTAACGTCGTGCTTGTTACTTTTACACAAGTACAACCTACTAATATAATGACATGTCACTGAAACGTGCATCACACACAGACATGACGTCTTTTCTACCTACTCCTTGTCCAAAACCACGGCTTTTCTCTTTTTCCAACGAACCTTGATATTCTCACATAGCTTACAACGTGCTAATGTCTTGTCACAGAAACGTGATTTGAGGTCTTTATTTTAGGAGGTTCGCTGCCCTTGGCATTTACACCTCACTTTACTTGTTTTTTATTATTTCTTGTTCAGAACAATGTCACAGAAACGTGCAACACACATAGTCCTATATACACCCCATCCCCCTTCCCCACCTCCGTTTTTTCCTTTCCAACGAACTTCGAAATTCTCATTTGGCTCCTTAAAGTGTGTTATGTCACAGAAATGTGCAAATAAGCACATAAACACACACACACACACCCCTCTCTCTATGACGTCTTCTCTTACCTCTTCCATCTCCGTAACCAAGGCTTTCTCTTTTCGGTACTGACTTGGGGATTCTCACTTAGTTTCTCAAAGTGTTACATTCAATAGTTCAACATCTGTTAATTTTGGTTTCAGTCGTGCAGCAAAGCGAGTCAAGTACATGGAACTAGTAAGATTTGTTTTGGTCGCTATGCCAAAAGTCCACGACTTTTGCCCATCGCCAACATTTTTCTTGGGACCAATAAATTGAGCAACCATTTCCATGTCTTTCTCCTCTGTCCCAATCTTATTTGATTGTGTTGATTGTACCTTTTTTTCTTTACCACTATCATGCCTTGAGCTCTCTTTCTTATCGCGGCATGCCAACTTCACATATTTATCATGAAGGCCTAGCTCCATCCTGCTATCCACCTACCCACGCACTTACCCCTT